>JABFEA020000010.1:4036329-4046367 GCA_019775915.2 Cyphomyrus plagiostoma | reverse complement strand
GCCCGTTGCTTCCGGGATAGGCTCCGGACCCCCCGCGACCCAGTAGGATAAGCGATTTAGAAAATGGATGGATGGATAATTGCTCTGTTGCACACTCTGGTGGAGTCATTTAGCAGTAGCTTTCTTCACTGCATGACCAGTAGAGAAGTCCTATCCACTGACGGGTATTTCTGTATTGAAGCACTAAGTATTCATGTAATTCATGTTCGTGTGGCGGCTGGAAGCAGACTGTTCTTCTTCTAGCTGGGAAGCTGCAGAAGTGTAAAGGAGTTTGAGAAGCTGAATCGAATCGGAGAGGGAACCTACGGCATCGTGTGTGAGTAAAGACGCCTCCAAGTGCAGCTCATCCAGAGAAAGGCATCTACTTGGTTTATAAACCCGCGGCTGTGATTGGAATGCAGATCGAGCCAGAGATACCAAGAGTGATGAGATTGTGGCTCTGAAAAAGGTGCGGATGGACAAAGAAAAGGATGGTGAGTGAGCAGATTCCCTTGCAGGGTGCTATGTCTGGCTTGGGTGCTGGTGATCTCTTAAAGATGTTTTGATGTAAAAATCTTTATGACATTGGCAGGGATCCCCATCAGCAGCTTGCGAGAGATTACGTTGCTGCTTCGTTTAAGGCATCCCAACATTGTGGAACTGAAAGAGGTTGTGGTGGGCAATCACCTGGAGAGGTAGGAACATGCAAATACATTCACATGGTGGGCAGAGGGGTGAGGTACACTCACAGTCACCTGGAAAAACATATGACTTTGGCTTGGTGAAACGCTAACACACGCACCCCTGGCGAGTCACATCCACTGACACAGAATCATACACACTGTGCGGTTCACCGGACTGAGTCTCTGTGCCTGCAACCAGACAGTCGCTGGTTTGAGCCTGACCTCAGCAGAACAGCCACTTGTCCCTGGGCTCTTGAGCAAAGCCCTTAACCCCTAGCTCCAAGGACACTGTAAGGTGGTTTCCCCTTCATAGCGACACCCAAGCTTGTGCTCTCTCAATTTTCCCATGGGAATAATAAAGTATATCTATTCTATTCTGACTTGTGATCATTAGTGGTGTGCGATACCGCAAGATTTGGTATTGATCCGATACTAAGTAAAAACAGGACAGGACCAGTATTGGCGATACCGATATTGTAATAATTTTTTTTTTTTTAAATAATTAAGGTGGATGCATCATCAAATTGCTAAAACTGAATTAGTTTTCATTACCTTTTAAGTGCTTTTGTGATATTTTTATTAATTAGTAAAACCCAGGTGTCACGATCGCTGATGGCACAGTGGGGAGGAAGGTATGGGAGTCCAGGATAGAGGGAAAGCTCAGGGTTTAATGAGGGTCAGATACAATCCAGAGCACAGACAGCTATCAGCAGCTAGGAGACGTTAGTGACAGGACTATGGAAACAAACTCGAACGCGGACTGAAATACATGGATCAATTATAAATAACAGGAAACGGCTGGTGGCATCACAGAAGGTTAACGAGGCAGGTGTGGCACACAAGAGGATCGGACGAACAGGGTGCGAAACCAGGACAGAATTTTGGCAAAGTTTATAAGTAAATAAATGTTTTAATTAATAAACGCTTTATTATAAAACACAAGTAACACAAAATCACAAAATTAGAGAACCGGCTTTGGAGAAAAAAAATTATTAGTGAAACAAAGTACAATAAAAAAAAAAAATAAAAAATTGCTTGCCTGGTGCCACTGAGTCACATGACGGTACAACATTGAATCAAGACTGAGGAGGAGGAGTAAAGCCTGCGCTGTGACAGCCAGGAGCAGCAAGTGAGAGCAGCAGCGCTTACACAGACAGACACAGTGCATTCAGGAGAGAAATGGAAACTAAAGTATCGATCTCATTAAACTGCTATTGATCAATATCAATACCAACATTATTATCGATACTTGGATCACTCCCCCCACCGCTAGTGATCAGTGCTTGTTTGTATGTCCTCAGTCTCTTCCTTGTGATGAGTTACTGTGAGCAGGACCTGGCCAGCCTGCTGGAGAACATGCAGGCGCCATTCTCTGAAGCACAGGTGCGTCCGTGTGTATCATTATTGGGGGTGCATTTGTGTATGTGCCTGTGTGTGTCAGTCTGATTCTACTCTGAATCTTCCCAGGTCAAGTGCATTGTGCTGCAGCTGCTACGAGGGCTGGCCTACCTACATCATAACTTCATCCTGCACAGGTCAGCTGCGCAGCTCATAGTCTCATTCCAACAAACAGCCACAGAGCCTCAGGGATATGAAAGTCTGCTTGAATCCACATACAGCTGAGAAAAGCTTGCACACTGTGCTGAATTAAAGCCCAGACCACTCTTGTCCTTTAATGGTCTATTTTTCTAGAACTCAAGGGGATAAGGGATATGAGTGTGCTCTTTCGTGATCTCTGATCTTTCACAGGGATCTGAAGGTGTCCAATCTGCTGATGACGGATAAAGGCTGTGTTAAAATTGGTGAGACACTGCTAAATTGTCCAAGCAACTATAGGATGACTAAGTTATGGGATCTGAATTTAATATCGCTATTCTCATTCTGCAACCGCTAAAACTGTATAAATGCCGAGTTAAATGGCAAGCAGGCTGTAAGTGTGCCTCTCCCGTCTCTGTCCAGCGGACTTTGGCCTGGCCCGGCTGTACGGCATCCCCCTGAAAGCCATGACCCCGAGGGTAGTGACCCTGTGGTGAGCTCTGCTTCAGCTCATCTTCACACTCCTCTTCCTTCCTTCCTTCCTGCTTCACACCGATGTCCATTCTGCCTGTAGGTATAGAGCACCAGAGTTGCTGCTGGGCACTAAGACCCAGACCACTGCCATTGACATGTGGTGAGTTTCTCCCCTGTCCCAGCCAGGCGCGTTCTGTCTGTATGGTGTAGTATCCAGTGGAGCTGCATGATTCTGGGTGAAATACGAACCATGATTTTTTTTTTTCCCCCATTCACAATCGAAATCACACTTTTCTTTCATGCTTCTTGAGCAGTGTGTTTTACATTATTTTAATTTATTTGTTTGCATTACATGTTATCTTTATGAAGATGGATCAAACAATATGTAGAGATGTATGCTATATTGGTGTTGGTTGAAATTTGTTAAAAAAAAATCAAGATATCGGCAATGGGTAGATGCTTCGGTCTTGGCTGATCCTGCCAGCCAATATTTAAGCTATATCTGTATTCAAAGTTAGCAGCACCAGAGCTAAAAATACCGGCACTGGACCGTCAACTATAGCAGAAGACAAAGTATTTCTTTGGCTCATTCACCCCTTATAAGTAGTCTCAAAGTACTGGCCTGTGATATGTTTTTAGTGCATGATTAAATGTAGCCCTTAGAATATGGGGAATAAAATACTATGTACTGTAATTCTGCAAATTTGTGCTGGCATGTTTCATTACTGGCCACCTCGCCCTCCCCACTCAGCAAGCTGACAATATTAGACAGAAATGCAGCCGTGGAGAACATTAAGTGAGCACTCCATACAGTAAAACCTGGAAACGTGCTCATAATCCAAAGCAAAGTGAATTTTCCCATTATAATAGAAACTCTGATTCATTCCACAACCAAAAAATATTCATTAAAAAATAATTAATACAAAATATAAAGTACAAAATACATAAAACAAATGAACCTGCACTTTACCTTTGAAAAGAATCATGGATGGTGTGAGGGAGGTGAGAGAGAAGAGGAGGGTTATTTTGTAGGACGACTTTCGCTATCACTAACGGAATCACTGCTATCTGTTGGCTCACTGGAATCTTTTTTTTTTATGCAGCTTTAACAAGGAACCTATCCAGCCGCTTTTGCCTCTTTTTCGATTTCACTGAAATGTGGACATTCAATATGTTTAACAACAATGCATTGCTCGCACTGTTACACCCTTATTCGGGTGGTGCTTTTCTACTAAGTTTTGACTATACGAGTGAGGCACGCAGACAGAGACCGAGCCTGGGAGACAATTACCCACAATCCCGCAGCGAGAGAGGGAGACAAAGAACCATCGCCTCAGTTGTGATCACTTGAGGCTCGGCAGACAAAGTGTATATGTAATACTGGTATTGCAAGACCTCGCTCATTTATCAAGTTAATATAAAATTTTTTTTTCCTCATCTTGCAAAACACTTGCAAATCAAGTTACTCGCAATCTGAGGTTTGACTGTATTTTTAAACAAGTCTGCATTTTTATATCCTGGTGAACTAAATGCAGTTGGGAAGTGCACCGCTAGGGCACTTTCTATTGGGCTCCTAGAAGCAGGACTTAAGTCCCATAAAGCAAGGAAGAAACCCTTCCTCATTGAGAAGCAGGGAAGAGCCAGGTTAGACGCGTACCCATAAATTGAGAAATGAGTGAAACAAAAAATTGTGCTGTGGTCTCTTCTTTTTCCACTGTATATCACTTATTGGTATTAGTCAGAATTTCCACCCTGCCACGTGACTAACAGTATAGATCATTACTGGAATGGGACTGTCACATCAAATTTGCAAGACAGAAAGGAAACACTCCTGACTTTTAACATAACTCATTTACAAAAGCAATAAATGCTGAACATATACTTAACTTTTTATAACACCTATTTTTTTTGCCTCCTCTCTCTGTTATGGTATAATGCAGTACTCTCAATTTTTCATCCAGTTTATGGAGAAACTTAAAAACCATTAATCAGTGTCCAGTGCTGTCTATGCAGAGTGGGAAATACGTATGTGTATGTGAGTGTGTGTGAGACAGAGAGAGTGTGAGAGAGAGTGTGTCTCATTGATAGAAAGTTGTGAAGAACATTTGAACAAAAAACATGTACCACATGGCCCAGACACATTCTCTTGTTTGTCCTCTGCTTCCAGGGCAGTGGGCTGTATTTTGGCTGAGCTGCTGGCTCACAAGCCCCTTCTTCCAGGTGGCTCTGAGATTCAGCAGGTGGATCTGATCGTGCAGCTCCTGGGGACACCCAATGAGAACATCTGGCCTGTGAGCACCAACCTCCCCCCCTCTAGCCAAGCCTGGAAGCTCACCCAGATAACTCTGTTATTGTTGACTGTAGCGTTGTCACTTTTGCAGAATGCAAAGGTGACAAGATCACTAGACGGTATGACCTTGTGCCACTCCACCTCTTACAGGGCTTCTCTCGCCTGCCACTAGTTGGACAGTACAGTTTGAGGAAGCAGCCTTATAACAACCTGAAGAATAAGTTCACCTGGCTTTCGGAGGCTGGACTAAGGCTGCTCAACCTGCTGTTCATGTACAACCCCCGGCGCAGGTAACGTTGCACACGTGTCGGCATAAACGCATGGCATAAGCGCAGCTCCTGCTTTTCTCATCTTCTTCATACCTTTGCCTGTTAAAATGAGCAGAATTTCACATCTTTTTCAGAGCAACAGCCAAGGACTGCCTGGAGAGCTCCTACTTCAAGGAGAAACCACTGCGTGAGTATCGTTGGAAAAGTGGGGTAGAACATTGTGTGAAAGTGTGGGCGGATTGAGGATGTCCCTGTATGAGTCTGAACATCTCTTTGTTTCTTAGCATGTGAGCCTGAGCTCATGCCAACTTTCCCCCACCATCGCAACAAGAGGGCAGCTCCCGTGGCTGACAGCCAATCAAAGCGCAGCAAAGTCTGACTTATAACCTCAGCGTTACATCAGCCCTACGGGACCGGTCCTGAAGTGGGAGTGGGAGAGGAACCCCCAATATCTCTCACCTTAGTGTGAACGACTTCTAGTGCTGGGCACTGAAGACAAGCAATGCTGGCCCAGATCAGCCACGGAGATGCCTGACATGGTCTGGCCTTCTCCTGTCTGCTATTCTTCTTTACTTAGAAATGTCACTGTGTTTATGTTCAGTGATGTTCTCATGAAGACCAAAGACATAAAGACAGCATCCTGGATATTTTTTTTTGTTCCTTCAGAGCCACTGTTAGTCATGTTTTTGTGCAAACTCAATTCCTAAAATAATTACAGGGTAAAGGCTGGTTTGTTTGACTGCAGGGACAGCAGCTCTGCTCAAGAAGGTCATAGGAAGAGCAGATGTGTAACATGAAAAATACTGTCAACACTCACACAATAATATTCACCCATCTGCATCAGGTCACAGTGAGCCTGAAGCCGGTCCTAGGTAGGGTGGGACTGTCTGGATGGAATGCCAGTCCCACATTTCTCTTGACTCAAGCATCTTAATGATAAAACTGCTGTCAGAGAACCTGAAGACCTCCACAGAACATTCTGACAACATACTGTCAACATAAAGCTTATGGTGCCTAATAATGAGTGGAAATCTGATTTATGATTGTTCAAATCAGTGATTCTAAACTGGCGTAGCTTCAGGACCCACCTCATTAGTCAGTAAAGCACGACCTAAATTATGGCATCTTCGACCATGGAACATATCTAAAGGGTGGGGGTGGGGGGAGGTCATGTCCACTTGTCTTTGGAAAAACTGAGTTATCACCTTCTTCCCGATCTTTTTTTTCACCAAATTGCTGAAGGCTCTTCACCTCAGGCTGTGCCTTTTTGTTTGATGTTAGTGGTCAAGGGGCATGGATACCCTGGCAGATTCATGGGGGCCATAACATTTTATAAGGGCCTTGAAATATAAGTTTAGGGGATCAGTTATAGAAATCTACTGAAAAGGACCCTCCCTCCCCCCCACGGTCTGCAAAATCTACTGAGGGAGCCTAGAATTTCTATGTATGTGTTAAAATTTGGCTAATGCTGCAGATGACATAACACTCAGAATCAAGTATCAATTGGCCTACTTAAAAATTAGTTGGCTTTTAGTTTTTAAAAATGGCTTTTATTAATAAAATTTGTTTGCACTGAATTAGTCATTTTTATAGGTCATTTTTGTGATTGTTCATCATTGCATTCTTAATGTTGTTTCAGAACGTAGCCAGGGTGCCCTCCCCAGTTCCATGGCTCATGTCAGACATATCTGTGAAGCTTATGCATTCCCTGCCCTTTCTGCATGCCTGCATTTGGTTGGTCCTACTTCTGCTGAAAGCTCCACTTTTCTCCAAATAAAAATCCTGTTCTCTACTCAGTTGTTTCATAATACATTCAGATATGCATTTAAAATAAAATCTAAAATACATTATTGAGAATAAACGTGGAGCAGTTATTTAGTTCCAGTTCTTATTGGTTTATAAGATGGAAAGTAGAGTAACTAGTCAATTTGCCCAACGGGAGCAATTCATGTCCTAGAATCAAAATCAGCCCTATTAATGTTTGCATGATAGGCATGCTGCTTCCTGTTACCTCTGCTGCCCATGCCACTTGAACAGTTCATTTTTGAAGGAACTTTATTTATAGAATTCGAGTCAGAACACTGAACACTGGCCCTTGAAACAAAAACTAGCAGTTGAGATTAAAAATACTACCAAATTTGGTTCAGTGATTTATTTCCAGAGCCTGGGTCACTGGAATGTTTAGGTTTGCGTGGACTCAGTAGGTCCATCTTAAGGTCTCTCTGCTGTGTGTCACTGCTCACGGGCAGGTAGCCAAGCAGGGACATGGCTGCACTGCACACATCCTGGATGCGGCGCACTTTGGTGTAGGGCAGCTTGACCCTCCAGGCCTCGGACACCATGGCAGCGTTCCTTGAGCTCACTTGGAAGATGGGTCCCTTTTGGCTCTTGCCGTGGGTGACGTGGTGGATCCAGTCCTTTAAATATGAAGTCATCTGTAGTCCGGTGAATTTGTACAGATTCTCGATTTCCTTCAGCGGGTCGCGAACCATATCCTCGTAGCGCACAAGGCGGTAGCGATTGCTGTAAGGCTGAAGCGAGCCCATCTTGTGGATCCGCACCTGGCCGCGACACACCTCCTGCACCACGCGGAAGATGGCGTCAGGGGAGCGGGCGTTACCCATCTCCAGGACTAGTGTGTCGTCCCTCCGCAGAAATGCCCCTGCCTGCAGTCGGGACTGGACCACAGCCCGTGGATCACGCACTAGATGAATGATACGGAGATCTAAGGTAGGATCATGAAGCAGTGGGTACAATGGCTGTAGGTCAAACAGACGCACCTCCTTGAGCGCCACGTGGCTGTAACTTCGGCAGGCCTCTTGGGCCCTCTTGAATCCGAGTGTGTCACAATGGCGCGCACAGTCAGTTGAACTGTGGAAAGGCCCATGTGGATTGAGGGAACAGGCTGGCGGGGAGCAGAGGGCCCGGCTCTGGCTCCACATGAAGAGGTGGGAGATGTTACGCTTGGCAGGGGTGTAGGCCTCAAACGAAGACAAGTCGCACTGAAACACGTTACGGAGGAGGTCGCGCACTGGAACCTGCAGAGCCAGAGCCCCAGGCCAATTCAGCGTCGACCACACGTGCCATCCTGGCTCCATAAGGTAGAACACGTTTGGGTGCTGACTGAACACCTGTCCCAGGAAGGAGGAACCTGATCGCCACGATGACAGCAGCAGCACATGTACCTTGGCTTTGGGGAGCGGTAGCTTGTGCGAAATATTGACCTTTTCTGGGACCAGATTCCACCATTTGTTTGAACTTATCAGCAGGATCGTAATGATGCCCTGGAGTAACAACACGGCTATTAACGCCACAGAGTTCCATTTATAGCGGGGCATCCTGCAAAATAAAGAGATGAAGAGCGATAATGTACAGGAATAATATCTTTGTCAGATTTGTCTTTCCCTGGAAATGCCTATTCTTTAAGAGAGTCACTCTATCATGGAATTACACTATAAAGACCATCCCGTTAAGGGTGATATGTGCTTCTTACTGTGAGTTACTGCTAGAAGAACTTCCAGAATAGATTGTCTCTTACATGCAGTCATCTTTGGAGCAGAAGCAGGCCAGATTATAAACCACTTCTAAATACTTCATATTGTAATCTGATCCCAGGTGACCCAGCAGCCCTGAATGACTCTTGTGCTGGTGTGTGTATTGTTCAAGGATTTATTCTTGCGTTCCCAGTTTTTGATTACCTATTAAGTGAAGCATGAACATTAGAATAATTTAGGGATTAAGATTAAGGTTGAATTGGTTCTTTACATTGCCAACAGGTCTGTCTGGTTCAGGCAGTTGTGTGAGCTGTTAATTTGGTGTCCTCACTTCTGGTGTAGCCTAAGAGAGCTTATCTAACAGCAATCACCAGACCATGACTGCAGGCCTCTTTACATCTGGTGGAACCAGAAGCGGTCTAGGAGAGTCAAGGGCATGTTCAAGCTAAACATGACAATGGAATTTCAATATATTATATTACTATACAGAATCCACAACGGCGTTGTCTAATATTGCAAATTTCTAAGTATGCAGCTAAGAGGTACTTCACAGATTTTCCAGCTCGACTGACAAAAAGTCAACAGTTGTTCAAATGATTCCTTAACTCCCTTGTTGGTAGATGCTGATGTCAACTTCAGCAAAAATATCAATCTACAAAGGTCATCATAGCTGTGGTCCTACCCTGGGAGATGTAGAGATACAAGTCCTGATAGTATTATTTAGGGTAGATACACCTACAAAGATAATGCAAAACACAATGAACCAGCTCTCGTTATGAATAGCTGCCCTGATCTGTATATTCAGACATTACAGAGAATTTTTTAACATCAATCTAAATACAAGCAAGAAGTTTGTTGAGGAATTTAGTTTTAGTTAATGTTAATTTTCAGCCAAGGTTTATTCAAAGGTTGCTCTACTCACTGATGTATGTTGCACTGATTTCCGAATAGCGCAGAGTGGGATAGCGCCATACCCAGGGTCAGAAGAAACACCACACTAAATAAAACCCTCTAACACGTCTTAGCCCCCGGTTCTCACATCTATTCCTTTAGCCTTCTTGTGAAGTTGTAGCACTTACCTTTCAAACAATCTGCTGAAAATCTTCAGATGAAGAAAAGACTAGAAAAAATAAATATCATCCCAAGTACAGTTTGGTGAAGGTGGCCGTCCAGCGCAGCTGAAGTGAGTTTCATCACAGACGGCTGAGAATGACAGCTGGGTACGAGGCGGAGCTAGTCAGGGCAGTCATGGGAGACGCAAAAGGAATACTTTAATACTTTACTTCAAAATCAGATGCCTGAAAAAAAGCCTT
>JABFEA020000010.1:3994901-4013455 GCA_019775915.2 Cyphomyrus plagiostoma | reverse complement strand
GCGGCGGCTCTGCGGCGGGGCGCCTCTACGGCGGGCGTGCAACGCGGCGCCTCTACGGCGGGCGTGCAACGCGGCGCCTCTACGGCGGGCGTGCAACGCGGCGGATTTACAGTGAGTGCCGCAGTGTGTGGCTCACCTGTTCCACCACTTGCTTAGACAATCCGGAGCTCTCCAGGCTATAAACCTGAAAGGACAGGCAGACATGCGCTCATCTCTCGTGTGTAATGAAACACCGACTGCATAATGTGTCTGCAGGGAGGAAGGAGAGTGTGAGGAAGATGACGGCACCTTCTTCACGCCCAGCAGATGGGCGAAGACAGGAAGCAGACTCCCGTCACTGACACTCAGGCATACGCTGTCTGCACTCAGGACCTGCGACACAAACACAGACAGTCCCCACAGTCCACAATAGACACCCTAGCAAACAACACAGTCCTCCATTGGACACACTTTATCACATGACTCACACTCTGCAGTGCCCGCACGTAGGTCTCTGTCCGCCAGGGATCATTCAGCTCACCGAACCGAGGCCGGGTCCACACCAGGTGTGCCTGACATGAACAGTATGGCCGACAGGGGACCTCGAGCTCGCCGCCCTGCTGGCTGCACAAAAATAAAATTAACCTCCACGATGTAAGAGGATAGCAGGGTCAAGAGGATATTGTCAGTGCCCAACAGATGTGTGTGCCTATGATTACTGAAGGAATGTGTGTGCTTGTGTCCATTTGCAAGGAAGAACCAGGGCTGAACACCATTTGAATGTCAAAGCAGCTGTGTGAGTTTACCTGTAGGAGTGCAGGCTGTACCAGAGGCTGTAATCATCGTGCGACACCGTTAGACTAAATTCTTCCCCTTCAGATACTTTCTGCTCTCCAGGCAAGAAATACACACTCTGCATCCAGTGATCCCTCCACTACAGACAGAGCACAGCCAATCATGAGTATGCATACTCAGCTCGGCCAATCATGCAAGAAACAAGCTCATACACAGAACACAGTGCACCCCACATTAAATAATGTGCTTATTCTCTATCTGAGTTATGCTGTAATTGTTAATCCCTCGTTATGATGGTATCTCCAACAGCAGCAAGCACTACCAAATTCCATCAGCCCTAGTCAGGTGGCAATAAAGATTGTCAATAAAGCAGGAATGGAAGGGGCAGCCTGCCGATACGCAGATCTTACAGGGTAGGACCGGGGGTCCGGGTAGGTCCAGCTGGGAGCCATGGAGCATACTATGGTGCCGTCAGGATCCATGTCTATGTCCCACCAGGACAGAACAGCCTGGGCCTGACCGCTGCCTCGGGCCTGGAACCGGAAGGAGTATGACGCAGGTGCACTGCTGACATGCTGGCTGAAGTCCACGCTGCATGGAGACGGGCAAACAACTCAGGATTGGACAGACGCAGTAGTGGCAGCTCAGTGAGGGAAGGCCGTCTCCCAGGGTGCCTTGCTGAGACACTAATGGCAGAAACACAAATGCCCTCTGGAAGCAGAAACATAAGGGCTGCACCCACCTGAACATGGTGCACAGGGGACTCAGGGCCGTGAAGGTGTCGGGTGGCACTTGGCTGAGCTGGATGTCGCAGACAGAGGGCGCTCCTGCACAACGGCCCATAGAGGGAGGGGGCAGGAGCTTTCGGTCCCCAACCTGCATGGGCAGCAGCTGCGCCCAACTCCACAGCTGCTCTGACTGCACCAGCTGCGCGTACACCGTGGCACGGTGTGGCACTGCCTCACAGCCCTCCTGGGGAAGCGATGCGGACAGTAGTTACGCAGCTGCATGCGCAGTCAGTCACTCACATGCGGCCGGGGGATCTGGCAGTGACTTCACCTGCACCAAGTACAGATGTGCATGTTCATAGCTGGGTAAAGCCCCCTCCCCAATCAGCTCAGTGTCGAACAGCTCAGTCACCAATATATTGGCTCGCTGTTGCATGTCTCCATCTGTAAGGAGCAGTAGAGAGAGAAACATAAAAAAATTACCATAAACAGCTCTGTGTGTGTGTGAGAGTGTGTGTGTGTGTGTGTGTGTGTGTGTGTGTGTCAGACTTTCTGACCGGAGCCCACTGTGACTTCAGTTGAGTGTTTGTTGATGATCTTAATTTTGTGAGCAAAGCCGTTTCTCTCCACAATCCGAACGGCTGCTTCAGCCATGGGCTTGAAGACCTGTGAGGAGCAAAGTGATATCCAGGAGGGTGAGATCAGGGGAAGGGGGGCCAAATAAATTGGGGGGTTATACACAAGGTCAGGTGAAGGACTGGAATTACAACCAGCCACAATGGAGGCAGGAGGTATAGTCACATGCACAGTGAGTCTCACCTCCACAGCATAGCAGTAATCAGCGCCAGCACTACTGGCCATCATGGACAGAAGTCCTGTTCCTGTGCCAATATCCAAAATGATGGCTCTCTCCCCTCGAGCCTTCACTCTGCTAACTGCTGCTCGGATACCCTGTTGGTACTTTTCATTCTGTTGGCAAGACAGCATAGTTAGAGGACCATCTGTACACAGTAAAGCTCAAAGAACCTACTAAATGGAAATATATGCACGGCCTAACGCAGACAGCATCGCACAGACAGCCACCAGACACTCACCCTGTCTTTGTCATGAAGCATGTCTGCGTAGCAGGACCTATGGCGAGGGGATGTGTGAACACAGTGCATAGAAAAACACACACACATAGGTCGGGTATAGTCTAGAAATTTTTGAAGTGGGGTTGAGAGTCATCAAGTGGATAAACTGAAACGTTCACTTAAAGGACACATGCATGAGAATATCCAAATCAGCCATTTCATAGCTAAATCGTACTAATACGCAGAATTTTACCTAAGAAAAATTCGTTTATCCAATAAACATGAGTGATACGGACAAAAGCAATAAGGTATTTAAGGACTTCTCATTAATCGGTATTACTCTCACCACATACACAAAACACCTTTTCTGTATCCAGATAACTTTTAAAAATGGGAAAAAAGTTTTATGCTTATTGTGTTTGGCCAGAAAAGCAACAACAGTATCTGTTCTAGCAGCAAGATATTTCTATGTGCTATTCAAGTTACTTGCAGGAGTATACGACCTTTTTTGTCTAGATACCTAGACATTTCTAGCTGAACACAAACGCCAAACATTTTTTCCATTTAATTTATCCTAACCAGCAGCGTGAGTTTTAAAATGACACGACGTGACTCCCCTCCCCCTCATTTTCCCACCTGGCGATCTCCTGATGGTAATCATACTCCTCGCTTTCTTCGACCCAGTCCAGCGCGCCCGTGATAGGGTTTGCTCGGCCGCAGAATGTCTTCATGGTTCCGTTTCAATTTGTACCACAACACGTTAAGTACGTCCTGTCGTGCGAACCGATTAAAGCATTCTCTATACGGAGGTCGCCATCTTTATCATATCATGGTCACATGGCCCGAGTGACGTTGATAGCCAGGCCCCCGGGATGCGTTTTCAGAACACAAATGCGTACTGAGCAGAGAGGGCAGGTCTTCGTGAACAGTAACAGCGTGTAAACGCTTTATGGAGGAGTCCATAGACTTACTTCACCGTATTTAAACCACCTGCTAAGAGTGGATACTGCAAAACGCCACGACACTACATTTGTTCGACTCTTTAGGTGTATATGAGCTGTAATCCGTTTTCCTGGTGCATTCTCAGCCTTTTATTACATCACAGTAAATGTATGTTTCTTATAAAAAGTTTCAGGGAATTTTCACTTCATATGAATAAATGGACAGAAATAGGAATCTATGCAAGAAGAGTATTATTCTGTGCACATGTAGTGTTACATAGAACAAATACACAAAACGACAGTCATGTCCAGAGGAGGAAAGATTTCAAACAGATCAACGATTCTTCACACCCGTGCAAAATCACAATCTGCAGCCTGGAGTCCAGAAGAAGTGGATCATCCTAGACGGGCTTTCATATGCATACCTATTGCACATTACGATCATCTTGGTTTTTTTTACACCCATTTGTCAAGCAAACATAACATGGTAAATCAATTACAGGGATTATACAAATCTCCCAATATGAAAATCAAAATGCATGTTTAGATAAAGAGTAGACACTGGTCCTGCCATCCCTACCCAGGGTACCCAAGGCTGGGGGAACAGGTGACAGTGCTGCTTACAGCAGGCTCTCCCTACATGGCCTGGGGGGCTCTGGGCCCCCTGGATAACAAGTCCATGTGTGCAAATCCAAAAGTGCCTGGTTCAGTTTCTTCATCCACTCGGCCCATTCCTCACGCGTGTCAGCTGAGAACCGGATCCTGAAGAGAAGCACACAGTAATATTAGGGAGTGAGTACAGTCTGCTCTCGCACAGCAAGAGCAGAGAAATCTCAGTCATATATTCATTTTGCAATAAAAAAATGAAAGTCAATTTTTTAATTTTTTTTTTTTTTTTTAAAACTGTGGTAATCATATCAGATACAAGGCATTTTTCTGGCGCTGGTCCACTTAAGATAACCAGTGGAGGATCACAGTACGTGTGGCTCCCAAACCCAAAGATTTTTATGAATCGCCCACTAAATGAATAAAACTACAAAATGCCTCCACATTACATATTACTGATAATTATCCTTGTTCTGTACACCACACCACCACCATGTAGGTTCAGCCATGCCAGTAAACTTTGAAAAAAAGCGTTTTTGTTTTTACAGAAGCGAATGTCAGGCTGTTTAAAATCCCACCACAGTGAATACAGTGGTACCTCGGTTCTCGAACTTAATCCGTTCTGGACTCAAATCCTAAAAAGTTTGAGTTCTGATCAAATTTTTCCCATAACAAATAATGGAAAAACAATTAATTGGTTCCCAGCCCCCCCGAATTACACACAAGTGTTTTTTTAGCATTTAAACAAGAGCATTTTTTTCTTAATGATTTTATGCCAACATTACCCCTGTCCTGCCCCGGATCATCTGCTCCTTCCGTGTGCCACGCCCCCTCATTAACCTCGTGGGAGATCCCCATGTGATCAGCTGTTTCTGGTTGTCATTAGTCCTCTGTATTAAGTCCGTGTTTCAGTTGGTTTCCAGTCCGGTCATTGGGTGCACTCGACCCGCTTACAGCGCTGGCTTAAAGCAACCCATTCTGACCCTAACACAATGCATTATGGTTAGATGCATTGCAACCTCTTACCCAGCTGCACAAACTGGAAACGTCTCCATGACGACACACCTTTGCCCTTATGGGCTGAAGAGTTTAGTTACACGCATGACGTTTGTATCCCAGGCAGTTCTGGTGCAAAATCTGCTATTTCTTCTTAATATCACGGAAAGCAGTCAGAACTGGTTTTCAGTTTATTTAAACTATTTTACCCGGTAAATTAATGACATAAATGCTCTAATAGTAGACGTAATTTAGTGGTTTATTTATTGTTAGTTACTGTAATGTTGCGCTGTTTTATTTGGTTAATCGTGCAGTCTGAAGAAGGCATTCAAGTAAGAATTGCATTACAGTATGACTCTTCCTGGCGCGTACAGTTTATATTAGGTCAGCGTTCACGGTTCAACTTCTGATATTCAGATCGAGTTCTAGGTCAAACTGTGTTGTTCAAATTTCAAGAAATTTGAGTTCTAGTTAGTTCAAGAACCGAGGTACCACTGTACTGCAGTATCCCAAAGAGAAAGTAGCAGAAAGATCCCAAAATGACACCACATACTAAAAGTCCAGAGGATGCTTGTCAATACAATGTAGTGTGAGGTTCTCACTTGACAAGTGTGACACCACTATCTTCCTGGTGGGCCTTATTGCTCACAAGCTCAAAAGTATGTGGCCGGGCACAGGAGTCCCTTGTCACCAGCCTTACACACTGATAAGCACGGCTGGCTAGGCTGATGCTGCCCTCTGGAGGCTGCGAGGGGAATGAAAGCACAAAAAGGGGACCAAAGGCGAAGGTGAGATCACTTTCAGGGTATTCCGCATGAAGAACAGCAGACACGCAGCTGCCGAATGAACATACTAACCTTGCTGCCCTCACTGCTGGGGGAGTTCCAGTATAAGAGCAGGTTCCCTTCCAGTGAAAACCAGCGGCGCTGCCATGACCCAAGCCCACACACTGCCTCAAACATGGTCTGAAAGCAAGAGTGAGGAAGACTGCACTTTCATATAACTGCAGGCTAAAAATAACACTGAACTGTCCATTTAATTGAGACAGGACAAGGAGTCACTCACCAGGAAGCCCTTGTGTTGGACGTTGGAATGGCTCTCACAGTTCAGCTGCAAATAGATGTTCCCCTCCAGCGGCGACAAGAACGGCACCTGCCAGGCAGGACAGTAGCAGTGTTATTAGCTCGTTCGTATCTGAGGACACCCACATTATTAATTTGCCTTACAAAAGGCAGTTAGCCGATGTTTAATCCTGGTTAGACAGTCAGCAGGGCAGCGTTACTCCACATCGAAAGGGAGCAACCACACCTTGGCGCTTAGGAGAGGAGCAGGACATTAGGCAAGAGGGGAATAACAGAGGGGTCAGGGAGTAATAGCAGAAATGTACTTGGGTACAGACAGACCATCAGAGGGGAGAGGGCAGGTAAGGGGAAAAGCCAAGCCAGCACTGAAAGCACTCAGAAGCTCTACTGCATCTCAGATCTATACATGGGTGGCAATTGTCAGCATTAAACCTTCTCCTGAAATTCATCCCCAAGAAGCTTCCTGACTTTGCCATCAAACTTCATCTAGAGTGAAGAGAGAAAACAAGGAAGAGCATTAGAGCCACAGAGTGCCAATGAGTGAAGAGGCCCAGGCTGTGAAGCCTGCCAAGCAGACTTACAGGTTATAGACCAAAGACGGCGAGAGGCTGAGGCACCCTGACCACCCTTCCCAGCTGAGTGACTGCTCACACACTGCATCAGCAATTGCCTTATTTCACACAAACACTGCTGTGTGACACCCGAGAATGCATACGAATCACGACACCCTTAAGACATTTCACACCAAAAATGACACAAATCTGCAAAATATTCAGATGTGAACTTGAAATTTTCACAGCTTATTGAGAAGTTTGCATACCAAAAGACTGTCAAACTGGCAACAAACACTGGCTGCAGTGACAGCATCACTTTTTGGAGCAAATCAAGTGAAAAGAAAAAGGGCAACGACACCTGATAATCCAATACCAAAACAGAGTAAAAAAAAACAGCCACATTCGATTCAGGTTTCAAGAGAAACGCATTAGCCAGTGGGGGGGGGGAGGGGGCACCATGACACCTACCTTGTCCAGTGGAAATTTTGTCTGGCCCAGAGAAGCAAGGGTGAGTTTGTGCGAACCCACGAGGCAGAAGTTACTGGAACGCTGGGGACCCACAGATGTCAGGGCAGTTGCTGAGAAGATGGGGGTGGGGAGTTAGATTGGGTATCACACTGCAGACAGCAGGACCCAGAATGTATGAGGTCAGACACTTACATGCTGCATTGTGATTGGTTCTCTGTCACAATAAAAGAGTGGAGAAAAAAAGCTTGATTAGTCACAGAATGTGCTCAGACCAAGGTTGATCATGTCAGATGGCACTAGCCAAGCACTCACCTTGATAGAGCTCAAAAACTTCTTTGGAGTAACCTGGTGGAACAATCAGGGAAAAGGCAATTTAAGTGCTTTTGGAAACATGCAGGTGTCACTAAGGACATCCATCCCCTTCCCCAGTGTCATACTCAAAGATCAGCAGTTCAGAATACCTCGGACTTTGTAGAGAATCGCTCTGTGTTGAAGTTCTTGGCATTCCCTGGTGTTTGAGACTGAGGAAGACAGAAGACAATACCCCATGAAAGACCAAGCTAAGGACTAGACTGCCTGTCATGATGAAAAGAAAAAACGAAAACAGCTCCAGCAGGCTGCAGTTTCCATCTCACCAAGCTGTAGACCTCCACATCGATCTCAAAATTGGAGCGGATGTCCTGCCTACAGCAGACACGGGCAACAGTGTGAGAAACCAAGAAAAACATGCTGCTTATGCAACAGGCACACGCAGGACCACTCACAGAGTGACAGAGGTAGGGAAGGAAATGCTGTCCCCAGTCTGGGCATCAGCCGCTATGGCCAGGGGAGTGGCCACGATGTCACAGGCCCCATAGCGGATCAGAACAAAGAAGTAGTGCGTCGGTCGACCTGTGCAAGTTTTGTACAGAGGATGAGTTGGCTGTGCATATACATGGGCTCATGAGTGCAGGTGTGGGTGTGGCAAAAACATACCTGCAAGTGTCAGAGAGGAGCAGACAAAATCCACCTTGAGAGGAAGCTGTATGTTGGCAATGGTGACAGTGCCTCTGCAGGGTTCCTGAGAGGGACTGGCTGTCACCGCATCTCCCGGCTCAACTTCCGCCCTCAGCTGTGCCACCTCAGCCAACAGGGCTGTGCGCTTCTCACCTGAGGAGGAAACACAGATGCAAGAGTCAGCTACTTTTGATATTTTTGAGGAACCCAAAGTTAAACCAGACACATACAGAGACAGGAAAAAAAATGTCATCCTTCTAGATGAGGAACCTACGTGACATTAACGAAATCTAAAAGCCAGACTAAGTCCACTTATTGATTCCAATAAGGAAACGGCGAAAGCAGAGACTCACAGGAGACAAGCAGAAGCTTCTCTGCCTCAGCCTCCATCGGGGAGCCCTTCCAATGGTCCTTGTCCGTGCAGCAGCTCAGTGCCTGCAGGGTCTGAGTGATGACGGCTTGTAGTTTAGCCACATCCTCGCTGAGAGCCTGCGGGGAGCCAGTCACAGTCGGTCACGGGGAGCCAGTCACAGTCGGTCACGGGGAGCCAGTCACAGTCGGTCACGGGGAGCTGCCCCACCCAGAACAAGGAGACCCCTCTCATCTCAGAAACTACCCTACCTTGATCCTGTCTTTGGTGTTGATCAGCGGCTGGGGGCAGGATGCTTGCGGTTCCTGCCCACTTGTGGTTGGAGGTACAATGTGCACGGCATGGCGGGAGTTGTGCAGCTGCGTGCGGTATGCATCAATGCTGTGCAAGAGGCAATGCAGGAATCACTTAAGTTATAATGGCCTTCTTTCTAAAACAGCATGAAAGATCACATTTGACATTTGGTATCCTGCACTTAGAGCCTGCCGTTTTAGTACAGATCCTCACACTATACATTCAGGCGACAATTCAGATTGAAATAGCTGGTGCGTTATTAACAAGATAAACACTATCGTGAGCATTTTAAAAGGGTGTTTATTAATACAAGTGCTTGGTCTCAACCAATGCAACAGGAGCTGATCTCACTGGCAACAGCAGCTGGAATTTCATCCACTGCATAGCTGATCGTGTCAGCAGTCAAAGCAGCCTTTATGTAGGGAGGCCACTCTGCTTGCATCAGCTCACCCTTACCTGTACAGCGGGGCGCTCCAGGGTGGGGGGTCCCGGGGCCCTTCTGGGACACAATCCACAGAGGTGACATCAGGCAGGCAGCTGGAGGAAAGTCCCTGTCAGGGTGACAATAGCAGGATGTCACTGCACACCTCAACACGCCAACAGTGGCTGCACCTTAGAGGAAGACTGACAGCTGCACAGTGAAGCATCAACAGTTTCTTCATCCTCCTTTACATAAATTAATCTCTAGGCTCTGAAACTTAGCATCCCAGAGACCTACAACTAGTACATACACATAAAGACAATAATCGATTAATTCAATCATTACCATTTGTTTAAAAAAAAAAAAAAAAAAAAAGAGCAATTTCTGCAATCAAAACTAAGAACAAAACCAGTTGTGTAGTATCTCAGTATAAGTAGCAGACACCCAAGGAAGGTACACTACACGCACAAAAGCATTGGGACACACCCCAATCACTAAATTCAGACATTTAATTCAGATCCATTGCCTCAGGTGTATAGAAATAAGTCAGTATGTGAAATATTGCTCTTACCAAATCAGTGACCACGGCTTCCACAGACTTGCTGAGCGGGGAAAGGATGCAGCTGGGAGGGAGTGTCAACAGTTCATCTGTACTGCTGTCCAGTGGCCGACTCTCCAGCTCAACACCCTCAGAAGAACGACTCACGTCTTCCCCTTTCCCCTCCACATCCGATTCACAGTGTCCTTTCCTTCTCTTGTCCTCCTCAGTATCCAGGACTCCAGCAAACAGCTGGTCAATCATGCCAGAGGTGCTCATCTCCTCCTCACTCAGGTCTTTACCTGCCAGGGGAATCAAAACACACAATCTTCATCTGACCCTTCAACATGAGGGGAAACCCAGAGGCATGTGCCTGAAGGACGGCTCACCTGACGGTGCTTCCTTCATCTCAGACACTCTGGACAAAACCTTGGACTCCCGAACAGATGCAATTCTATCCTGTCCCCGCAACACTGAATGAAGAACGTTTTGTTCTTCTACACCAGGATCCTCCACCTGTCCTTGCTCTTCCACACAGAGAGCCTCCTTTGTTTGTCCCTGCTCTTCTACACAAGTGGGTCGCTCCTCTTCCTCACCAGCAAGCTGCTGCTGCTGCTCCTCCTCCTCCTCACCTTGTTCTCCTTCCCCCTCAACTTGCTCCTCCTCCACACAGGGAGGCTGTCGCTCCTCCTCACCCTGCTCATCTCCTCTAGGAGATTCCAACCCTGCCTGCTGCCGACCTTCTGTAAATTCCATCAGAACACAGAAATTCAAGCTCTTGCTTTCCAAAGAAACAAGATGATCCTTCCAGCATCTCAGCTGGTACTTTTTGCCTTTCCTCTGGTGAAGACACCTTCTGTTCCTGCTGTTCACCTGAAGAAAGCATCTCTGCAGGTAGAAAGTTTTCCTGTTGGGCACATAGGTCCCTCTTGCTCTCCTTTTGATGTGTGCATCCACAAAAAACCATACAAACCTACACCACTCACTGAACGTCACACCTGTTGTCACCCATGTGCTTCCACCCAGATACCTTTTTGTCCTCCATTCCCATCAGTGGATTATGCATCTTACCTGCATTGGAATGGAGCTCCTTACTAGGTTCCAGGAGGCAAGCAAGGTCGCCACTGCATGCTGGCCTGGGCTGCTCATCATTGCTGGCTCTGTTCTCAGAAGCGTCCACCTGTGTAATTTACAGTGCTTATTACCTTGCATCCATCCATCCACTCAGTCCTGTTTGGGATAGGAATGCACCAATCTGATACTAATATTGGAAATCAGGCCAACACTGACAGGCAGCTGGACCGGATACCAATGACAATGGGACCAATCTATTCAATTTGATATGTTTGTCTACTTGCGCATGTGTCAGCAGAACGCCGGTGAAAGTGCATATTTTGCGAGACGCAGAGCTAACAGAGCATGGAGGGAGCCAACAAGTCAGTAATTGAGGTATTTCACCCTTGAAGTTGCTATGCTAACAAGTTCTGCAAAGCTATCGTTTCCAGACACAAAGGCAGCACTGCCAAATATAGCTTACAGCAATTACAACATATAGCATTAATTTGGGTGGCTTAGGTTGTGTATCACTAAAAAAGTATTATGATTGGACAATATCTAACTTTCTGTCCAGATATTAGACTGCGGTGTAAAAAGTACTGACAGTGTCTTCAAAACACTATATTTCAGAATACCGGAATATCGACAGTTCTGCTGAAATAAAATGCCACAGTATGCTTTGTTACTGTTATTCTGCAGAAGCCTAAATAAAAATAGCATTTGTAGAAATTTGTTTGGGTAAATTAATTATTCACAATGAAACATCCATAATCAATTACACTTTTGAGTCAAGCCTACATTGTAACCTACACTAATGGCTTATGCCACCGCGAGCATTTATACTTGTGCATCGATGTGTTTGTGTTGCTAGGTGATACATTGATTTGCACACTTTTTAGAGATTGCAGTACTTTATTCTAATGTTGCTCCAGTTAATCGCGCAATAAGATATTTCTAACATTCTGTTTATAAACATTACCACCAGTACTCATGTAGTAAGGTTTAAAACCTGCATGTTTCAGATGTCAACCAAAATCGTATCTGCCGCGTTTGTGCCGTTTTAGTTTGATAAATGTTTACATGGTGACGTCATTAGCGTGAAGTTGGCCCCCCATGTGTGTCTGATTTCCACCAGACAGATTGCAATCGTGTGTGCTGCATTTGTGCCGTTAAAACTATCCTTTGTGCTGCTTTAGTTTCTGATATATTAACCTTACAAATATTAATCTCTGAAACCAAAGCAACAAAGGACAGTTTTAATGGCACAAACCAGAACAATCGCAGTTCATACGATTGCGATCAGTTTGGCGGAAATCAGACAAATGGGGGGGGGGCTAACTTCACGCTGGTGTCATGTGACCATGTAAACAAACATCTCAAACTAAAACAGCACAAAAAAAGTTAAACGGCACAAACGCGGCACATACGATTGAGACCAATTTGGCTGAAATCTGAAACATATGGGTGTTTCCATTTTGGCCAAATATGCAGGTACAGTCAGGTCCATAAATATTGGGACAGACATTTCTAACATTTTTCGCTCTATTAACCACCACAATGGATTACAAATGAAACGAACATTTGTAATGTGAAGCGCCCCGCTGTACAGGTAATGGTTTAGCTTTTATTTGAGGGTATTTACATCCAAATCAGGTGAAGAGTGTAGGAATTACAACAGTTGGCATATGTGCCTCCCACTTGTTAAGAGACCAAAAGTAAGGGAACAATTGGCTTCTCAGCTGTTCCATGACCAGGTGTGTGTTATTCCCTCATTATCCCAATTACAATGAGCAGATAAAAGGTCCAGATATCATTTGAAATGTGCTATTTGCACTTGGAATCTGTTGCTGTCGACTGTCAAAATGAGATCCAAAGAGTTGTCCCTATCAGTGAAGCAAGCCATCATTAGGCTGAAAAAACAAAAACCCATCAGAAATAGCAAAAACATTAGGCGTGGCCAAAACAACTGTTTGGAACATTCTTAAAAAGAAGGAACGCACCGGAGCTCAGCAACACCAAAAGACCCAGAAGACCACGGAAAACAACTGTAGTGGATGACCGAAGAAATCTTTCCCTGGTGAAGAAAACACCCTTCACAACAGTTGGCCAGATCAAGAACACTCTCCAGGAGGTAGGTGTATGTGTGTCAAAGTCAAAAATCAAGAGAAGACTTCAGAGCGAATACAGAGGGTTCACCACAAGATGTAAACCATTGGTGAGCCTCAAAAACATTAAGGCCAGATTAGAGTTTGCCAAACATCTAAAAAAGCCTTCACAGTTCTGAAACAACATCCTATGGACAGATGAGACCAAGATCAACTTGTACCAGAGTGATGGGAAGAGAAGAGTATGGAGAAGGAAAGGAACTGCTCATGATCCTAAGCATACCACCTCATCCGTGAAGCATGGTGGTGGTAGTGTCATGTGTGGGCATGCATGGCTGCCAGTGGAACTGGTTCTCTTGTATTTATTGATGATGTGACTGCTGACAAAAGCAGCACGAATTCTGAAGTTTTTCGGGCAATATTATCTGCTCATATTCAGCCAAATGCTTCAGAACTCATTGCACGGCGCTTCACAGTGCCGCTGGACAATGACCCAAAGCATACTGCAAAAGCAACCAAAGAGTTTTTGAAGGGATGCAATGGCCAAATCAATCACCTGACCTGAATCCGATTAAGGATGCATTTCACCTGCTGAAGACAAAACTGAAGGGAAAATGCCCCAAGAACAAGCAGGAACTGATGACTGTTACAGTTGAGGCCTGGCAGAGCATCACCAGGGATGAAACCCAGCCTCTGGTGATGTCTATGTGTTCCAGACTTCAGGCTGTAATTGACTACAAAGGATTTGCAACCAAGTATTAAAAAAGTGAAAGTTTGATTTATGATTCTTATTCTGTCCCATTACTTTTGGTCCCTTAACAAGTGGGAGGCACATATGCAAACTGTTGTAATTCCTACACCGTTCACCTGATTTGGATGTAAATACCCTCAAATAAAAGCTGACAGTCTGCAGTTAAAGCACATCTTGTTCGTTTCATTTGAATACATTGTGGTGGTGTAGAGCCAAAAATGTTAGAAATGTGTTGATGTCCCAATATTTATGGACCTGACTGTATGCATTTGTTACATTTTGATTTACAATGTTAGGAGATCTTTGTTTAAGTTTAGCTTAATGTTGCTTTACACATAAAAGAATGATCAAAGTCTTCTCCACAGTGAGGAAAAGCCAACGGTTTCTTAAAGACTGGTAGTGGATCAGTACTCAGTATCGGCTGATGCCCAAAGCCCTGGTATTATTAGTATAGCATCGGGACAGAAAGTCAGATAGGTGCATACCTATTATGGGACTAACTGGGTGGCTTCAACTCACATGTTACTGTGTGGAACACAAAAAGGCTAACACCAGATGGAAAAAACCCTGTGCATGATTAAAAGACACGCTGACATTTGTGATTTTAACCCCAAGCCTTTAGAAACGCAAGCTGGGTGTAACCGCTAAGCCCAAATCCCTGAAAGCACACTCACATCCCAGGGACGCAAAGGCGGCCACTGCAGAGTCCTGTAGCGAGGAGCCACTTGTTGCAAGGGTGGCTGCAGCGAGTTCACCTTTTGGTGAAAACTGGAGGGTCACGTAACACAACCAGACTACCTTTCTTCACCAGGCTACCGATTAACCCAAAGGCTGTTCCCAATGTTACAAGAAACTGCATCTTAGGAGAAAGTAAAACCCACCCCTGCCCTAATGGAAGGGCGAAGGAGTAAAAGCGGAAGAGCACTAGAAATCATTCAACAGCTCAGTTCCCCATCTTTACTGACTTACCTCAGCCAGGGAGGCGTCCGACAGGCTCCTCTTCATCCAAGCGTTCTCGGCGATCGACTGCGAGCGCAGCAGACGTAGCTCCTCCTGCCGCTCCTGCGCAGACACGGCAAACAAAGTCATACTGACAAGTGAGGACAGAGCGGGAGTCGCAGGCGGAGGCCGGCGGTCGCAGGCCCACCTGGCGAATGCGGGAGGCTCGGACTGAACTCGGCGTGTCGGCGCTCTGCAGTTTCTGCTGCATAGAGCGGGTGAGGTTGGAAAGAACCTGGGAGCGGGGGGTAAAGAAAGCCGGGCTTTGTGGAGGGGTCTCGAAGCGCTCCACCCGCGAATGGAACTCCACATTACCTACAGAGAGCAACATCCAGGGTCAGCAGAGCAGCAGCAAGTGCCATGCTGGACGCCTCAGGGTAGAAACATGTCAGCACTCTCCAGAAGGGTCCTTTACTAGAATAGGTTCAGATCAAATGAGGTCAATGCCATAACCATCATTTGCACATTGTTGCATAGTACAGGATGTGCACACAAGGAACTGCATGACAGCATGAATGCGTGTGCCCGCCTGAGGGCGTAATGCTGCATGCATGCATGCAAGACTATGCAAACAGAAGGAGCAGCATGCTGCAAGCGTGACTGAGCTTACATCAAACTGCATGACTAGGTGCACCAGCCCACGCAGGCAAGGGAAAAAGCAGCATCCATACCTATGGAGTGCAGCTCCAAGCTACAGGTGGGCTCTCCCTGCACAGGGTCTGACAGGCATCTCTGCGGCATTGTTCCATCTGCAGCGATTTACCAGACTTACTCTACAGAATAGGCAGCATGACCCTTTATATTGCAGTTAGTTAAAAGGTTTCTTAAAGCATGCTTGCTACAATTTGGCTGCTTTTGTTGCTTAATGAAACCCTAATCTCATCATCTAGGCCCAAAGTAGCAAGGTAATAACTTTAGAATACTAGTTCACAACTTAAAGGGAAGATGCTTTTTACACCACAGGGGTACTGACCTCCTTGTTTTTGCTCCAGCCACTGCAGTCTGGCACGAACTGAAGAAACAGCTGGGGTATCTGGCTTTACTTCCTGTTCCAGCTGTCGAAGACGAGACCTCTCAGGGGAGCCTGGCCACCGATGCAGGGGGTCAATGTTTTCATCTCCCAACGGCTGCAAGCACCGGCGCTTCGAACTTTCCTGTGACTCTACAACAGGAGAAATTACTCAACGCAAGTAAGAAACGTGTCACCCTTCAATGCCTAGAGAACAGTTTAATAATAATAAAAAAACACATGGGTAAAAGCTCCTGTAACAGCCTTCAAATAACCAGGAAAATTCTAAAATATTCTAAAACGAATGCATAATTAACGCTATTCTAACAAAAAGAAGCGTCACACGGGACGTGGCAGTTTCTGCACATTCCTACAGAGAAACACGCTTAGTCTTAACACTTGATCCGCAACTTCTACCATTGTGATCCCTTAGGTTCTATCAAATATCCGATTTCAACTAACATTACCACATTGTTTTGTCATCATGGCAAAAAAATGTGTCTGTATAAAAGGATTAAAGTGAGTGAAAAATGTGCTACAATTAAGTGTTTTCAAGAGTAACACTGAATAATCTGGAAGATTCGCCTATCCAACAGTGCCTCAGTTCTGACATCACCATACACAACAACTTTTTCTTTACATACAAGAAAAATCTTTCAAAAGTATACTGTAAAACACTCACTAGGGATGGGCAAACTGGTCTCATCATCAGACAGAAGGGTTCTCTGTCTTTTCTGTCCCCCTATCACACTAATTCCATCCTCCACACCCTTCCTGTCTGGGGAGTGCAGCTCCAAAGCATCAGGTCTGATACACGATGATGTCTGTAACAAACAAAAAGGATGGAGAAAACTTTCAAATGCATGGTAGCAAGACGCAAATGTTTTACATTTTTCACTCAGCCCATAAAACTTCCATTTCTGTTAATTTTTACAGTTTCCAAGCAAGTTAGCCTCAAACTTTGACCAAAACTCGTGTCAGAACACCATACGAACAAAATTTGCCAAGTTGCTTGGGTCTATCAAAACAAGCTGGCTTATTTTCTGCCCAAGAATATCCTGATGACAGTACAGATTTATTGCAATAAATTCCAAGCAAGAGGGACAGAGAAGCTCGCACCAAACATAACCAAACTCATCCAGTGTACCCAGATCTGCTGCTAAAAAAAGTTTCATACTAGTGGATAATACTTTAACAAGTCTGCTCATATAAAAATTAGAATATACAACAGCCTTAATCAAAGCAGTTTGTGTGTGGGGTTAGGCAATGCAGCATTTGCAGAAACATGCTGGTGGATAAGGAAAGGAAGGGGACACCCGCAGAAGTTTAAGGAGCAAGTGGGAGAGGGAGCAAAGCCACCTATTGGAGAGCAGGTGAGAAACAGCGTGTTGCCGACAGCCAGGCTAGTTAGAAAAGGTGTGGCCAATCTTCATCCACAAAAGGCGATCTGGTATGCAGGTTTTTTTGCGATAACCTTTAAGGCAGCCGTTCAAAACCAGGTGAGAGAACTATTCAGCCAATCAGTCCTCTAATTAGGGAAATGCGGCGAAAACCCGCACACGCAGCGGCCCTCCTGGATAAGACTGGTCACCCCTGTCTTAGAAGTTACATGTACTCAGCCCATAGTAAAAAGTGTTCAAGGTTGCCAGCTCTCATGCATCTGGCGTAACACTCAGGCTTTCAGAATCTTACGCAAGAAGTCTTAGGGAAAATCGGTTTTATTCCATTATAAACCTAAAGCTGCATCAAAAGCATTGGGGTAGACTGTAAACTCTAGACTACAGACTATTTACAAAATTTCTTCCCATAACAGGATTTAATCGAGTTTAGTAACTTTTGATGAACGTTAGTTTGACAAATGAGCCAATTAGATATTTACAGAAAAGCAAATTCGTAACAAGCAAAAAGACAGATACAATGGGTAACGTTAGGGCAGTACATTTACCAGCAATATTTCAAAATGAGCAGGCAGAGTTTAACAACTCAAGGTAATTTGCAAAATGTAATGTATCGTTTTTTTGTAAATCGGGGTACTTTACCTCTACAAAAGCCTCCATTTCTCCCGCAACTTATAACTGGCCAGATTTTGGTATAAGAGAAGCCAAAATCAGACGCCGGGAACCGTACAAACAGCCGTGAAATTATCTCTCAGGACCCAGATTCGTTTCGAACTGCGGGGCCGACGCCTCTTTTCTCACGCTTCCGATTTGAAACTTCGAATTTGGCGCGTCTTCCGCATGTCCGGACGGCCAATGAGAGAGCGCGCTGGCTACGTGGTGACGTAAAAATGAAGGTTGTCCGGCTTCTTTTATAACCGTCAGCGTTTAAAACACAAAAACGTCTGGGAGGTGTTTCGGCGGCTCCCTGTCTGTCTAAATCTCTGTTAAAATTCATATTGTTTTCTTAGTAGTGGTTATTGTTTGACCAGCCTGTAACATAACTATAATCTCAAAGGGCCACATCAAGTCTTGAACCTGTATCGAGGAACAGCATAGGTGACTCTAGGCTTTTCTACCAGGGAGTGCGAGAGAACCCAACCAGTCATACATTACAACAAAGGGGCATGGATACTGTGGGAACAGATCTTATAAAGGATATTACTAATACATGCACTTAGAAGAATATAACTAACACATAATGAAATATGCAGATAACTAGCAGAAGGCCTCCAAGGCCACAGACAACTAACAAAGTCATAACACTGAAACCATCCTCTGCTACCACGGAGGTTGACTGTCCTTGAACATCTTTAGGCCGGGATAAGGAGAAGTCCTGACCATGATCAGATCAGGG
>JABFEA020000010.1:3968141-3979796 GCA_019775915.2 Cyphomyrus plagiostoma | reverse complement strand
AAGCATCCGGCTCTGACAGAATGGCATAAGAGCAAAGAAAATGGAATGTTTTGATTTGTTATTATTTTAACCTTCACTTAAAAGCACAATTTTTATTTATATTTTCAGGTTGTTTTTGCTCCATATTCATATTTTGAATTTTTGACAGGAGATATTTTTATGGAGAGCAAAATATTTTAAGTTTATTTATTTTGGAATAATATTGTATCCTGGCTTTTTCAATTCATATTTATGTACAAAATACATTAATTTTAGTCTGTTCAATAAATGTTTATCCTGTTCGGCCCGTGACCTAAAGTGTGCTTTGAGTTTTGGCCCCCTGTACGATTGAGTTTGACACCCCTGATTTAAGTGATGCACTTACCATAGCCCATACCCTGGAGAAAGTACTTAAAAGCTTCAGTCAGTTTTCCAGGCTGAAAAAGAAATACACAAATGAAACCAGCAAGACAAAAACCCTGTGGAATAAAATTTCTCCCCCAGATGTAAATGGATGAAGGGGTATTGTGGGAAAATGAGTCATGTCTCTGACCTGTGTGATCTGGGGCAGCCCTCCGGAGTCAGCCATCTCGAGGATAAAAAGCAGGAGATTAAAGCGGGGGTTTGTTCTGGCACACGACAGAGCATCATGTTATACTGCAGGATCTTCATGAGGGAATTTAAAGCACCATCTTTGTGCTGATGAACCTCTCACCTTGAGGAAAGTGGTATTGCTGGGGTCCAGTTTGGCATTGCATTCGACCTTGATAAAAGAACAGGGGGCAAGGAGGTCAAAGAAGGCCAAGGTGATGACTTAGTGAATAGACAACACACAAGGAAGCAAGACAGAAAAATCTAATAATAGTATAATGTTAAAAATCCATTTTAGGAGAGAGACTGATGGCTCAAAAGAGGAATCTGCAGAAACAGAGACAAGGCGAGACAAGAGAGACTTGGTCTTGGTAGATGTTCCTTAACATAGAGCAGACTCACCACGCCTTCTTCAGCTGGAGCATTGTCACCAACCACCAGCATGACTGGGCAGCTGCAGTACAGCATGCATGGACACACGCATAGAATGTGTAAGAACTACCTGAACCCAGAATTATCCCACAAAAATGGCTCTTGAACGTGATGAGATACCTTGTCAGAAATCATCAGAACAGACGAAAGACAAATTGACACTACTTTATCTCTTTGGACTGAGGAGAAAGTACCCAGAACAACCTCCAAGACATTAGCAACTATGGGGATATCATGTTTTTATCTATGCTGTTCTGTAAAGGCTGAGAGAGCAGCTAGCAGCATTAAAACAGGACAGCCCTAGAACATAGAGTGGTATCCCATTCCATCCAGGCTCACCACAAATCTGTACTTGATAAGCAATTCTGGAGGTTGGATCTATCACTGGATTGTGCTTATGTCGCACGCAAAGGAAGTGATGCAAGTAAAAATGAATAAAGGCCGACTGCTGCAAGGCACACAGGATTTAATATGGGGGGTGAGAAAACAGGAGCACATGGAACTAAAAACAACATGGAAGAAAAACAGCAGTAATGATGAGGATGTCCAGACCAGGACAGGAAATGCGAAGAGCTTTTATCATGACACCAAGGATAACCGGGAATATTCAGTGTGGACACTCACGCACTCTCACACATCTGGCGTGACACTTCCAGACTCACACACTCATACAAGAAATATTATAAGAAATCTATATTATTCCCTTATAAACTTAAAATGAGCTATATCAAAAGCATTGGGGCAGTTTACAAGCCCTACTGACTATTTACAAGATCATAACACTGTGCTGAATGTATGTAAATATGTGTCTGGATTTGTCTGGAACTGAAAATGTCACCCCAACCAGCTGACACTGAGTCTCACACACTCACCGCAGTGTCTTTGAATTCAGCACCGACCCAGATCGGTTCATGTCCAGACTTCGCCGGCTGGAACGAGAATCAGTGTCAGTTTGTGCACTTTCACACCATGATTGTTTGTGCCCATGTAAGTATGAGTGACACTGAATGTGCATAACAATGAGAGCATGTGTGTGTTTCACCTGTTATACATGTTCCAGAAGAGCTGTAGGTTAGACTTGTTAATCGTACTGTTGATTTGCTGTCTGTAGCTTCGAACCAGCTCTGTGTTGTTTGTCAGCTCCTCCTGTGGACAGAATTGGAATTGCAATAGAATTTAGCTTAACAATAGCAATATATATACAAATTTTCTCAAAGCATTACTGGTTCTAATTGCCACATGTCGGTGATTGTACAGCACACCTGGCTGAAGAGATGTGGCAGGATGGTATCTGGCAAAGTGCTGGTTAGCCCTGTGAGCTAAGAGCAGAGGGCAGAATGTCACCCAAAATTCCCTGTAATCCAAGTCAAACAATCGGCTGTCTTTGCCCACTTTCAGATTTATCAAGAACAAATGCGTGACTTCACAGCCAGAATGAATCTTCTGATTCCAAGACGATGTGTTTTTTATGTGATCATTGATTGTATTTAGTACAGTACTAACCTTACCAGTAGCCCAGTCAATCCAGCCTTTGCCACTGGGATCGATGTTTATCAAAACCAGACCCTCCACCAGATCTGGGAAGAGGAGCTGGAGAGAAAGGATGTTAAGGCAAAGAACATGTGGAAGTGCAGGGTGAGAGCTGGAGATATTGGCATATCCCATTCTCTGCTATGGCTTTTAATCCTCATCTCACCGAAAATCTGGCCAAGATGTAGGCTCCTGCTCCGACTCCAATACCCAGAATTCTCTTGATTCTTGCATCATGGGAATGAGGAACAAAACACGACATCACCACACCATTCAATATTTGCTGCCTGTCTCTCACCTCATTATGTCCCCATTACCAGACTTCCTTTTACATACTGGTCTTTACCCCTATCTAATCCCCCAGCCTCACCCCCTGGACTTACCCAAAGTACTGGACCACATTGGGCAGCATGCCTGCAAGCTGATCCATAGTGGGGTACTGGTACCTGCAGAGAACAACCAGTCAAGACCCCATAAATTCCCAGAGCAATGAGCCTCAACAAAAAGCAGACATCTCAATCAATCAGAACAAATCCAGAAACAGAAAGACACACATCTGCGGGCCATTCAAATAACCCCAGAATACACATAACACATAACCGCAGGCCTCTCAATCAATCACAGAACAAAATACTCAGATATGGACTTTCAATCAATCCCAGAGCACGATACATAACAGCAAGTTTTCTCTTCAGTAGACTGAATGAGAATATGCAATATCTGAGAACATACCCCTGTGACATCTGAGAGGCCCCGCTCTGCTGTCCAGGGGCATCTACATGGCACACCATAAAGTTCTTTGTGATCTCTTGCATGCCGTTGTAGTTGAACAAGGCATTGAAGCACAGCTTGTCTGTGGAGAAACAGGTGGGCCTGCAGGCTCACAGAGAACTTTCCACAGACAAATAAAACAACCCTGTACTTTTTTCCAATTTTTCCCTCTGCTCACCAACTTCAGTTCTGCAGCCTCTTCTATGCACATGCTTTATAATAATTGGTACTTTATTGATTGGTACTTGCTCTTTTGTGGAGTAAGTTGTCCACGAAAGGCAGCCACCTGTTGGGGCACCCAGGGAGCTGGGGGTTAAGGGCCTTGCTCATGAACCTGTAGACATGCTGAGGCTGGGTTTGAACCTGCGACCTCATGATTACAGGGACACAGGCTTAGCCCATTGAGCCACACACTGCCCCCTTTGGGGTATGTACTTACGATTGAGCCCCACATCGTGGTAGGTCAGGATGACAGGTTTGTTTGCCTTGGGCTCCCCTTGGGTCGCCACATGCAGCCACCCAAATGGAGTCTCTATGTTGTGCTCCTAAAAGATGTGGCCACAGAAAGCATTACTGCAGAAACACGCATGTACATGTTGTTAAACATCTCCTTTGACTCGTCGTCCCATCTTTCTTCAGTACCTTCCAGTCTCCCACAGAGATGAAAGGCTCACAGTTTTCCTGTTGAGTAAGACACAAATATCACAGACTGAACTTGCAAACACCCCCTCAGATACTCATTACCACACATGCGCAGTCACACCTCAGACTTACCATGTCTGTCTCCTGACCTCCTCTCTGTTCAGCCAGCAGAGGCTTCTCTTCGGTGAATTGGTGCTCCAGCATCCGAGCCATCCCTGGAGAGTGACCTGGAACCACTAAAGCAGTAGGTGAGAGTGATAGAGATCCTTTCCATCAACATCACAATGCGAAAGCATGTTTGAGAAAGCCTGGGACTTTCATACCAATGAAGAATCAGACTGAGAATTAGAAACACAGACTAGCAAAGTCAGAGGACAAAACAGGTCAAACTCATATAAATATAGGGTAACGCTTTACATTAATTGCACCTTCATAATGCTTTTACATTGCATTCATAAAATGGTCAGTACACTTTCATGATGCATTCATTAAATATTCATAAATCATTCATAAACATCATGTATGTATACCTTTACATCCTAACATTCCTTAATAGCTGTAACATTAATAGCAAACATTATAATTGTATTATCATGTAATGTTTGTTATTAATGTATATTAAAGCAGTTAAGGGGTGTTAGGATGTTAAGCTGTACTTGCATGCTGCTTATGAATGTTCTATGAATGCATTATGAACCTGCACTGAATGTTCTATGAATGCAAAATGAATGCATTATGAAGGTGTACTTAATGTAAAGTGTTACCAAATATAATGACATACTACGTTTAAGGTTAAGAACAGGACAGTGTCCCCTTGTATTGGATAAAACACAAGGCAAAATGGTGGAAGGACAGGCTGCAAATGAAGTTTTATTCCCCGAGGGAAATACTCAAACTCTGATGCACAGCTGAGGTCAGTGAACAGACTGGATTAAGAAGATCAATATCAATTAACATTTCAGTCGAAGAGGAAAATAGCACGGAGTGTGACACGTTACTCTGCAGCCACGTGTGACAGAGCAAAATGTTCACAGATCTGAAATAACAGGCTGATTTCTTCCTATTAAGGTGTTTCTTTTTCTCCCGGAAGACAGATGAAACAGAGCCATAGATCTGGATATTCGATATTCTTCACTTCATTTTGTCTTCAAAACATAGCACCTCTAAGTAAGACTGGATCACTCCTCTGCCCAACTCAAATAGTTATCGGTGCACTAGCTCTAACCTTCATTATCTCACCCTACTAACCTATCTACAAAGGCCTGCATACAAACCTACACCAGTGCTGCTCGTCTTTGGTGTGAGGGCTGTTTGTTTGCCAGCTGACTTCTAGTCCTGGACATGCTCTGAATTCTAGTGAATGTGAGGCTTCACTTCACACAAGGACATGACTGCCAGCTGAAATGGGAGAGAGGGTGTGGCTGAAGCTGCCCAGGTGAAGATGAATCCAGGAGCACACATGGCCTTTAAAGAAGGGAATGGAGTCACGGACACCCGGTGCTGCTGGGCATGTGGCTTCCCATCAAACCACTTTAACTGTCACCCTGAGCTATATGGCTTGCAACTTTCTGATGGGAAATGGGAACGATCAGACCAAGAGGTCAGGACCTTGTGTTCTCTTTGCCTAACTATTGGTGTTAAAGGAAGGAAGGTCATGTTTGTCATTAGCCAAATAAATACCATCGTTATTATTCACCATTACCGTCACCCAACACAGAGGAATAAACAGACACGTGTAGCACAGAGAAAGTCATGTATCCAATAGAAATAAACAGATGTGTAGCAGAGAGAAATTGTGGATTCCACAGAAATAAACAGACAAGCAGCACAGAGTAATTGTGGATTCCACAGATAAAAACAAACATGCAGCACAGAGAAAGTAATGGATCCCACAGAAATAAACAGACATGTAGTACAGAGAAAGTCATGGATCCCACAGAAATAACCATGCATGTATGTAGCACAGAGGAAGTCACGGATCCCACAGAAATAAACAGACGTGTAGCAGAGAGAAAGTCAGGGATCCCACAGAAATGAATGGACATGTAGCACAGAGAAAGTCAGGAATACACAGTCATCTACAGCACATAGAGAGTCATGGATCCCACAGGAATAAACAAACATCTACAGCACAGACAAAGTACTGATTTGAGTCCCACACAAATAAAGGAACATCTGAAGCAAAGTATTCTTTTGTTATTATTGTGTTTTACTGTGGCCTCCTGCTTCAGTGTCCTCACATAAATTCAGCTTTAGGACTCTGCGTTGGGCAGAATGCCCACATGCAGCAGGGATAGCAGACCACAATCTCCCACCCCCTGCAGCATCTACAGCCACATGTCTATGAAAGAGATGCCTTCTACGGTCATATGTTTGTAGAATTGAAAGAGCTCCCATAAACAGCAAGGAAATCTCTTACCTGCGGCAGTACTTCTTGCCCCGGCTACGTGTGCGTATGTAAGAGAGTGAGGCACTGCCCCCGTGTTTTTCTGATGCTACGTGCGTGTCAGCAAGATGCCGCCCAGCCTATCAGCTCCTGCGTCTGCTCTGCGAGCAGGAGATCCCCAGTAATACACTGACACCACGTACTGGCCCAGATGAGTCAGCATGGCACATTCAGTGGAGTGGGGGGGGGGGTGGGGGAGACATCATACACCAGCCTGAGGGAGAGAGGAGAGGAGAAAGGAGAGAATGAGAGAGGAGAAAGATGTATCACTGCAGAAGGGGGTGTCTGGATCTGCTCACTACCCTACATGCTCCTGAAGCTGCATCGCACACCCTCACAGGTCCAATGAGCCGCGTGAAGCAGCCGGACACACAGCACTGGTAAGCTGTGGGAGGTGCTGAGGACTCCGAGTTCCACCTGAATCTGTCATCTGTAAAGGATAGGCTTAGCGCACGATCAATAACTCGGAACATAGATTACTCTGGTCTGTGTTCATTGACAATGAACCCTGTTTGCTCTTTTAAACAAACACCATGGCCGACAAATTCCTCACAGTAGCGTCTGCATTTCAAGATAAGATGTAATTGTGTTGTTTGAGAAAAGCAGGCACAACATCACAAAATACTTAACTAATGCTTCAGCCCAGATTTGTGGGAGAATAGTGTCACTGACGAGAAAAGAAAATTAAATGTTGTTAAAAGTCTAGAGGTGGGCCGGCATTACATCCAGCATGTTATTCTGTTTGTGTCCTGTGCTTCTTGGGATAGGGATCTTCCTTTAGGATTCGGAGAACATCCCATATAGGACAGTGAGGACACATTTTCACAGAACACCAGGAAACTGCCATTGCAACTGAAACTGCAGCCAAGTAACCTTCCTTTCCAGGCCTGGGTTCCACACACCAGCTGTCGTTGTCACATTGTCTAACTGCGCTTCAGTGTACATGCGAATTTATGGACTGACATAAATGAGAGGCACTGACAAATGACTTAATCCTTGGTCTAAATGATTACTTCAAATAGAAGCTTTCGTTCTTTTTTAGTTTACACTGTAAAGTGCAATATCTCTGTATGCGCAATTTTGAATTTGCACAAAAATGTAGCAATTTTGTTTTGTGAATAACAGCAGAATTGCAGATTACGTGTAACATATTTCTAGAACGCCAAATAAAAACACAATAAAATAGAACAGAATAGATTAACTTTATTGTCATTGTACAACAAAAACTCTGTAATAGTAGGGGGTGTGACCTTCGCCCTGCTGTTGTGATGAATTAATACCAGACGCCTCCTTACACTCAGTCTGCCCAGCAACCGATCATACGTGGATGGTTCCTTCAGAGGAGGCTCCCCCTGGTGGTAAAGTAAGAGAACTAAGACAATCGACCCCTGTTCATGTACCGTTCTCCTGAGATTCTTTTAAGATGTCCTCCACAGATCCTCTACACTGACCTAATAAACACACCTCTGGGACAGTAGGACCAGATCACATGACATGCAAGTGAATGAAACCTAGTGTCACATGGAGAAAGTACAGCCATGATTTTACCTGGTTTGAGGGAGGCAGTGTGAAACGTTGCAGGAATCAGGTGGGCATTCAGCTGCTTGTTTTGTCTTTTTCATTAAAACAGTGCACATTCCATCAGTTTTGTCATTGGTTTCCTTTTCATGCTGTCTAGTCAAACAAAACTGGTAAAATATTATAGCTAACAGAGTTCCATTTGGCATGACAACTTTTAGTTGCAGTATCTCAGTGGGTAGCCCTGTTGCTTCACACTTTCACACCACAAGGGTGTAGGTTCTAATCCCACCCCCACCTTGTGTGTGTGTGTGTGTGTGTGTGTGTGTGTGTGTGTGTGTGTGTGTGTGCGTGTGCGTTGAGTTTACAAGTCCTCCCTGTGTCATACAGGTTTCCTCTGTTTACTCTGGCTTCCTCAGTGACTATCAATTGTCCACAGAGGATGATTGTATGTATGGGTATATGTGCCCTGTGATGGACTGGCATGCCGTCCTGAGTGTACCCCAGCCTTCTGCCATGTGGGATAGGCTCCTGACCTCATCCACGTAACCTAAATAAGATAAGCGGTTAGATCGGTGATGTCAGGGGGGTCGCTAGAGTTGTTTTAGGGGGCTCATTCATTCAAATCTAGACCCCTCCCCCAGTAAATGCTTACCCCCCTTTTCATAAATTTCTAGCCACTACATGGCGACAAGCACAAAGCATAGGGTCAGGATTACAGGTGTCCATCAGCATTTAACTTTGACGTATTTGAAGCTTTTGCATTAAAACGGGCGATGTTTCCTCATTATATGTATCAAATTTTAGGTATTAAAATAGAATTTATTATGACAGCTTTTAATTAGGACACCACGGTGGCTCCGTGGGTAGCACTGTCACCTCACACCTCCAGGGCTGCCCGTTAGAGTCCCACCCCTATTGTGTTTGTGGAGTTTAATTGGTTTGTATGTCCTCCACCTGTTGTACAGTGCGTGCGTGTGCATATGGGTTGGCACGCCTCCAAGGTGTCCCCTGCCTCTCTTCCCTGCGCTTCCTGAGGCTCCATCGCCTTAATCCTGCACTGGATAAGTGACTGGAAGACGCACAACATCATATGAATAATAGCTACGATTAAGTGATGACTCTGGCTTGTCTTTTTACAAAACGTGCCGTTTAATACATTTTTCCCTAAAACTTGGGATGACACGTTTCTATCATCTCCACGTGGTAGCAAGCCTGCTCCTCCTGTAATGTCGTTAACGTCGTGTGTCACCGTTCGGTGCATGGTACCGCGCTATTTCCACGGAGGAAAGTACGCCACACGGGAGCAGATGAGGCGTTAGCGGGCGAATGATGCTCCGCTGATGTGCAGCGCTGGACCACGTCTGTCTACCTCTGCCCAGATCACAGCATCTCTCTCCGTATCTGTCTAAATGGGCTGTAGGCGCTTGTCACTGCAGCGGTGAGCTGGCGGGGCGGACCTCTTTTTTTCCTTTTCTCTCCTTTTTTTAAAGGAAAGCGTAGCATTATACGCAAGTCGCAGCAAGAATCGTTCAGTGTACCCCATCTGGAAGAGGGGATTCTGCTCTCCCCGCGGTTTTCTTTGCTCATGACTCGCTCGTGGAAATTCTTTCTTACGTCTTTTAGACACAGCTGGTTCGGTCGGACTTGACAGCTCGTTTACAGCCACTTGTGTCCGGCTGACACGGACCGGGAGCTGAGTCCTCCGCTTTCAGCAGCCCACACCCCGTCTGCTTTGGATGGGAGGCAAGCAGAGTACTACAGGGCGACCCCGGGGCGCGTTTCCCGCTGTCTCCACTGACGATAACGTGGTGCCGCCCATGGCCCGCTTCGGGCACCATCGACCGGGGGGCTCCATGGGACAGCGCAGTCGCTCGGCGAGCTCAGTGGCCGGTATCGGTGCCGATCACGGTGGGACTGTACATTTTGATGGAGCCGGGGATGTGGATGGGGGACCGGGGACTCACAGTAACGGCTATCGGGGTTCGGGCGGTGGACGTCGCACGGGAAGCATGCTGTGCTTGGGAGCCCGGGGGACGCTGTCCGCCCCCCTGCCTCTGCACCGGGCGCCCCGGTGGCTGAGCGCCCATAACGGTGAGTGGGAGTCAGAGCCGGGATTACGGCGGCTATTCACGGCGTATGGGAGGCTCTTTGTAAAATAGGGGTGTCCCAGTGAAGGTGATCTTCATCTTCATCAGTTCCATCATCATCATCATCATCATCTTTGTTTAATATTCGTTGTGTAAAGGACGCTCTTTATATTATTATTTATGCGTTACTTATTCCAAGAGCGTAATTGTGTACATGCACGTATGCTCAAAGTAGGTAAGGTGAATCGCTCGACTTAACCTTAGAGATACAACAGCAGCGTTTGCTTAAAAGTGCAGGTTGGTAACCACCTGCTGGTAAAGATGGGGGGAGGTAAGCTTCAGGGTACATGGGCGTAAAAACAGAGTATTTGTATGTGCACATAGGCTATGCTTTGTGTGAGAGAAGGAAAGCTAACGGAGAATGCAGCACAGGTGATGCGGGTCACTGGAGATGCAGGCGTGTTCCTCTCCTAGGAAGCAGGTTAGATCATTGCCTGAGGTGACCTAGTTTAGTGGTGTATGGCAAAGCAGGGCAAAAAGTAGAAATGTAATTATATCACAGAGCAAGTGCATTTTACACAGAGACGCACATATTCTATCACACACCCACACTCTCTTTGACAGACACACAGTCACAAGTACACACACTAACACTGGCTGACCCATGCTCTCGAACCCTGACATCCGCGCAGTCACATTACTTAATGCTTCGGTGCCGTATGTCTGACACATTACCACCACACACTAGATGGCGCTAATGTTTATTGTTTACTGTAGGTAGGAGATTAGCTGGTATAGGATCCTACTCAGCCGCGAGTATCTTAACATGGGTAAGTCTGACATGCTGCATTCATCACTTCAGGATTGTCGATGTACTCAAGCAAATTGAAACGTAACTGAGACATTTACCGAGATTTACAGATTAGCATACATATATTTATGAGTCTAGGGTTTTAATTTTCTGCAGAACATCTTGTCCAGCCAGCGACACAAGCTAATAATGAAATTAGCTGCTAAACTTATCTTTATAGTTCTGAGTGTCCTAGGTAATGTAGAAGAAATTTGGAGTGAGTAGGGGGTGCTTGGGCTGTTTCGAGGGACAGTGTGCACTGCAGAATGGCCTTCAGGTGCAGTCATGAATCTTCACAGTGGTGAAATGATTCTCCACTCCTTGCCTCTCCCTCCATTATTCTGCATACCTCTCCTCTCTCACTCCCTCTGTCTGTCTCTCCCAGTGGGAGACACTGAAAACAGAGCACAGGAAACTGGGTCACGCTCCAGGGGTGGGACGCAAGCGCTGAGTTCGCTCTGTACCTGTGGCTCCCCTCACCCACCCTCCTCTCTGCCACACTCACTTTGTCATGTGTGGCTTCTGTATGTGTCCGTGTTCCTCTGCTCAATCCGCTGTGTATCCGCTACCATCATTTTTATGATATTCTCTGTATTATTTTCCATTTAATCCTGTTGAACATTCTTGTGTCGATTCCTCCACTACTGAGTCACATCAGACATGCTCAGGGATGTGTGATGCACCCTGGATCCTAGTCTAATCTAATCCATATTAGTAGGAGTTCACAGACCCCCCGCCCCGGGGGGGGGGGGGGGGGGGGGGGGGGGGGGGGGGGGGGGGGGGGGGGGGGGGGGGGGGGGGGGGGG
>JABFEA020000010.1:3949150-3960297 GCA_019775915.2 Cyphomyrus plagiostoma | reverse complement strand
TTTATTTCTTTTTTTTGTGAGAGTGAGATAGAGAGAGAGAGCGAGCCAGAGCGCCAGCGAGAGAGCGAGAGAGAGAGAGAGAGAGAGAGAGAGAGAGAGAGAGAGAGAGAGAGAGCATAGCAGTGCCTATACCAGTACTCACCTTAGACTAAAGTACATAAAACACATAAGTATTAGGATCCCTTGGTTAGGACTTCACGTATTTACTTTAAGGACCAGCTGCACTTTCGATGGGTTTGCACTGAGATCGGCCCCTTTTATAGCTGGCTCTAGATGGTAGTAGTGAGCTAAAAATTCATTGTAGTCAAAAACCAGTGTCAGTGCTCCTAGGATATATTGTACATATCATGTTACAGGATGTTAGGACTGAGTTTCAGGCCAAAGCTGAACCGAATTCAGCTTCCAGCTTCTGAATCATGTGACTCTGTTTATGATATCCGGTTTGTATTGGTATTACAGTAACTGATTTAATTGACTCATATCCAAATACACATACAGGCTAAGAGTCTACCTTTAAAACAAAGCAGCAGACAGATTATATATCAACCATACAGTAAAAGTTAGTATAGGGGCAGACTTACCATATGGCAAGGGTAGGGAGCCAGTGGGGCCCCAAATACCAGGGGGCCTATGAAAACAAAATTTCCAGAAGTTACACTTAAGGATATAACATAATACAATCATTTAAAAGATTAGCAACAGTTTTAGCAACAGTTTTCAGGTTTGACAAAGTTGCCTTTGCACTGGCCAGCTTTCTGTTACCACTGGAGTCCACTGGCTGTTCACTGCAAAGCAAACTAACGAGAAGAAAATGGTACAAAGATACAAGAGTAATCAGCAAAAGAGAGAATGATTAAAATCTGACCAATCGATCCTCTGACCCCCATCAGCAAATTTTATCAACAGCACCCCCCTTGTTGCCCCCCTGTTGTGCGACCCCTCCTCCAACCCTAATTATGAGTTCAGTAAGAACAGGTAAGTTTTCATGGAAACTATCAAAAAGAGAGATGGCTGAAGTTCCCAAATCTCTTAGGATCTGTTTGGAGTTCAGGTGCACAGTTCATGACTTCCTACAGGATCTGCTGCACTATTTTGTGGTCATGTGTGTTACCGGAGCTACTGTAATTTCACCCTTAGGGGCAAACCAATAGCTAAAGCAGATGCATGTCCTAGGGCCATGCACCCGTAGTCAGATACCAAACAGCATTCTGCATATTACTTATCATCCATTACACACTACTTAGCAAGAACAGTGTGCAGTGATGACCCACAATGCACCTCCCTGACAGTTCCTTCTACCATCCCTTCTGTTGTCAACAAATGTTCTTGAAGGAACAGAAGCCCTATGAATAATTAATTCCTAGTTTCTGTGCTGAACCGATAACCACAGAGGTCCCTGGCAACCCTGGAAGGGGTAGAGACGACCGGTCAGCCCACCCAGTGATGGTCTCTTGGCTCTGATTGGCTAGTGTGTCACTCCTCCCAACCTCAGACAGCGTAGGTTCCCTCATTCAGATGCAGACTTGGACCCAAGCACCTGGACACATAAAGGAAAGCAGGTTACCATGGCCTCCGTTGTACCCGTGAGTTGGAAAACCTTGTCGAGTAGTGAGGTGTTTTGTGTGTGTGCTGATTCAGGCATGTATCCAGGCGACTTCTTGAGACAGAGTGCATGATCTGTATAATAGTTTGGCTCCTATTGCTGGGAATGGTGAATGAGGGGGGGGTGTATGGTGACTGGAGTTCGATTCCTGACCTCCCCACTCTGCAAGTGGTCTTCTGCAGTTTCCTACAGCAATCCAAGGACACTGGAGCAGGCTAATTGCTTTGTGTGAATATTTGTGTGAGTTTGTACCTTGTGATAGGCTCACATCCTATTTGGGCTTCAAGCTTCACCATGACACTGTATTGGATAAGCAGTTATAGAAGCTGGTAGAATGAAGCCTTGGCAGAGTTGGGCATTTCGGGTCCAGAAGCTTCAAATCCAGACCTAGGTTTTGTTTCTACTAACCAGCTGAGTATGAAGAGCCACAGTCACAGAGTACTCTCCTGGTTGGGAGAAACAAAATTTTGGTCTGGATTTGTAGGTTCTGGACCTGAAATGCCCAATACTGATGCATGATTTCCAATGTATATTTTAGCTCTGTGATGTAGCCTTCTATACATACATTGTAGCCTATGCTACATTAATAAGATCTTATCACACAAACTTGTTGTGGTCATGTGATTTGCTCAGGAAAAACAGACGCTGTTTTTTGCCGCAACTAGAGCAGACATCTAGCAGAAGGACAGGAATGCCATATGTCACTTCAGAGGTTAGTCAGGTAGCTGTCAGACATGGCTTCGAGTATCAGTGCCAGCCAGGTCACTGTCAAACACGGATTCGAGTGTCAGGACCATCCGGGTTGCTGCCAGACACGTGTAACAGGTTGGTTTTCTGATATGTGTATCTCGTCTCCGTCTCTCGCTGCTCCCCAAGTCTGCTTCCTGCTACGATAGACGTGCTCCCCGGACCATGCACCTTCTAGGTCGACCTGGAGGGGAGGCTCCCTCCGCCTTTGGCTCATGTGGCCACCGGAGTGGGGGCCGCCCACGCTTGGTCACCCACACCCCCAAGATGACTTTAAAGCAGATTTGCCAGCTGCTACGTGCAATGCGGCAAGTTCCCCCCCAGGAGTCGAGATCTGCACTTGCAGCCAGGTGAGACATACTCCCACATTACTTTACGGATGTTTTTCCTACCTGGCAAAGGTGCAGATTCCACACTGGCTTGCTGATGCAGCTGTGATACAGAACTGGCATCTTAAAATTCATTTGTCCATTTAGTGTTCAAATGCCACTTTAAGGCTGAGGTCACACCTTGTTCCTGTGTGTTATTTTAGCTTGTCACTACAAAGAGAATAGACTGACTAACGACTTTCTTTAGGTGAACAAATGTAGAGCCGACAGAGAGACATGCAGTGCGGCAGGATAGGGGCACATCTTTTGTGGCTTGTATATTAGTCCCTGTTCCACATCAGGTTAGTGCACAGTGGCATACACATATGTCAATATATGTAAATACATTTCAGGGATGAAGCCACCTTCCTGCCCAACTCTGACTCACCGCTTCCTGGGGCAACAGAGCACTGACGCTCCAGGATGAACACAATTGGCTGACACTGCTGGCAAATGTTTCTCTACGATCCCCAGGACTGTCTCTATGGTAACAGAATCGACTGCACTTTGGAAGGTGACGGGGAGCACCCAGCCCCTCTGTAGGTTACCCAGTAATCTAACCCCCCACTGCTGCCATGAGGTACATTAAAGAGGTTTAGGGGACTCAACCTCGAAGCCTCATAACTGGATGCATTCCCATGACCTGATGATGGAAAAGTGTATAAGATGACAGTTGGATACGTTTTCAAGTCACATTCTATTGTACTAACAGGTAAATGTTTGGATCTGCTAGTGGAGAAACGATCTGGCAACCCATTTCACTGGGAGTGCAGTAGATGCTGTTACCAGATTCCCTCTTGCTATCAGCATATATTTTGAGTGTGTTGAATGTTGCAATAAAGATGCAGGCGTTACTGTCTGAAACTCACTCTGATCAGTGAACCATAAACACAGAGAGAGCACGACGACTTAAGCAGAGCGATCCAGAACTGCTTGTAAACTGGTACTGTCCCAAGACACACAAAAACATTTTATTAACAGTAAACTGCGTGAACCTAAAATAATTAGAATCACCACTGCTCACACAGAAATCTAAATAAAAATCATTTATTCTTCTTTATATCATATTTCTATTATTACTCCAGATATAGCAGAAAGAGGTCCACCACAGCCAGCAAGTACATCCTCAATTCTCCATGCGTGTCTATACAGGCAGGTCCAGGAAACCAAGAACGCGGGATTCAAACACTGCTGGACCTAAATTAGGGTAGGTTGGGAGTAAGGGGCAGGGCTGGCAATGCACATCTCCAAGCTCATTGGTCTGGCAGCCAGGCATGTGACTGGGGTAAACCAACCATAGAATGAGGTTGTCTCTCTCCTTTTGGGTCTGTGTGTATAGTTACAGTTGAAAGTGTACTGCTCCAGTCTCTGTATACTTGAAGAGGATTCCGCCACAAAGGGGTGTTGAGGTAACAGTTTTCCTGGAAAAGAATGCTGAAATAAGATAAGATGCATTAAGGTTGTTTATGGGACACCCGTCTTTATCACTGATATAAAAGACTGATCCTTGATAGTCATGATCAATGATCTGAAGAGAAAGTGGGGAGTTTGGTGCCAGCAGAGGCCTCAACAGAGTCACGTGAACCTGAGATTAGGAGCCCTGTGATTAAATTACAGCCGGCAGACACACACATGAATCATTAACATGGCTCTACCACATACATGGGTGTTAAGGAGGTTTAAGAGCTTCCACTAGCTTCCTATTCTAGTCAAATCATTTTATCCTGCATGTGTGTAAATGGACACACAACGTGACAGCAGCACGTTACAGAGACATCCAAACCAGACCAGAACCTCCTCAGGCTTACCTGCTTCGCATACCATTGATCACACTATACCGCTGGTTTGACGTTACAGCCATTAACTAGGCTGACACGTGAGGCAATGGGAAGCTGCCAGCAAAACATGAACACACAAACTGTGCGCGCACACGCGTGTATGTGTATGCTTGTGTGTTACCTGCTCTCATCGAGCCATCGTGGAGCCACTGGGCGCTGAAGATCCATCAGAGCCACACAGGGACTGATCTTTTACCACAGGGTCTAAACACAAACAAACTTTACACCTTAAGCCATGATGTGGTCTGAAGAGAGAGGAAGACAGGAGGAGGTGGCAGACAGGGGGCGGAGCTTACAGAAGTAGGGCTGCTGCATGGCCTCAGTGGCCGTCAGCCGCTGCTGATGGTCGTATCGCAGCAGCTTGTCCAGCAGGTCCAAGGCTTCAGGGCTCACCAGGTGTTGGTTCTCCGACTGTACAAACTGCTCCCAGCGTTTCCGTGTCTGCCTGCAGGGGGCGCACCGAAGCACTGTTCACCCAAAAGCACCAGCTTCTCCATCCTTGTCTGGCTGCTTTCTGGCCTTGTCAATCCCACAAGCCTTAAATGTACAAGCCGACAATAGCAGGAGGCTGACCTACTGCTGCTCTGTTATCCATAAAGTGGAATAATAATAATAATAATAATAATGTGTGCCCCCCGCCCCCCCAAAACTGCCAGCATTCCCCCAAGCTCCGCAGAGCCCCCCACGGACTCACTGGCCCAACAAGTCCTTGAAGCGCTGGTCCAGCTCGATGTGGTACTTGTGCAGGTATCCGAAGAGCTCCTCTGTGCCAAGGACCTTGGCGATCCGGACCAGCTTAGAGCAGAACACAGACATGCTGGTGAATAAACGGGCAGGCGGACGGGCAGCCTCTGGCTGGCGCAAACTCTAGCCCATTAACCACTCCCATTCAAAGAGGCGGGACCTGCCTGGTCGCAGTTGTCCTGCCCATGAAAGAAGGGCTCCTTCTGAAAAATCATGCTGGCCAGCATGCAGCCCAGGCTCCACATGTCCAGGCTGTAGTCATACATCTGAAAGAGACACGGAGCAGATTCAGACGCCGCCCAGAGGCCGCCGCCCTGTCCTGCCCTCCTCTCACCTGATAGTCCACCAAAAGCTCTGGACCCTTGAAGTAACGCGATGCCACCCTGACGTTGTACTCCTGTGATGGGTGGTAGAACTCAGCAAGGCCCCAGTCTATCAGACGCAGCTGCTCCACAGAAACAGGGAAACACTCAGCACAGTTATTACTGTAAAATATTGACAGCATGATGGAAAGGGTGGGGTGAGGTGCCACTGCCACCTAGTGGTATGTGGTGGTATGTCACTGCAGAAATACTTCATAACAGAGGGGTGAAGTGAGTCAGCCAGCCAAATTGTGCCCCACCTACCTTGCGCAACTGGTGGTCGATCATTACGTTGTGAGGCTTGACATCTCGGTGCATGATACCCATGCTATGGCAGTAGTCCAGAGCCTGACAGGAACACAAATTAGTGCACGACACACAACTACATGGACCTTTGGCATTGGTCTGGCCGTTTTGGATTGTACATTAAAAGATCACAATAATCCCAATTCAACGATAAGTGAGGGACCAATCAGTTGATGACTAAATTGACACAAAGGGAAAGGATTCAGAGACAAGAAGCAGTCAGGACTGAGAGCTGACCACCCCTCACAGAAGAGAGAACTGCAGGAAGCCATTGCATTCACCTTGAGAAGCTCATACATGTAAAACCGAATATCATAGTCTGTCAACTTCTGGTACAGCTCCTAAACAGAGGGATCACAGAACATCATCAGTGCCACCAATCACACACCCTTGAATCCTACCTCTGCACCAATCCCCTGCCTTAGGATCATACCTCTCTAACAAAACCACACCCTCAATCCCATTTATACACTGATCATGTACACTCAGTTCCCACCTCCACACCAAACACACACCCTTGGATCCTAACAAACCAGGAAGCCTCTTCATCTTGCTCTATGGCTAGTGATGTTTTCAGCCTCTCTGTTAAAGCAGAGAAACAAACAGCAAAATGAAACTTACCTTAAAATCTGTGTTATTTATGCACTCAAACACAAGTGCCGGGGTGCGAGACTGTGGAGGGATCAGAGCAAAGAAAACATTTATTTTAAATACCAATCCTCAGGACACAGATTAGATTAATCATTAAAACAGTGAAGGGCACAAACTGTTCTGAGTCTTTATTTCTTTTGATATAAACACAAATTAAAATAACTTATGCACCACTAATGGCCACCCTACAGAGTACCACACTCACAAACACTTGGACAATTAATATTCTAGCACATCAAGCTCCAGCCCTTCGTAAAAGGAAAACTGAGAGCCCAATATTACCGCCAAAGCCATTGAATAAGTCAAAGATACCAGAAGAACCAGACTGATTGAACTGTTCTTTTATCAGGGTTAAACCCATTGGTTCAGGTTCTGGGTCAGTCATCAGAAGATACCCCAGCCAGTTACATTATCAAAAAAAAGGGCAAATATGCTTTTGGACTCTGAGGAACATCCCAAAGGAACAAACAGCATTAATGTACCATCAGTGGTACAGAAAAGGTAAAATAACCTAGAGCTGAGGGTACAATAGGCAGACCCTTGAGAGTACAGCCCCAGTGACAAGCAAAGGCACGATTTTTTTTTTACCCTTTTTCTGAGTGTAATAAGGCCTAGTGCTACCACAGTAGGTGTGGGGGTGCTTCTATGGACTCCAGTTGTAAGCCAGTTGCCTGCAACCTAAATGGGGGTAATCAGGCCATGAACACATGTAGCCACCCTGCAGGTGAAATTGAGGACTTCTGATTGGTTAGGCAACCTTTTGACTCTTCATCTAGCCACAAGAAAGGTGAGGGGCAGGGGTGCTACAGGACATACCACGGGGTCCTTCACGGTGTCCACCAGCCGGATGATGTTGGTTCCTCCTCTTAGATTCTCCAGGATCTTGATCTCCCTCTTGATCTTCTTCTTCTTAACTGGCTACAGGAACCACAAAGGAAACAGTCACACGAATCACCCTCGTGCAACAGAACAGCCAATGGGAAACAGTCACACAAATCACCCTCGTGCAACAGAACAGCCAATGAGATCGAGAAAACAGCATCACCTGTCAGCATACCTTCAGGATTTTCACCACCACTTTCTCATTGCTATTGATGTTGATGGCCTCGAAGACCTCACTGTACTTCCCTCTTCCAAGTTTACGGACCAGCTGGTAGTCATCCTGGTTGCTAGAAAAAAAAAATGAGAGGGAGGTTTAACTCCATCCCTACTCCTTCAAACCACTCGGGAGTCAGGGAAGACAGGGTGAAACCTGAGCCAAGGCACCCTCAAGACACATTAACTCCACAGCTATTGAAGGAAAATTACATTTATACTTAACTTGCACAAATTCAGCATAGCTAACTTACTTCAATGCTATGATCATTGTCTAATTTAGTAAAAGTCTCACTTTTGTGCTCCTTTTTAACGTGCTGTAATACAGTGATATCTCAGTAAAGGAGTTAGGACATGCAGCAACAGGACATTGGGCTCTGTCCTGCTGCTGTACGAAACCCACGATGCCCTTCTTACAACCGGTAGGCGGTCTAACGACACGGGGCATTTTGAAGCCGGGTCTGTCCGTCGGCTCCAGCCGATGTCTTCCCCCGCACTTCCTCACCTCCAGCTCGGCACATGAGCTTCGTAGTCCCAGTACTCCCGGTTCTTTACAGTGTTGACGTCGGCGTACACCCGGGACTTGCTACTGGCCACGGTGCCGGGCATGGCGAGCACAGGGGCCCGGTCTAAGGTCAACTGGACCGCCGCAGATGGCTGTAAAGCCCGGGGGCGAAGCGCTGAGCACCGGATTTCCACTGGGATCCGGGGACCTGCGCCGCCGGAGTAGCAGCGGCCGCCGCCGCCGCCGAAGGGCTTATCCTGGAATAGGACCGATGAGCGCCGAGCCGAGCCTAACGAAGTGAGCAGGAGCCGAAGAAGAAGCGAAGCCGCCAGGATCGGCGGGGACGTAGAGGGATGGAGCCTGAGTCTGGGCTCCAAAACAGCCAAATGGGCGGAGAAGAGGACGGTGTAAAACCTTAAATACCGCGGGTCTGAACGCCCCACGCCGATGGGCAAGCAGCCACTGGTCCGAAAGCCAGAGATCCGTGCCAGTCGGTCGAACCCGGGATCAATGGCTGCGGTGCCAGGAAAATAAAGGAGGAGCGAATTAAATGAATAAAATGGTTGCAGTGGCGTCAATCGCCGCGGGGTGTGTCAGGCGGCGCGGCCGGGTCGGGCGGGGGAGAGTCGTTCGGTGCTGAATGCGGAGCCGGAGATTCGGGCCGAACGTCTTATTTCGCAAACCTCCCCGCCGGTCCGCACGTCGTACCGCAGGGAACCGGACCGCTGCGGGAACAGCCCGGAACTGATCGGCATAAGCGCCGAAGAGCGGGCCGGAACACGGACACAGACATTGGCCAAATACAACGCGCCCCCTAACGCTATGGAGGACCTAAATTAAACTGCGACGTGTGTGTAGCATACAACTGTGAAGAATCGGCTGTCAGACTCGGATCTACCAAATATTATCCTACTCCAGATCTAACATAATTTTCAGTTGCGAAATGCGGACCCACACGGTCTACTAAATTTTAACAGTAGTGATATTTGTACCAATGTTAGTAAACGGATACCTTTCCTGCTTCAAACGTCATAACTCTGCTTAGGATCCTCTTTCTAACGATCTCTGTCATCTGAGATCAAACTTTCAACTACAGGCACTTACCACTGATGCTGTAAAATGGTGGCCTGTTAAGACAGCAATATATTTTCTGCCAATACGTGTGTGCAATGTACAGAATGGTGTGCAGTCAGTTCTGGTTAGCCCAGGTGTTGTAAACAATTGGATGGGGTTAGTATACCTGTCTATAAGCTCTCCACTATTACAGCCATCTAAACCAACCAAGCAAGGTCTGTCACCATTAAAAGCTTAAATATCTAATGTGCTATCTGTTGTACTCATAACAGAGACAACTGAGAAATGTGTTCAACAGCACACATAACCATCATTAATTACAAAAGACATAGAGTTGATGGATTATTATTATTATTATTATTATTATTATGCAGTACAAATATAGTAGACAAGTGCAAACATCTGTGGGAATTTCATGTGTTCATGTTTCTTCTACAGTCAGTTTCTCTTGTGATTGTTGCAGCCACAGATCAAAGAATTAAAAGCTGGATGCACAGATCTTCTATTTGGACACATCACCGGCTCTCCCGTCTATGAGATCAGAGTCCAAAAACTCAAAGACCCTCAACAGTTTGTAAACATGTAGATGTTGTCATATGAACTTTAACCTGAGCTCTTAATGACAGAGGGTAAAATATTCCACATCATTTAATTACAAAATGTCTTTTACAAAACAACTGGTCACACAGTGTACGATAAGGGGCATCCTATATTTTCAGCTTGTAAGATATTTTAGGTGATTAGGTCTTGTTTGATTTATATTTCTAATGTATATTTAAGTACCATGAGGCTCCAAGTAAAACAAATGAATATGATTTAACACAAAGTCTTACAGTCATAAGTAAATAAAATCACTCCGAGCTATAGAATACAATAATTAACTTTATTAAAATTATTGATCACATGTATCAATGAGCAATACCTGTTAATCATAGGGTTTTCTACATCCCTGTTATGCTGACCAACAGAGACACTTTATGGTCAGAGGCCCCTAGACTGCTTGAGTTGTCAAAGGCCAACCCTCTTTTCTTATGGCAGTGGTGGATAGATAGGTGGACATTAAAACACCTCTGCTGACCCTGACTGTGATTGGAAGGTTACACAGTTTTTCATTTCCAGCTTTTTTCACTTTGCTCGTTTAGGCTCCGAACTTCTGAATTATGAGTTACTTTGAAGAACATCCAAATGTACATTTGTAATTCACGTAATGTAGGCCTATTATCAGAAGTATTTCCAAGCACCTGCTGAGTCTGTGTAAAATGAACAAAATCATCATGTGTAAACTGAACCATGCAGTTGTTGCTGTGTTTGGATTCAGCTATCCGTGTGCAGAACGGACTGTGACGTTTTGTTTGTCATATTTTACGCATGTTTGCTTGATTTTGCCTGGTTCGAATGCGTAAATGATAAGGAAAGTGACTTAAAGGCGGGGAGCCGAGCTGTGTTTTAATACCAGTGTGTTTGCCTACATTGAAAAGCCTGAATGTGCAGTGCCCTCGGAGGAGAGCGGGGACAGAGCAGCTTTGCGAATTTACCTGCACAGGAGACTTAACGACTCGAAAAGCACCGTCTCTCCCGTTAACCACTGCAAATCGTTAATTTCTTTTACAAACCTTTCTGGAAGTACAGCGGAACGCTGATTGCCTGGCTCATTATGGTCCCCTGCAGTGTAACCGTGACACGCGTGGGTCGGGTCATTCTCAAACACCTCTCCACGCACGGTCATACGCAGTCCTGGGTCACCTCCTCCAGAAGGTGCAGCCTCACCGCCTGTTCCAGCGTGTACGCGCTTTCGCAGAGTAAGTGATGGACTTGGAGATGCTCACGCCTGGCTGTATAATACAATCTGCGTGC
>JABFEA020000010.1:3934947-3949050 GCA_019775915.2 Cyphomyrus plagiostoma | reverse complement strand
AGCGTGTACGCGCTTTCGCAGAGTAAGTGATGGACTTGGAGATGCTCACGCCTGGCTGTATAATACAATCTGCGTGCGCAGTAACTGCATCTCGGTTGACATTAAAGTTCGTGATTCTAGCCTGAGATACTTAAATGATGTTTGACTCGATACATTTCTATGAACCAGATTCTCTGATCTGGCTGGTTTTTGTGAGGGAGTTTTAATGATTAACACTTGGAATGTTGCAAGATTTGGTCGTTTTGTGGTGTAAAGTTTAAGGTGTGAAAACAAAAACAAAAGTTAGTGCTTTAAGTCAATCAATGGCCATGATATGCTTTACTTCTGTAAAATATTTATGTTTAAAATCAGATTTGTGTGCGCGTGAATACGTATAACCACAGTTGTTCTTTACCTCTCAGTAGGCTACGTTAAATAACGTGCTGTTTATCAGAAGTTTGTCCGCATTTCATTTAGTGCCGAGAGAATGGCACTACTGGGAACCTGGCACTAGTGGGAACCTGTCACCCCACAAACTCACAAGTCGGGGTTTTGTTGAATGGTATAAAACACATGCAAAACAAGGTTCGTTCAAGTGTTTCACGTAGGGTAACGCTATATTTACTTTGTAATTTCACTGAACAGACCACTTTAATCGCTTTAAAAGTTTAAAGATTTGTACATACTATTAAATAATCATGTAAACTGGAGCACACTGTATGCATTATGCATAACCGGGTTATTTTAGAATTTGGTTTTAATGGTCTGGTAGGTCTAATGTTAACATAATTATTATAACGTTTCGGGAACGTAAGTGAGAAACAGTTACCTGAGCGCGTCGTCAGTCTCCCTGCCCGACGGAGGAGTGTCCAGTTGCTCTCCCGGTGCCGAAGCTATAGCCTACTAGAACCGAGTCCTCCACGTATGTAATTTCCTTTTTCTGTCCACACGAGGAAGTGCACTTTTTTCTCTTTTTTTTCTTTTCACGAGATCTAGCAGATATACTGGAACTGGTCCACAGTGTTTGTAATATACTTTTTTTCGCATAGCAATTTTGGGTTTATGTTTCATTTGAATTTTTTCAGTGATGGACGCGGCGGCACATGCATCGAAAAGTACGTTTCAGTTTTTTTCAGTTTCACTTGGAGGTTTTCCCTCTCTCTCTCATGGAAAGCCGCATCAACGCTTCCTCGTGTTCTTTCCACAGCGCACCCCATTTGGCGGAGCCCCCTGTCGATTCCCGGAGGCAACCGCCAGTCTCCTATAGACATCGCCGTGCAGAAGAGTGTCTACGACCCCCGGTTGCCACGCCTATACGTCAATTACAATCCTCAAGCCTGTCGGAAAATATACAACAACGGGTATTCTTTCCTTGTGGAGTACGATGACACCACTGACACGTCCAGTAAGACTTTCTGTTAAATCGTATTCATTCGTTTTCTGTTAATGTGAGTTTATTTTTATAACAGAACGGATATGTGCACATATCTGTATTTCTTACATATCTGTAGTTGGTGCATGTTTGTTATCGTGCATTGTGTTCTTAATCCAACCTCCAATCCGAAATCCAATCCGACTGATAGAGTGATGTATGTTTTTTGTACGCCTTAATGTGTGTGTCTAGCTCTCAGCGGCGGGCCGCTTTCGGATCAATACCGCCTCTGTCAGTTTCACTTTCACTGGGGAGAGAACAACGCCTGGGGCTCAGAGCACAGTGTGGATCGGTACCTGTACCCAGCTGAGGTATGGGGAAAGAGTGCGTTTTCATAAGAGGATTGTGTGTTTGCGTGAAACGAGTGTGTTCGTGTGTGCGTGAGTGCCCCCTGCTGGTCTACTGGCCCTGATGTCCAGGGTGGATCATTACACTTGGATGTACAGTAAAGTAAACGAGCGTGGGTGGAAGGGGTTAAATCATGTGACTCTTCTGAGTTGGAGCTATTTCTGTAGGAATTTAGTATGGTAATTATACTGTAGTATAATTATAGAGTAGCTGCCTTAAAAGCACCAGCACACCACAAAGTGTGTCCTTGCACCCAAGCCTCTGAGTTTGATCTTTTTCAACTGAATACAGTGAAATATATAATCCTGATTTTAGAGGATTCAAATTCCGCATTCTGTCTGGTGTCAAATTACTAAAGCAGGATAACTGGGAGGAGAGCAGGATCCTGAACTGTAAGTACTGATATCATGAAGGCATGAAAGCAGCCACCCTTTCCGCTGCCATTCTCCCTGTCTTCCTGTCTCATTGTTACTTTTTAATTCTCTGTCTGCCTGCAGCTACACCTTGTCCACTGGAACTCTGATAAGTTCAGTCTTTTCAAGGACGCAGTAACAGAGGAGAATGGACTGGCTGTAATTGGAGTCTTTCTGAAGGTACAGGCCATGACCTGTAAACATGGCACACCTACACCATATCAGACGATGCAAGGGACAGGGAGGGTGACATGCCACATGGACACACTCTTAGCAGATGGACAGTCTGGCAGATAATGCTTTCCATGGACAGAGTTTAAGCTCCTGATCTTTTCCCAGGTTGGAAAAATACACCAAGGTTTGCAGAAGTTGGTGGACACCCTGCCAGCTATCCGACACAAGGTGAGCTAAGATAAGATAGCATAGGCTGCCTGAACCCTTGCATTATGTTATTCGGGAATCAGGTGCCTTTGTTCATGTTGTGTACCTGAACAAGGATATGGGGCTTTCAGACTGTGAGTTAAATGAAAAGCATCTATCTGTGGAGAACATTTAATGTATTCAACAAAGGATTCTAAAGGTTTATTGTCATTTGTACTAGTACAAGTTCTGAGTACAATGAGACGCTTACTTACACAGTTGTATATTATAACTGAGGGTAATATATCAGTGACTTTTTTTAAATTGTTTGAAGCCAAGTTCATAAACTGAAATAACAAACTTCTGCACAAAGATGTGAGCACATTGTCTGTGATGTCTGTGTGCTAGGATAGCGTCGTGGACTTCTCCGGATTTGACCCTGGTTGCCTCCTTCCTGAGAACATGGGAGACTACTGGACTTACGCAGGGTCTCTGACCACACCCCCTTTGAGTGAGGTGGTTTCTTGGATCATCATGAAGGATCCTATAGAAGTCAGCCATAACCAGGTGGGCCGCGAGTCTGTGCCCTGCCAGGGTGCTCTATCCAGCCATACATATTGCATTTCTGTCTGACTCTCCTCTTTATCTCCTTCCTGTTCTCCAGTTGGCAGTGTTCAGGAGTCTTTTGTTCACCTCGGTGGATGAGGAGGTGCAGAAGAGTATGGTCAACAACTTCCGTAGCCAGCAGCCCTTGAGGGGTCGCAACGTCCGCTCCTCATTCTCCCCATTCCTGCAGGAGCTATCACATGCTAGCGGTGTCAATTGACCCATCCAGTTGAAAAATAGGGAGGGGCCTCACAGTGTTAAGGAGCGAGTGTCAAGCCGGAGGTCAAAGGTCAATAATGAAGATTGACGTGTCACTAGTTATTACAGTATGGACAAAGCAACTGAGACAGTCATTCGAGTGTTTCGATAATGATTTTAATGTTTTATTTTTGGAAAATATTTTGGAAGTTTTTTTTCTGCATGTTTTTAAAGGCTGACGAAAGATATTTTGAATGAGAACTGTATGAAATATACCTTACGCTAACATTGTCTCACTTTTTATTTACCTTACATTTTGTAGCTGTTTGGTGATATTCACTCTCCTGTCCTTGTACTCAAAGTCCAGTGGTACCAGTAGTGGTGTAGCATGGAATTCTGGACTCCCAGACAAAATGTTACCTTGCACCTCTTTGGTATATCATATGACCTGGGGCCTGTACCATGAAGCAGGGTTACTGGTTTATCGAGGTAACTTGTGGGATTTAAGGTAGCCTGGGCAAAATGTAAATGAATTATATGAAGTCCATTTAAACTGTGGTACCTTAAATCCGACAAGTTACCCTATGCCAGTAACCCTGCTTTACAGTGCAGGCCACTGGTCTGCAGGGCAGAGTAATCTTTCCCCCACCCCTACCCTGGTGAAGGTTCTTGGAATTTGAAAAGCACCTTAAGAATCATTTTAACCATGAGAATCAAAATGCTTAGATAAAATACTTAAACACATTGTCAAAATGTCAGTGTACGTCTGCTCCTGAGCTCCTTAATTCTGAATGACAGTTGTTCCCCACTTTCTCACTGTCACTGACTGATTATTTTTCATTAGCAAGATGATACTTATTTCAAAGACCCCATTTTCACCATTTCAAGGATTTATAATACAGTATGTAAACTTGCAGTTTTCAGGTCTGAAGGCATAGCACAAAAACAAAAGGAAAAAGTCACAGCACTGTGTAACACATAAACAACAAAATGGCAAGAAAATCATATACTATAGGAACCAAAAATACAACAATGCTGTATCACTGCAATTTATGTAACATATTTTTAAAATCATTTTGCTTAACTGATTTGCATGTGGAGGCTTACACGATGATCATTTACATAGAAGATACTGGTGAGCTACCATAGTATGGCATCACCTTGTATGATGTTTACAATGCAGAATGTTGACATTAGGTCTGCCAATACAAGTAATTAGCACGGCTAAACCTAGTCTACACATGGGAAATGAAAATGTATTGCATTTATCATTATTTTCTCATTATCTTGAGAAACAAAAATTGAAATATATATTTTAAAAATACAATGGTACCTCGGTTCTCAAACTTAATCCATTCCGGACTCCGGATCGAATCCTAAAAAGTTCAGCTTCTGATCAAAATTTTCCCCACAATAAATAATGGAAAGCCTACGGAAGAGGATTAGGGCTACCATGAAAATATTATTTTAATTCTGATTTAATGTCAGAATTCTGACTTTTTTCTCTGAATTCTGACTTTTAATCTCAGAATTCTGAATTTAGAAAGAGGAAAAAACAGTAAGAATTTTGACATTAAAGTTACCTTCTTGTTTCCTAATTCGCACCTGTTTGCTGATATAAAACGTCCGGCTATTTCATCATCGTTGGCGTTGTAGGGCGATGACAGCCTCAAAAACTCCATCACGGCTGTTTCAACGCTGCCCGAAGGCTGTTTTATAAACACCGGTTAAATTTCCAGAATGTAGGCTAATTCACACTGATATTAAGAATACAAAAAAATGCTACAGAAAAGCGTAACTTCGGTATTAGTTAGGCTGTGTTGTAGCCTGGTTTGTAACAGAATGCCAAGTGTGTGAAAAAGAGTGCGATCGTAAGATCGTTTTTGTTTAGCGTGCAGCCATGAATCACACTTCACAGTTTTCTCGCATCACCTCACCCATCACCGTGCCCATCATCGTACTTATAGCCTGCACTAATCCATAATATATTTATATCTCACTTGTACCATCTGCTATCGAGTCATAAGATTGCCATAAAAACAATAAACCTGTAAAATGATAAGAACATACATGTCGAGTAAGAAAATAAAATACAAAAAATGAGAAAATAAATAGGCCTACTTTCTAACTCAACGTTTATGTTATGTTTCTATTCTTTTACAGAATTGTCATTTTAATGCACTCCTGTGACTCCAATTAAAGACTGTGTCAAAAAGTCTACATTTTTTATGATGTTTCATAATGTTGCGGCCCCGAGCAAAACAGGTAATTCTGAGCTAGATGGCGCTAAAGACGCGCCGTAGGACTTTTCCGGATCTGTGACGCGTTTTATCCATCGAGGACTCCGAGTAGCGCTTCCTTCGAGCAGACCTCAAGCTATGGATTGGTTGGGAGAGCCGTGCTCCCTATATGAGAATCACTGCGACTATCCCTTAGACTACATGTGAAGGCTTAACGTCGACTAAAAGATTCCTTTGATGCCTTTAGCGGGACGATTTAATCACGGACTATCCACAAAACCTCGCTAAAGCTGGATCAAACTATGCCGAAGTTAAAAAAACGGAGTAATCACTTGTCGGCAGATCGCGTAGAGGAGGAGAGAGGAGCCCTGAAGAAGACGTTACCTTCCGAGAGGCATGAAAACGGGCACGCAATACAACCGAGTGTCACGGTGGAGGGGTTGCCGTCCACTGAGTCCGTCAACATTCCGGAGGATACGGTGGTACTGAAGAGGACCATCACCCTGGTGAACGGCGTGGCCATTATCGTGGGCACCATCATCGGCTCAGGCATATTCTTGACACCGACCGAGGTGGTGAAAGAAACCGGTTCGGCTGGGATGTCACTGATCATATGGACCGCATGCGGCTTGTTCTCCATGGTGGGCGCTCTCTGCTACGCCGAGCTCGGCACCACCATCTCCAAGTCGGGAGGAGATTACGCATACATCATGGAGGTGTACGGTCCCTTTCCGGCTTTCTTGAAATTGTGGATCGAGCTGCTGGTCATCAGGCCGTCTTCACAGTACATCATCGCCTATACGTTTGCCACCTACCTCCTGAAGCCCCTCTTCCCTGGCTGCTCGGTCCCCGAACAGGCTGCCAAGCTCATCGCTTGCTTGTGTGTCTGTAAGTTTCCGAGAGGACAAACTCGCTCACCAACTACGTGAACACCTGGTTTTATGACGGTGGTCGTTATTTCTGAGCGCGTTTCATTCATTTTTGGATGTTTTAAAGTCGTAAGAATCGTACCTGCCTTTTTCCTCCTTCGTACTTGTTTGGGGGGCTGGTGAAATGCTTCCTGTTTGTTACATCAGCCGAGTTAAGTTAAAGTTGCGCAACGCACACGTATAGGCTCATATATACACACAGGGCTGTTTGAATACTGTTATAGCGTCGTTTTAGTTTACTAATGTAATATTTATTCTTGCTTTGGAAAAAAGAATGCATTTGCAAGGATGAGCCGGGTAATAGATTTAGGTGTACTGTATCAGGTGAGGTACTTTGGCAATGCGTATTTGTTCAGCATGTCACTCAGTGGTAACCTGTCTCTGTCTCACTCAGTGCTGCTGACTGCTGTTAACTGCTACAGTGTAAAAGCAACAACGAAGGTACAGAACATCTTCACCGCATCTAAGCTGCTGGCCCTGAGCGTTGTGATCATCCTTGGTCTCATTCAGATCGGCAAAGGTGGGGCCCTCATACCAGCCAGAGAAACACTGTCTGCAGCCAGGCATCCGTCAGTATTTGGTAGTCTGCCAGATCTGTCAGCTAATCTCACACCCATTGCACACGTAGCACACTGAAAAAATAAAATGCTGAGAATGTTGAATCAACTTAAAACATTTGAAGTAATTGCTCACATGAATTATTTAAAGGTGCCTCAATATAATTTTTTATTCAGTTTATCCTGTAAAAAATAGGTTAATAAACACAATATAGTTACATTTAAATGAACAAATAAATCATTTTTATCTAATGAGGGAAAAGCATATTGAACAAATGACAGCTTTGTTTTATTTTTTTTCAGTGCAGGAATTGGAATTTAACTGCGTTTTTTCTGTTCAGTTAAACACAAACAGGACTGAACCAAGCTGCATTTACAGTGTACATTTAAGGGCACCTATAGGAACATCAGTAGTATGGTTAGAGAGACGGGTCCTAATCAGGTTCGGTGTGCTTTTGGGTCCTTATAGAGCAGGTATAACACAATACACAACTCAGCTACAAAGTAATACTAAGTAATGCAACGTACAGCTCAGCTGCACAACCCATAGAGCCAGGTGGAGCCATGTACTGCTCTGTGGGTTGCAGGGTCATAGGTCAAAACTATGTTTTCTTACTCTCAGGTGAAACTCGAAGCCTCAGCTTACAGAAGTCATTTGAAGGGACCAATTGGGACATTGGGGATATCGGCTTGGCCTTGTACAGCGGCCTTTTCGCATATGGTGGTTGGTAAGTACAGCAGAGTAGAAACAGGGACTCTAGGGCTGCAGCCCCTGGAGGATGGGCTCCCCCTTTGAGTCTGGTGAGGGTTAGGGCTTCCTCTGCTGCCCCCTGGAGGATGGGCTCCCCCTTTGAGTCTGGTCCCTCCCAAGGTTTCTTCCTTCTCGGGAGTTTTTCCTATTCGCTGGGGGCTTTGGGTGGGGATGCTGTAAAGCGCTTTGAGATGATGTAAAGTCATGATAATGCGCTATACAAAAATACATTTGTTTGTTGTTGTATTTTTGTAATTGAGTATTCTATCGATTATTCCATTGATTAATTGAGTAATCGGATAAGAAATACTTCTGTTTTATTAAAAAGCAATAGTAACTATTCAAAATGGAAAAAATAGACAGGTCTCTTAAAGTGAACAACTCATGGGTTTCCATTTTACGAACATTTTTAATGATAGAACTCTGTACCACAACTGACAAAAGAACTAAACTCTTAGTGCATTTATGTACAAATTTGTTTTTTTTAAAGAAATACTTTCTTAAATGCAAAAATAAATAATGTCAAATAAAATTATTGAAAAAAGGTATACATATATCCTAAACTAATGCATAAATTAAAATGGCCTTTACTTTCTGTATTCTTGTACAGTTATAGGAGGCATTAAAAAAAAGTTCTGACAGGATTATATCTCCTGGATGAGGTAGGAATGATGTGTGCATGTTCATGTGTGTGTAAGTGGATGTGAGTGAGAGTGTGTGTGTTTAAGTGTGTTAGAGAATGAGTGTGTGTGTGTTTAAGTGTGTTAGAGAATGAATGTGTGTGTAAGCCTTTAAAGGAGCATGTGGTAGTTGGATAATTCAGTGTCTCAGAGTTTTACTGGCCCAAGGCTGTTCGGGGAGGGGAGTGGGTAATTTTTATATGATAGTTACATTATTTATATTATTATAATTATGTAATATTATTCATATTAATTTAAATCTCCAAAATAATATTACTAAAGCCTTGAAATAGATATAGTTGAGTACACCCCATGCTCCCCTTTAGACTCACCCCTGCATGCTGCAGGTATCACTGTGACAATGTGTGACGGCTGCTGTCAGCCTGCTGCAAGTTACCTCGCTATTTTCCCTGTCTTCCTCTAACGCGCCAACAAATCAAACCTGCTACACGTAACACAGCGTAAGCACACTGTGCAGCAGTAATAATCCTCCGAGTGAAATACGCTGATCACTAAGCGGTACACAGTCGTGCGCATTACACGAAGCATCGAAGCAAATAATTTGCATTGAGGATTTTTTTGTAATCGAATTATTCGAATTACTCGATGAATTGTTGCAGCCCTAATGGACTCCTACATTTACAGTGTAAAGTTAAGGGCACCTATAGGAACATCAGTAGTATGGTTAGAGAGACGGGTCCTAATCAGGTTCGGTGTGCTTTTGGGTCCTTATAGAGCAGGAATTGTCAACCTTGCCTGGCTTTTAGCACCATGCAGGGGGGTGGGGGCTCCACCTTGCTCATTCTTACTGACCGGGGGTCATTTTTTAAGTCTGGTAATCGGGTCACCCATTACGGACCAAACCGCATTTACCAGTGTTTGAGAAACCCTTTTATAGAGGATCAGTCTGTAGCTATTAGTATAACTGACTGGGTTAATATTGACTCATTGGGATGTAGATCACTACATTCTGAAAAGATTCTTAATATCTAATTTTTGTTCCCTTGCAGGAATTATTTGAATCTTGTCACAGAAGAAATGATTGAGCCTTACAAGTGAGTGTCGTGCTCCTCGATCCAGGCTAATGATGTGCGGCACGCATGAGAGTTACTCCGTTACTGGGACCTTCTCTCAGCTGCACTCTTCCCTACCTTTTGTGTTTTAGCTTCACCTGTAAGCTTTTCACGTGATCACTGTAGTGACAGCTGACATGAGCGAGCCAATGCCTTTTCTGTCCAGGAACCTCCCACGGGCCATCATGATCTCTCTGCCTCTTGTGACCATTGTCTACGTGCTCACCAACTTGGCCTATTTCACCACGCTCACCCCGGAAGAGATGCTGCAGTCTGAGGCTGTTGCTGTGGTGAGTTACAGGTCATGTGCACACTGATGTGGAAGACCAGTCGATGACTGGCCAATGCCCTGAGACCTCTCCCTACCCTCCAGGACTTTGGGAATTGGCACCTGGGTCCGATGGCCTGGATGATCCCAGTGTTTGTGGGTCTCTCATGCTTTGGCTCTGTTAATGGGTCACTCTTCACCTCCTCCAGGTATGTTTAGACTGACACATAGAGTCACATAGAGAGACTTTTATTTGATTCCTTAGTCCACGCAAACAAAATTAAAAAAAAATACTTGTACTTGAAACGTACTTTACAGAAAAAAATTAACTATTTTTTTACCTGTTCTTTTCCAAAAATTTCACTGGATGGTTTAAAAAACATGTGTGGCTCAGCTAACTTACGGGTGTCAGCGACTGGCTAATTAACCATCAGAGATGCCATCTTAGCTGCTCCCTTGAACATATCTTTCCTCATTGTGACCTCAGTCCTTGTTGACTGCAACACTTGACTTGTAGGGAAGCTTGGCGATCTGTAACTGACCCTTTGGTTTATCCGCAGGCTTTTTTTTGTAGGTGCCCGTGAAGGTCATCTGCCCAGTTTGCTCTCCATGATCCAGCCCTCTCTGCTGACCCCTGTGCCATCTTTGATCTTCACTGTAGGTATCTCCATTCTGACATACGCTCCTTTAGATGTGTGGAATTAGGTGTGATGTGTATGTGTGTGTGGGTGTGTTTGTGTGTATTACTACTTATAGGAGGCAATTTTCCCCATACAGTGTGTTATGACGCTGCTCTATGCCTTCTCCAACAACATCTCCTCCGTCATCAACTTCTTCAGCTTCTTCAATTGGGTCTGCATCGCCATGGCAATCATTGGCATGATGTGGCTGCGTTACAGAAAGCCTAACTTAGATCGGCCAATCAAGGTGAATGTGGTTCCAGCACTCATCATGCACTGGGAGTGACAGTTTTCTGGTTGGTTGGGGGGGGGGTGGCCTAGCTGGAACTTAGACACCTTGTAGAGGTGACCAATAACCCATCATAGCACTCTATTGCAGAATTATTGTCTGAGTTTTATACAAAGTGGTGTTTCCAAACAAAGCAGTTCTTTGTTGAAGAATAGCCGAAGAAGCACTACCCTACAGAGCTTTTTAGAGGAAAAGAATATCCATTAAATGTCTGGTCAGATTTTCTCTGGAACAGGCAGCTTTGCCAAACAATTTCAAAGTGATTACAAACATCCTCACGTGACACAAATCCCTCTCAATGTAACTACTGCACTGTGGCCTTCAATGCTGTCCTACCATGGTAACCACAGTATCTTTGGGCAGGTGAACCTTCTGCTGCCGGTGAGCTTTGTGTTGGCCTGCTTATTCCTCATCGTGGTATCCTTCTGGAAGACGCCTGCAGAATGTGGCCTCGGAGTCATTGTCATCGGCACTGGCATCCCCGTCTATTTCCTCAGTGTCGTCTGGCGCAACAAACCTAAGTGGCTCCAGCAGGCCATTCGTGAGTGTCCCCTTAGCCATTGCTGTGTGTGTATGTGTGCGTGCACATGTGTGAGTAATGTCCTGTTTCTACTTGTTTTTGTACAGTTTCATCCACGGTGTTTGGTCAGAAGCTCTTGGATGTCGTTCCCCAGGATTTCTGAGAGGGATCATGCTGTCTGTACCCAATCTTTCAATGCACGGTGGATCAACAGCCATCCCACCACCTTTCTGCGGGATGAAGGCACAGTCAGGGTCCTTCCATGTTCCTTCTTATGTCTCATTTCCCACTCAGACTCTGCTGCCCATTCCAGTTCACATTCCAGTTCACATTCCAGTTCACATTCCAGTTCACATTTCAGTTCACATTCCAGATCTGAACCCCCACTGGTATTCCTACTCTGTCTAATACTCCTGCCATTCATCATTCGTTTTCACTGGAGGAAGATTCTCGGAACATCAGACTTGGAGAAATATTTTTACACTGAGATTACACTGAGTTACCTGACCGTAGGGTTGCAAAGAGGAGGCAAATTTCCAGAAACTTTCCATCGCATGGGAAGTTTAGCTGGTGAATTTTAGAAATATTCCAAGTTGGAAACTTTCAGTGGGAATTACTGGGAATATTTTGGAATTAATGGACAATTCCCAGAATTTTGCAGCCTTAACTGTACCAATGAAACACACAGACAAAAACAGATGAAAATTCCTAAGCTGGGTAGGAATAAACAAGGACATGATCAACAATACAGAAATCACATGCAGACAATAATGATAAGAACCAGTATTTCTGACAATGTTTTGGAATTCTGAAGATGATGAGCAGTTTTAAGTCATTACTTGCAAAACATGCACTGCAGGAGTTGTTCGGCTGGTTGAGCAGCCTAAATGCATAGGAACAGTGCAGCTTCAGGGAATCATTTATTCTTAAGAAGATATTTATTGGAAAAGTGCCAAATCATTGAAATGTATTTATTTTTGCAACATTCCGTTCTTTTATAATGAAACATATAGGATTTAAAATATGAATGTACAGTATAGTGTCTGTATGGCATAAATGAAAAATCCTGCAACTGGACAGCAGAAATGGAAATGAAGTTACATTATATATACGGTGTCTTGCAGAATATTAATAGTTCCACTTTAAAAAGGCCAAAAAATACAGGTAGAACTCTAATTGTGTAAAAGTCTTTATCAAGGAACGTTAGTGCTATAACTTTATATTATAGACCCCCCCTCAGGGGCATCAAACACTACACATAGTAATTGCCCATTTTTCATTCATACAGCACATACACGGCATTCCAGTGCTGCCGCCGTGTGTTGGGAAGCATTACAGCAGCGTAATTAACGGAGTGGGAGGTTTCTTTCGGGCAGGGCTGAGGAAATGTGTCAGTGAGCCGTTAACGGGCGAATAACACAAATCCGGATTAACTGGTAACATTAACGAAAATTTGCCCACCTTAAAAGATTTTTTATCTGTAAATAAAGATTATGATCTGTTCAATTTTGTGGAGTCATTCAGATTGCCCTTTTAACTGCACATATGGAGTGTTTCTAATGTGGATTAAAGCCATACATGGCTGAATGAAATCGACTTCAAAACCATCCAACCTTAACAAGTAAAACAACCAAAGCAGTACTCTGGGCTTTGATTCTAATAACATTACCAGTTTAGTGGGTAGGAATCCAGCCTCTGACCAGCCTGTGAAAATGGGATGGAAGATGATAAATAAGATATAGCCCTAGCTTAATTAAATTTCGCTTAGGACCCCGAAGAATGTGGGGATTGGTGTTGCCGACACCTCTGAAGCGGAAGGGTCTGATTCCTGGGTCAGTGGGTGTGCAATTTGTTCATGTGAGAATTCATTCTCAGGTTTTCTACTACCAAAACATACAGTGATTTGTACTGGTGTCTCTTAAATGCCCACATTGTGCGAATGTGCAGGCCCAAGGTGTGTCCTGTCTCCAGCATGGGGTAAGTCATTATGGGTAGATGGATGAATACATAATATTAGTGTAGTAATTCATTAAACTAATACTGTGCATTAAAGGTCAAGGGTACTGTAAAGAGGGTGGGGGAGCATTAGTGGTAGGGGACATAAAAATTTGGAACATTCATGTGTAGCAAAAAAGTACCAATTTGTTCATTTGAAAGTACAATTACTCGTTACTGGGGTTGTACCATCAAGGGTCTGCCAGTTGTACCCTATCTGTATAGGTACATCTACCTTGTAGTGTAATTTAAGGTTCAGAAATGGCCTCTGAGGAACATCCTCAAGGTACAAACAGCACTCATGTACTCCCAATGGTACAGAAATGTTCCTCAGAGTTCATTTATGTATCTTAAAAGGTACAAGTACTTACCGATATGGGGTACAATTGGCATACCCTTGAGGGTACAGCCCCAGTGACAAGCAAAGGTACAAATTGGTACTTATTTTCTGACAGTGTACTGCACCTATTTCAATATGATTGCATTGCTGTTCATGACCAGAACACCAAAGTAATCAAACCACGAAGAAAATTCTCTGACCAATGTGAAGTGAAACTTAAATCATGTAAAACAAATTAATTAAAAGTAAATTCTGAAAAAGTGCCCTGGATGGCTAGGAAACTTTGAATTGAGTAAAATGTGGCCCTGAAGTACATCAATGTTGTTCGTACCTTAGAGAGCAAAACTGTACCAGGGCTGTACCCTTTTTTCTGACAGTGCAATGGGTTGGTCTAGGTTGGGGGGTCCAGAATGATATGCTGCCCTGGAGTACAAAACCTCTAGCG
>JABFEA020000010.1:3903757-3923574 GCA_019775915.2 Cyphomyrus plagiostoma | reverse complement strand
TGGACCAGAGGTTGAGCTGCTTGAGGGAGGGGAGCTTGATGAGTTGCGCAGCACAGGCACTGGTGACGTTGGTGAAGGCGAGACTCAGGCTCTCCAAGTTCCCAAAGGAGCCTGAGCTTAGCAGCCGAGCAAGATCAGCATCCTGGGGGGTGGGAGCAGTCAGTAGGGCTCCAGCTGGGCCTGTCCCACCCGCCTAAGTGCCCCGCACTGTACTCACCGTGCTCTTGGAGGGCAGCGTGAGGCGGACCGGTCCTCCTTTTCTTTGCTGAAAGAAACGTAATGGTAAGGATCACGGAGAAACGTATCCGCACGTCAGTCTCCATGGGAACGGCTCTCACCAGCTCCCGCAGCTCCCTCTGCCGCTCGCACAGCTGGCTGTAGGTGTGCAGGCCTGCCTGCGTGCTCTGCACTGTGCACACCAGCTGCCGCCGGGTGTCCCTATTCTCGATGATGTCATACTCCAACATGAGGCAGAGGATCTGCAGCACGACAGGCATCAGGGTGTGGTGAGGGTTGGGGTTTGTGTGTGGATTCCCAGCAGCCACACACACACACACACGCAAGCAAGCACACACGCAAGCACACACACACAAGCACACACCCACGCACACACACGTGCACACACACGCGCACACACACAAGCACACACACACACGCACACGCGCAAGCACACACACACGCAAGCACACACACAGACACACACACACACAGACACACACACGCACAGAGTCTATGTGTTTATAGCTTTATAATTCTAACTATGACAACTACCCCTACCCAGCCCTAACCTTAACCATAAGTAACCAAACAAAATATAGTAAAATATATAGTTTTTTGACGGCATTCACAGATTTTTATAAAGTTGATGTTATCCCTGTGGGTACCGAAAAAATGTCCCCACAAGGTAATGATTACAGAAACAGATGGATGCATGCAGGCTCCCACCTCCACCATGGTGATGTTCCCTCTCAGGGCCAGCAGGACACAGGACTCCAGTTTATTGTCCGCCAGAGACAGCAGGAATTTCTTGGTCTTATAACATGAGCCCATAAGGATGTGCACCTGGGTGGAGGCCAGGGTCAGGGGTCACTCAGGGTCAGGGGAAGAACCGCAGACAGGCTAGGATGCGAGCCCATGCATAAACACGCACCATGCTGGCAAAGAGGTCTCCATCATCATCACAGGCCACGCCACCAGGGCTGTATAGTTGGAACCAGCCGTCTTTCCCGGAACGGACCCCGAGCAGACAGGAGTGAACCTGCACCAGGACAGTGACACCTTCAGCGATGTGCAGTACACTTTCATAGATATACAAAGTGACAAATTTAGATACACACTTCTACAGACACAGCAAGTGAGACACTATTATAGATTCATACAGATACATGCGGTCACCTCCTGTCTCGGGTCATGAGCAAACCTCTGAATGACACACTTCAGCTCCCTGCAAGAATCAGGAGAGGGATCAGGTCAGACAGAGTGCTGCGTGCTATGAGGATAATACTCAGTCAAAGACAATAAACCTATCAGGCAGAAGAAGGAACACTTACTTTGTGAATTTGGAGTGTGTGAGTGCCCTGAATGGGAAAAGAGAACAGCCAGGGTTAAAGACACACATGCAGACCCGCTCAGACCAAAGAGCTTAACACAGAAACAGACATGTTTCCTCAGGGTATTTCACGTGTACCTGAGGGCAGCGGGGTATGAGTCCCCCAAGGCCTAAGCAGCATGTTGTTACTTTTGTTAAAGCCACCTGGGGGCTGGCATGACCCTGGCAGGTAGGTGAGCCTTCACCCCCGTCGTGGCGATACTCAGTCAGCGAAAGCTCGCTGGGGGCAGAGCAGCCTGGTTTAACTTCGGGAGGGTGGGCCAGGGACACACATGTACCCCCAGGGTAACCCCCTCCACCCACAGGTATCACATACCAGTTACATCTCCCACCATATTCCAGGTACGGTGAGCTAGACTTCACCCCTGCCATATATGCACACACAGGTACAAACCCCGCCCCCCCCATAAGCACACACAGGGACAGACCCCGCCCCTCCCATAAGCACACACAGGGACCGACCCCGCCCCTCCCATAAGCACACATAGGGACATACAACTAAATGCAGACCTTACCCTCATACATACAGATTATTCCTCCTATACAGAGACTCCACCCCTCCCACACACACTCATAAGCAGACTCATATATATACACACACAAACACACGCATACATTCAGGCAGACTCCCATAGAGCATAGGAATACTTACTCCTTGGGAAAAGGAATTGGCTGCAGCAGACTGGCCAGAGCTGGTCTCCAGTCATCGTAATCTGACCTGCAAAGATAGGGAGCAGCTGATGAGGGCTGTTTAAGACATGCATGCAGGCAGACGCACAGGCAGACGCACAGGCAGAAGCAGAGGCAGAAGCACAGGCAGAAGCGCAGGCAGAAGCACAGGCAGAAGAAGGCCTGCTCACAGAATCTTCAGGATGAGCACAAAACAGCCCAAGACTCGGTCAGCCAGGGGGGGCAGCTGGACAGTTGGGCCACCATGTAGGCAGTCGATCAGGTTGGGCTCACGGCCCAGCAGTGGCAGCGCAGTTGGTGCAGCACCGCCTGAAGCCCTCTGGTTCTGCTCCAGATCCACCAGGATGTCGCTGGAGTGGAGCATGGTGGGGGGAGTGGGGGACCCAGCTTCCAAGGGGCAGGACCTCAGAATGAGAGGAGGCTTCCTGTCGCCGTGCTGCTGCCAGCCGTTCCTGATCTCCTTCAGACTGGGGGGGTTGTCCCGGCTGCTGCAGGGGGGTCAGAAAGGGTAGATGCCCTGCTAAAGATGCAGACTGTGTACAAACACCGGGGTGTGACACACAGATACTCAGGCAAGAAGCCATCCTCTGCTCTGGCTCCCATTTTCCAACATTTGAACAAATGGGGAGGGGGGTGGGGGGGCAGATCTGTGCTCAGATGGCTGTGAGGAAGGGGGCCGGCAAACTTGGAAAACAGGGTATTCCCAGAGTGCTGTGTCCCTTGATGTAGGCGAATGACACAACAGTTCCAGCATAAGAAAAACAGAGCTCAGGTGTTAGAGTTCCAGGGAGAGAGGAGGACTGGGGGGCGAGGAGGACTGGGGAGCGAGGAGGACCGGGGAGCGAGGAGGACAGGGGAGCGAGGAGGACAGGGGAGCGAGGAGGACCGGGGAGCGAGGAGGACCGGGGAGCGAGGAGGACCGCGGGGCGAGGAGGACCGGGGGGCGAGGAGGACCGGGGGGCGAGGAGGACCGGGGCCCACTGCTGCAAGCGCCCAGGGAGGCTGACTCACCTGTTTATGAAGTCCTCATAGCAGGAGTAAATGGCAGCCAGGCAGATAGCCACCAGGTTGGGCAGGACGCGGGGGTGGGGGCAGAGCCCGGTGGGGCCATGTAGGCTGGAACACAGAGCCAACATTCAGCTGAAAGAGGCGTGCCTCTGCAGGTACCTCATAGCTGATGAGCACACGCAGAAGATGGCCCACCTCTGGATGAACTTCCTGACCACATCCGCCCCGGGGTTGAGCTCACTGATGGCCAGGATGTATTCCTGAGTGAAGAGGCGAAGGCGGGGAAACTTCCCAAAGTCCTGCCAAGACAGGAGTGAGACATCACTCTAGCTAGCTGTCACTCGCGGGACACAGCTGCTCCCCAGGACCGCATAGCCCTAGATGAACACTCACCATATTGTGTTTCAGAATTCTCTGCACCGTAGGTGTGAAAACCTCAGTAACCACCGTTGACCGCGGACGATCCTGAAGGTGCTGGAGACCAATGCACAATAAGACAAAATCCTGACACTCTGGCCCCCCCCCCCAAGAGGAAGAGATTTAGAGGTTTACCTTTAGGAAGAGGTCACACAGCTCTGTGGGGGGGCTGTTGTTTTCCAGCAGAGGGGCAATGGCCTGACGGATTGACGAAAGAGCAGGTAAGGTTAATTCATCACTCTGTACAGTAGCCCCACAACATCAGTGCAGACTCACTGGTGTATAAGACTGCAGTGAGCTACAGCAGGGAACATGCACACACACTCACCATGATAACGTTCTCGTGCTCCTGGATGCTCAGGCTGGGGTTCTGCATTGGAAAACCTGACCATTAGAGATACTGATGCAAACACATAAATTTACAGATAAGCTGGATTGGACGAGGACCAGGGACACACCTCAGCCAGCAGGGCGGAGACAATGAGCAGCGGTGTTTGGTGGACGGCGTCATCCTGCAGGGGTGACGTCATTGCCGTCTCCACCAGGGCTGGGATCTCCTTCAGGACCACCTCCCAGCGGCTAGGCTTACTCAGAACCTTGCTGTACTTGTGCATCTTTTTCTGGAGTCAGAAAGATTCTCTCACTAAAATGGCAACATGCCATACTCCAGACCGGGTCTGTGACATCACAGGCTGTGGATGGAGCCCCAGCCTGAAGTAGAAGCAGTCTAACCCTACCTTCCACTGCATTGAGTAGAACCACTGCTCCCTTAAATAGCTGTTGGCTGCCTACACCAAGACACAGAGACAAGTCATCAGAACCAGGCCAGCCTAAACCCCCATGGACCAAAAATTCACTACAAGCCAGCTGACAGGACGAGGCTCTGACCTGCAACAGCATGGTACCCCCAGGAATGCTGAGCTGCAGGCAGTATTTGGGGGCGCCATCCCAGCACAGGGGTTGGAGATCCTCCATAGCACTATAAGCTACGGCAGTCTCCATGTAGCCTGTGGGCTGGAGGAAGATAGAGAATGTGCAGGGTTGGGGGTCTATAAACACACACTCACAGGGTGAGAGACACTGCAAGCAGACACACTGAATAACACCTCAACCGTGTATGACTGTTGCTAAGGGGAAGGAAGGTTATTTGAATAGTGGAACGTCCGGAGAAAGTCACATTTTCAACCAGGAAAAGCCAAGCTCATCAAAACAGATATTTACATTGTCTTCAGTTCGCTGAACTGACCAAAAAAAAAAAAACAAAAACAAAAACTTAGAATGAAAAATAAAGAAGAACCATGCCAGGCCCTGCCGTAGACGCAGACAGCATCTTAAAGGGCCAGCGGATTCCCTCCTGCGTGTAGCCAAGGTGGACAGCCGTTTCATCAACCTGATGCAGCACTCAGTGCTGGAGGAAAAACACACAGCACTGGGCACATGCACACTGAAGAGCAGAATAAAAGAGGAGAACTTCCTCTCAAGCCCACCTTTATACATAAAGATGCCGTCCTCTCTCCATATCAACTTACAGTTTTCTTGATAAAATGAAGGGATCTAAAACCAATATACTGGGACCGGCTGTTCAACACAAGTCACAACTAACAGACCAGAGTCACATTAAAACACTTCTATTTCATGAGAAAATCAGCTACTAACTACCAACCATATCAACTCAAAACAAGCTTCCTTTAAGACCACAGAATTACAAGACACATCAACTATACACTGTAGGTTAGTAACCACAACCACCACACTGCCATAGAAACAACACGGTTTCCACAGCAACCCTGGTTAATGTCACTTGTGATCATCACTGGTGTCTTCCTCTCTCCTGATGTCCATCTCTATCCACACTACCAGATTGTGAAATTAGTCTGAAGAAGGCAGCAGGGAAGAACGACCCAGCACTCAGCATGAAGTACACAAGCGCACTGGGCTTAAATCCACCTACCACATAACGGAGGACCAGAGGAGAGAGAGGTAGACAGTGAAAACCGACCCAGGTCAAACGCCATCACAGCTGCAGTCAGGGGGCTCACAGGACTTCCCTCCAAGCCCCCCAGTGACCACAAAGAGACACAGACAAACACCTGGTACTACCACGCCCCCCCGCCTACTCCCACAGGGCATTTCCTATAGTTCAGAATCACTGCAGTCACTGCGGTGGCAGTTCTGAGGGTCTGACGATTTACTTCCAACATTAAGCTGCAGCCTTTTGTTGAGTATGACGATGCGATTGCAGAATCATGGAGACGACATTCCCCGATCAATACCACCACTACGGGTGATGCCTTCTGCCACACTCCGTGATCTCTTAAAACGTGAAAAACTGCACAAATACATCTTACTCCTGCCACCACACTGGTATATCTGACAGATTTTTACAGTAGTTATGTCGTAACTCTCAGATCTTTGTAACTCTGTCTCTCTCTCTCTCTCACACACACACACACACACGCACGTAAAGTCCATCAAAGATCACACAGACAGGAAATAATACTGTCAGAAAATGCAGTAGGCTTCATCTGCGCTGATCAGGGAGACTCACCGTGGCCGACAGCAGGCAGCTTTCCGTAAGCGTCAGGTGGTGCGCCTCCCATCTCCGCAGGAACTTGCTGGCAAGGATCTTGCTGAGGAAGGTGCGGTGGCGCCTGATCACGCAAACCTGGATGTCTCCTTCCTGAAGCAGCTTGTAGCGCATCCCGCTGCTGCAATGCTGCGGGACTCTCCGACACGGCCCTGAGCCCGTTCTGCTCCGGCGATTCCCCACCGGCGGCGTGGACATCTCCTCCAATAAAGGCTTGCAGTCCTCCGACTGGGAGTACTGTTTACTGTGGAGCCCACCGCCACCGCCGAAGTCCATATTCATCAGGGGCCGCTTCGCTTCTGGGCTAAAAACTGTTACCTGTGCGCCGGTCAGAAGCGAAAGGAAGTCCGAGGCGTCCCGTTATTTTAAAAGAAGCGACAGCGATCGGGGGGGTCGGACGAGTTCCTATCCTGTCAAAAAAAGGCTCCGACTCCAGTCCTACGGCCACCGGCTCAATTACGATTCCCGGAGGTAAAAGTACAATAGCACAGCACAGGAACGCTCCGCACTGATCGGCAATATTAACGGGAAACGCTCGCAACCTCTGCTTCCCTACTCCACCTCAGTAGGGAAGCCTGGTCGCCCCGCTGCTCGCCTGCCATTGGCCCAAATCGGTCATGTGACGCATCCGTGACGTCAGACACGCTGAGCACTCTGTTGGTTGGCGTGGAGCGTTCGGCTCCGCTTGGACGAGTTACGGTAGTCACGGTTAGCATCCCATGAGGCACTTTACGGTGAGACACCAACAGGGAATTCTGCTGCCAGAATTTTGACCCTACGGACAGGGTCGGCGTCGTGAGGCGGGACGGGGAGTTGTTGTGCCTGTTTCTACAGGATCTGAGTCAACCGTGGATGTGAGTCGCGCATGCGCCAGCGTGGAAAGCCAAATATAAACGTAACTAGAAATTAGCTAAAACTGAAAAATAACAAAAAACTAAAAGCAAGCTAAATACAAAAACACATATGTGTCAGTGGTTATGCTTTTAGAGCCTTTGCCAAATCGAGATACGGTTTCTGGTCCTTATTTTGCACATATATTCCTACTTAACTGAAAATATAATTTACCATCCATCCATTTCCATCCATCCATTTCCCAAACCGCTTATCCTACTGGGTCACGGGGGGTCCGGAGCCTATCCCGGAAGCAACGGGCACGAGACAACACTGGACGGGGGGCAAGCCCATCGCAGGACACACTCACACACACCAGTCACTCACACCTACGGGCAATTTGGCAACTCCAATCAGCCTCAGCATGTTTTTGGACTGTGGGGGGAAACCGGAGTACCCGGAGGAAACCACACGACGACACAGGGAAAACATGCCATCTCCACACACATGAAACCAGGCGGAGACCAGAACCCGGGTCCCAGAGGTGTGAGGCAACAGTGCTAACCACTGAACCACCATGCTGCCCCATATAATTTACCAGTGAAGCCCAAAATAATTTCGTTTTACTGAGAATAGGATGCTGACAGCCTGTGGTGAGGAGGATGTTTTTTGATGGTTGAGACATTTAGGAAGTCCTGGATATACACTGTATGGATATAAGTATCGGGACACACAATCTTAATCACTGAATTCAGGTGTTTCATTCAGACCCATTGCCACAGGGGTATAAAATCAAGCACCTAGCCATGTAGTCAGATTTACAAACATTTGTACTGCCATAGAATGTCACCTTTGCAATAAGTTTGTGAAATTTCTTCGCTGCTAGATCGTCCACGGTCAACAGTAAGTGGTTTTATTGCAAAGTGGAAGCATTATTGTGTAAAAGTTACCAATGCTTGGTTGACTCAATAAGTTCAGAGTTCCCAACTTTCTCTGCCATTAACCCCAGCACAAAAAGGTTTAATGGAATGGGCCTCCATGGCCGAACAGCTGCATGAAAGCCTCACATCACCAAGCACAACCCTTATGAAAATTCACTATGGTTTCCTATGGTTTTTATGCAATAACCATAGTTTTACTATGGTACCTCATGGTACTTTGGTACTGCCCATAGTACTACCATGGTTTGGAAAGACCATGGTAAAACAAAAAACATGTTAAAACAAAAACTACAATAAAGACCATGGTAAAACAAAAACCATGGTTTATGACCAAGATTATACTAGGGTTTGACTGTAGCAAAACCATGATAATACCATAGTCATGGTTTCCATAGTTATCCAAAAAACCATGAAAAACTGCAAGCCATTGTAAACCATGGTTAATGTTCATGAGGAAATGCCAACGTCAGATGGAGTGATGTGAAGCATGCTGCCAGGAAGCAGTGGAAACATGTTCTGTGGAGTTATGAATCGCTCTTTTCTGTTTGGCAGTCTGATCGACAAGTCTCATTTTGGTGGATGCCAGGAGAACGTTACCTTCATGACTGCATTGTGCCAGCTGTAAAGTTCGGTGGAGGAGGGATAATGGTATGGACTTGTTTTTTAGGGGTTGGCCTAGGTCCCTTAGTTCCAGTGAAGGTTAATGCTTCAGTGTATCAAGATATTTTGCACAATTCTATGCTTCCAACATGTAGAAATAGTTTTGGGGAAGCCCTTTTCTCTTCCAGCATGACCCTGCCCCATTGCACAAAGCAAGGTCCATAAAGACACGGCTGGGTGAGTTTGGTGTAGAAGAACTTGACTGGCCTGCATAAAGCCCTGACCACAACTCTATCCAAAGCCTATGGGATGAACTACAATGGAGACTATGAGCCAGGCCTTCACATCCAACATCAGTGCCTGACCTCACAAATGCCATTCTTGTGCTAAGCCTTCTCAGAAAAGTGGCAGCTGTTGTAGCTGCAAGTGGGGACCAGCTCCACATTGATGCCTATGGATTTAGAATGGAATGTCATAAAAGTTCCTTTAGGTGTAATGACCAGGTGTCCCAGGATTTTTGTCCATATAGTGTCTGCGCCTGTAAGTCTCATTGGTGCCCTCTATTGCTCAAAACCTCATTCCACAAAGAAGGAAACTGCAAATTCAAAATGATACAGTGCTCATCTCAATCTCCAGTCTAATGAGACATGTTAAACTCTTAGCTCTGTAGTTGTCAATCTAGTTATCTCATTGTTTAAATGTGTTTTCTTGTTGCTCAGTGGGTTGTTAACCAGTTCATGCATGTGGTACATACTTGGTCATCAGAACAATGAAAATACCCTTGGCAGCCTGAAGTCTGAGAACATAGATGATTTGGGAGGAATTCCAGAGGGCACTTGGGCTGTTATAATTACTCTGGCTCTTATGAACAGGAACACACACCTTTGGCATGTAACAGATATTTTCCTCATGAGAAGACATGGGCGTTTCTTGGTAGCATGTTCGTGCTGCGGTTAGCACTGTTGCCTCACATTTGGGATCTGGGTTCCGCTATGCTTCCATGTGTGTGGAGTTTGCATGTTCTCCCCATTTCATCCAAAAATATTCTGTGGTTAATTTCAGTGCAGTAATTATACAAAGAAAATACACAACTAATCTGCCTTATGTTGTTTTATAAACAACCTGCCATTGTCCAAACGGGCCAAGTTGAACACTTTGGGAGAGTATCTACCAGCGGTCACACTATCAAATGTTGTAGCCTCATCGCCCAGAATCGCAGGCATTCCTAAAGCTGGGCTCGGGACACTGGGCTTGGGCGTTCAGGTGCAAGAAGGTAAAGTGGAACCTATTGCCAACCGGAGGCATGCAGAAGTGGCATGATTGAGACTAATGAGCTAGAGAAGAAGCCTGTGTATAGCGGCCTGTCACAGCCCAGCTGTTTGCCCCCAGAACATGTTCACCCTACTCCTTATTTAACCAACATAAAACAATGTACAGCTGTTCTAATTGAAGACCACATAAACAAAATAATATTTGTTTCTGTTGGCTTTACTGTTGCAACCATACCAAAGAGGTTTAATGAAAAGGGTAAGCTTCAGTGTGTTTTAGCTTTGCTAAACAGATCTTCATTTTGCAAAGTTGGGTGTTGATGTGCAGGATCTCACCGCGCACCACATCTTGGGGGGCGTGTCTTTTAACATCCTCTCTAGGTTTAACGGTACAAAACTGATCTGGTACCAATAAGTTAATCGGGGCAAAGTATGTAATGGCTGAGCATGTGGGCCACACCAAACTGCAATCTATCTGTTTTAAAGATCTAATTATCTGCAGTTGTTGGATGAGGAGCAGACATCTGCAAGAAAAAACAAGCTCAGGCGGATCAGCCTCAGCTTCATTGCTGATAGAAGGTGTACACTTCTCTGATTTGGTGCTTGGCACTAAAGCCATTGATGAGTTGCGCAAATAGTTGCTTGTTTGACAGTTTTAAGTACTTGTCAATCAGGTCACATTAACTGGATATTTTCCGTCACTGACAATATATTTTTGATAATGAGGGAAAAATCAAAAAGCCGTCCATTATTTTGACTTCAGCCACTGTTTTCATGTAAAATGTCTCAAGGGAGCTTTAAAAATGCTGTCTACTGTATCTTTAAGTAATTCACATTCCTGTCCATTTGGTGGTGAGTGTCCATATTAATTGGCTATTGTTTAGTCTTGTCTTTGATCTTATGTGCATGACCTTGTGGCATGATAGATATGCTGCATTCCGTTCACGTCAGAAGTCAGAGCTGGAAATGACATCACACCCGAGTTAACCACATTCTAGTACAACAAGTCGGAAAGCCATTTAACAATATTAAGGACCTGCTTCAAAAAGCAGGATTTCTTGTTTAGCTGGACATCTTGTCAGATTTAAAGTACCCCAGTTTAAATGGCCTTTTGTCTTCATTCACTTTTAGACCACACTACCTTAAATCTGACAAGTTATCCATCTAAGCAAGAAATCCCGCTTAATGAAAGTGGCCCCAGTTCTAGCTAGGTTCACCGTTAGGAATACCAGTTGATAACAATGCATTATGAGGTATTTTGTGCATAAAAAGACCATAGCAACACGTCCACAGATAGTGTTTGTACAGTATTGTCTGTACGGCTGACTTACCAAGACACAAATAAGACGTAAGTGCTAGTAAAAAGTATAAATCTACAGCTTCAACTTCTGTTGACAAAGGATGCTGCCATTTTGAATTCTGAGTTTGGGGCTGGGTGCATTCCTCTAATTCTCCGAGTAGGGATTCCGACTTCACGGGGCATTCCAGTTGAAATGGCCACCTAGGACCTCAGAATTTCCAAGTTCAAAGGGAACACAGCAATAAACTAGCTGATTGACACCTGGAAGTTACAGCAGTGCTGGGAAAAGAGAAGTAATGGAGCAAAAATTGTACAGATTAATTTTTGTACCTCAGTTACATGTAATGCATGAATGAATACCTTTTTGCTTACCTCTTCATATTTCTACATAGGAAATTTTGATTGATAACTGATATACATTTGTCTAATATCATTCTGGGGAAAATTAAAGATCAATTTGCTGACCACAGTTGTTAATAAATTAATGAAAATTATGATGAATGTAAATATATGGCTTCAGACAGAAATTCAGTTTTAACTAGTTAAAATGACATTTTGTGATATGGAAATTCTATTTCCACTAGTGAGATTGTTGAAAATGTTTTTCTCATTCATTTTAATAACAGTTGGAACTTGAACTAGTTAATATTCCATTTTCTGGTATCAAGAGTTCAATTGCAGCTAGTTATTATTCAATTTTAACTAGTTAAAATTGCAATTTCTGACATCAAGAATTTAGTTTTAGTTGTTATCGGGAAATTTATAACTAGTTGAAAATCCAATTTCTGATTTCAGAAATTCAATCGTAACTAATCGTAATTCAGTTTTAATTATATCTATGTAGTTAATTACTGTATATCTAGGAACCATTTGCACAGAGAGGTGCTAAGACTCTGGTCCTGGAGTTTTCCTAAGAGGGTGTGGGGGGGTTATCTTATTGAAGGCTGAACTACAGTCACTGAACAGAAAAGTCTCATTTGATATCCACACCCCCTGTACAGTTAGGTCAGTTAGGTGTGCAAGACCTGAGCAATGGCAGCTCCAATGGATCTGCTTTTCCAGGAGGCAAACTGCAGTGAGTCAAGGGAGAAAAGGTGAGTGGAACAGATGTGGGTTTGAATGAGCCTCTCAAAGGACTTCATCACTTCTGATGTTAGGGCCACTGGGCAAGTTATGGTCCGCTATCACTGTGGGGGGAAAAATCTGCTTTGTGTGATGTTGGCATGAAAAGTGACGAGAGTCAGTGTCTCTTCATCTTTTCTCTCTATGACCTCATAAATGCATAATCGTAAGCTTGTTAGAATTAACAAAAATTAAATGTTATTAAATATTTCAGTGACACTTTACTTCACAGGGCACAAATAATATATACTATTTCTTATGTGGTAATTAAACAAAAACTAAGTGTTAGTTGCATCACTGACCTCATGTTAATTCATCAGTAATGAGTTGTGATGCATGTTTTATCACTAGAAGTTACTATATTTTATTTCTGTAAACCTTTGGCAACTACTCAAGTCATGAATAACACAAGTGAAATACTGATATCATGTTTGTTCATCATTAATAAATCATGATGCATCTTTTATCTCAAGTAAAGTGACTATATTTGTTCATGATTTATACTTCAGCAGTAACTGAGTCATTGCTAAGTATTTGTGCCCCATCAAGTAAAGTGTTCCCAATATATCTTCTTATCATTTAAAAATGAAAATTAAAATAACCGTTAATAGAAGATTTTAATGGAATTTTTATGACCCTATCCAGAAGGTAGTCTAACGGAACCTCAAGATCCTTTTTGTTTGTTTGGTGGAGGCCACTGTTGATTATGGGGGAGGTGACCTTTCCATCTCCTTCACACCTCCATGGTCTCATCACAGCTTTTATATTTGTTTCTCAGCTTCTTTGGGTATGTTTCTAATGAAGTTGTGCTGATTTGCCTGTAGGCATCACGTACGTTCCCAGTGAAACTAAAATTTGCATGTTGGGACATCAATTATATTTTAATCATTACTTATTTTAAATTGTCACTCAGTTGTGCAATATTATAAGTGGAATTATATTTGAAAATCCCTGAGTTATTTGCACACTCATGGTGGTATCGCCTCCTCGGTTTGCCCTTTGTGACTCTCTCTTCTTGTTCTGCTTTTAACTTTTCGCTTTAGCTCGACGTGAACTTCAGATAAGTCGTCTTGCTGGTTGCTTTATATCTGGCTCCTGTAGATATAAAGATCAATAGTTCCGATAAGCTCCAGTAAGGGAAGAATTTTCACTACTGCCCCAAAACAGTGCACTGTTTTGCTGGTACTGGTGATGCAGTATATCAATGGAGAAGAGCCACATCATGAACTCACAAACCAGAAGTCGTTATTGCTAACAAAGCAGGAGATTACTGGTTGTAGATGTGATGCATGATATACTGGAACCTTGTAAAGACTTTGTTCTGCTTTGTTTCCAGGGTTTTCTATGTGGTGTGGGAAAAAAACAACCCAGTTCCTCAGCTGGCACAGCTGTGTTCCAGCAGGGGGCAGCACCCCTAGAAGGCTGAATTACTTTCAATGACATAAACTCCCATGTCTGCAGGTATTACAGGTACTGGCACCGGGGACTTTTGAAGGGAATCCTGACAAATTTGGCCGTACCCCCATTCCACCAGTACTAACCAGAGCATGTGAGCGGAGTGGAGCGGTGAGAATTTCCGCTCCTCACTCACGAGGCTGTTGGCTCCGCCCGCTCCTCCGCTCTAATTCGCACTAAGCCGCTCCGCTCAACACCGCTCCTCGCTCCACTAAAATTTCCTCCCGCTCCAGTCAAATCGCTCCACACTCGCTCCAATTTAAAAGAGGGACAAATAATCTGCATGCCTAACAAATGTCACCTTAAACCGAAGCCTTATATTATAAAGAAATATGAGCGACGGCAACATTGCCACTCAGAACAGAAAATATTTATTTTTAAATAAGATATAGGCAACAACGGACAGAATTGGCAACGGCATTCCACACAAAAATATTCTTAAAAATAAAAGAATCAGTCGGCTTAATAACCTAAATAATTTACAGGCTAAGCATCCACGTTTTAAATTCCTCGATTTTTTTCTGTTAATGCTGCTGCTGCGTCTCTATAAAATTTCACTGACAGCGTTACGTGAAATTAAATAATTCTATTAGACCTACTCTGAATGACAAAACTAATTTATTTGATCACCAATATTTACTTTATAGGCTTTTATACTTTTATTTACTTTATAGACTTGATATACTGCAACCATATATAACTTGCTCACATTTTGCTCTGGCTTGTTATAAAAAAAATTAAAATACGATGTTATAAAAATTATGCTATTAAATTACCAAATTCCTAGTCTTGTGTGAATCGATATGAATGGTGCATAAGTGTCCTCTGTAGGGGTTTGCGTCCCATCCTGGGTTATTCTCTGCCTTGTGACCGTAGCCTCTGGGATAGGTTCTGCCCCCCGTGATCCTGAATAGGACACAAAGTTACAGAAAAAGGATGGGCGAATGGAAGATGGGATATGCAAAAATATGAATTCCAAAGTGCAAAGATCTTTTCTCTGCTTGTTATCCCGCTGCCTTAAGGGGCGTTATTTCACTTCGTATTTACTGAAAGAGAGAGAGAGACCAACATGATTGTGAAAGATTCATAAGAATTTGTGCATGACGTCGGACGGGTGATAAGATTGAAGTGACACACAGGAAGGTTTCCAACTCTCACTTATCTGACGCTCACACGGTTACTCTCACGCTCATGGAAGAAATCTTACCACACATTTATATTATTCCATGATAAAGATAAAATTATCTGCATAAAAAGTGTTGGGGTGGTTTGCAAACCATACGCACTATTTTCAAAGTAAAAAAAAAACAAAACACTGTTACAGTAGATATAAATGTGTGGGTCTGTGTGTGCAGACATGTCTCGAATTCAAAATCTCACGCCAGCCAGCTGACCAAAGTTGGTGACCCTGGCGCAGTATCATTATATCATTGTCCTGATTCTCAAACTAGTAGCCAGAATTCAGTCTAACAACACAGATAAGGCAACTCACATCTGATAGAAATCAGCCAGTTTGCTAACCTGTGCAAATAGCGCAATGTTAAACACACTTTCACCTGAAAATGGCCTGTTTTTAAAAATTATTATTGAACTTATTTCTCTTTGTAAACCTTTGTAAAACTTTCCAACGGTTACTTTGTGACAGAGTATTGGCAGCAGGGGGGGCTGTTGCGCCACTTTTGTTGCTATTTAACCTATATCCAGATGCAGGTATTGAGAAAACAGGGTTGCAGAGAACAACGATGCAGAACTATCATCACTAAGACTTGAATGACCATCATTCCACCACAATCCTCCATCAGTTCCATATTACCCTGGTTTTTGCGTATTTGAGCGCACGGCAGTCTACATAAGGCTGTGGGTGATTCTTATCACATCTGTCTTCTAAAGGCTGTGGTTATCTTTGAAAGCATGTCTGCATACATAAGGCTGTGAGTTTGTATATGTGCCTGTATCTTTGTACTGCTGCATATATAGAACACACTGTGCTATGAATTTTTCTTATTTCAATGGGAATGCACAGCTGTGATTGAAGTGTGATTATGACAGGATCATACAGCTGTCATTATGGTGTTATTATATCAGGATTATAGAGTTGTGATCAAACTGAGGTTATGAAGGAATCACAGAGCTGTGATTACAGTGTGATTATGCTGGTATGAGTTGGATAGTTCAGGTCCAGAGAGTAAAGGTCCAGACCGGGATTTTGTTTCAACCAACCAGTTGAATACTCTGTAACTGTGATTCTTTATGGTGAACTGGTTGGTTGAAGCAAAATTTTGGTCTGGACTTTTACACTCTGGACTTGAAGTACCCAACTCTGGGTATGGTACAGCTGTGATTGTAGTGTGATTATAATGGGATTGCAGGACTATGATTACAGTGTGATTATGGCTCTGTTTACACTTGGTATTTATACAAAGATAAATGCTAGGGTAAAGAGCCAGCAAGATGCATCATGATGCGATCACTCAAAGCACTTGGGATGCATTTGACCACAAATGTTTTATACTATAAATGGTAATGCATCTTGATCTGTCTTCAGCAAAGATGTTGCAATAAGTCTGCATCGGGCCAACTGGCAGAAGTGATGTAGGTGTTAATGAAATGTAAATATAAGTGGTCAGCTGGATGCCTTAGAGACTCATGATAAACACAGGCGTAAACGACGATGTGTTTCGGCTGTCCGTTTCTTATCCGATCCTCAAAGACGCATTTTAAAACCAAGAGTAAAATGGGCCTACACTGAGGCGGTACAACTTTGATATGTGACTGTGTGCCCACAGATATGTTTTTGTATCTGTGAGTATCGATGTTTTTATGCTTGGGTCCAGGAATGCACCAGTTGCCTAAGAGAATGCACAGAAGGTCAAAGATGCATTGATTTCACCACATAGTTCCTCAAAACAAAATTGAACCTTGAAGGAAGGGAAATTCATGATAGGTGTGAACATGAAAAAGGTGGTGAAGGAACTGGCAAAGTATCTGAGTGTGTGCGAAATTGCTGGGTGGCCACAAGTTTCTGTGTAAAGTGGACAGCTAGGATAGAATGTGAATTGAGAAATGTAAACATACAAAGTTTTGCACGATGAAGATAAACTTTGTGTGTCTGTTTGAATGGGCTTGGCGTGTGTGGGAGATAAAGGCATCATGGAATCATACAACTGGCAGGAAAGCACACAGTTGTGCAGTTTGGGAATTCCAGTCTAGTTAACAGGGATCAATGAAAGGAAGTGATTTAGTCTGTAAACTGTGATGATTGGTTGGCAAAGATATGTGTTCAGTCAACAAAGCAAACCACATCATACTTTCACACAGTCTGCGTGTATGGCCATGTCTCTACTTGTGGGCGTGTTTGTGCCTGTGTTCATGTCCATGTAAATATGTGCCTGCATGCGTGTATGAAATTAACTTGCATGTGTGTTTCTAAATGTGAATGCATCTGTAAGTTTGTCCACGTCTTTGTAGGTAATCTAGCGCTATTTTTTAGAGATTCTGACTTCCATGTTGTGGTATCTTTGAACTTGGCCAAAATACGTCAGGGAAATGAGTAAGTCAGTGAGAGCAGCAATTCAGCTACGTAATGAGGATTACGAGGTTACCAATACAAAGTCAGTAGGGGTGTTTATAAACTCTTGGTAAGACTGGCAGAACCTGTTCACAGATATTTGAAGACCCGCAAGCTGTTTGTGGTCCTGTAAGACCTGCTCAGAAAATCACACCCATGCCTTGACTCCACCCATTCCCTTTATCATTTCTCTAACTACTACCAAAATCTGCCTCATCAACCGGATGTGAATCCTATAGCACGCAAATACTTGTATGCACACACGCATGTATATGTGTAAATCTGCGTCTCTGTGATCTAATATGGATGTTTACAATAATGTAGATGACTGACTCCTATACACCTTCTGTCTGTGAAATTTTCAAATATTATGTTTAGCTAAAGTATTTTCCCTTGTGGTATGGACACAGTATGATCCCATTGTTACTGGGCATCAGTTATGAAATTGAGGATTTTTTTCAGGAGGTTTAAGTAACTTTTAAACAAGGCGTACATTTCAGGAAGTATCTTTGAATGACATCAGCCCAGGGAATAAGCACAGGCACTAATCCAGGTTCACAAGTAGTTCCTGGCCCTGTCTTCTCATGTTAGAGAAAAGGAGAGACTGATTCAGCCCAAAACAAGCGTATGAAGAGAAAGTACATATTTGTGATTCATTATGCAGGTGTGATTTTGTACTGTGGTGCTGTAAGGGGAGGGGGGTTTGGATGCACAAGGGCCATAAAATATTTGGAACATAATTGGATTGGTTTGGGGGACCAATATAATATGCTTTTATGGGGCCCCAAATCACTGGGGGTGCCCCTGATTCTGTATGCTGTCCTCTGCTCTACCTTTGCCATGCAGAAGAACTCCAGGTAAAAGAACAAGACCCCATAAGTGGCTGTGGCCAGTGGCTGTATTTGTCATCAAGTGTTGTGTGTGGAAATGTGGACTGTGTGTGTGGGCAAGGTTTGCATCATGAATAGAGTGTCACCAACATTCCAACACATTGTTCCGGAGGTATCGGATATACGCAACACACTGACTCTCGTGAGTGTGAGTGAGGAAATGACAAATGCTGTGTATCCGGGTCTATTGATATGCCATAACAGACAGGAATGTCTCAAAAAGTGATGTCTCACTCTCGGAGGGTCACACGCACACACACACCAGCAGCTGCTGCTCTCTCCTTCCCTCCTGGGTGTTCTGTGTTGTAATTCAGAAAACCCTTATTTGCCTATTTGGTAGGAAAGTCCATTCCAGAAGTCTGGGTTAGGGGGCAGTCACAAGAGCAGTGATGAAAACCTCCAGCGCAGTGCCACATACGGCATGGGCGTGTGCGATTGTCAACCACACGCCAGGAACTACTCATTGTTCCTTCCTAGTCAGCCCTGCTTCCTTTTTTTAAGCAAAGAGGAACTTGATCTGTGTAGAAGGATCAAATTTCATTGCTAAAAATATCCACGTAAATGTGCCTGGCTTGTTTGCCTTGCATCACGGCTGAGTAATTCACATTACATGCTCTCTGTAATTCGATGACCTCAGTTCCTCACCTTGAAAAAGTGCTGCCCTGCCCCCAAACCAGCCGCACCTTTCCTCACCCACACACTCGCCGGCCAGGCCAGACTTCCACACATGCCACCAATGTTATTGTGCTAAAAAGACTTGCAAAGCAAGGAAACACCAGCTGTCTGTTGTTTACTCGGTAAAGCCCCGTGCATGGTGTTCATTTACCCAAAAAAAGGAAGTGAATCATTTTCTCATTTGTTGTTGATATACTCTGAGGTGGCACTTTTGCTACAGCTGTTTCGGCTTGTTTGAGAGGTGAGCATAATGAGGATTTTCAAGATGAGCAGAAGCTGAACTCCCTCTCTGAGCTGGAGCAACTGATTTGATCAGTTCCTGTTTGTCTGTGTGCTTGTATCCCTACATAGAACCTCCTCTCTGCCAAGTAATAATAGTTAATAAGTAATACACATTCACAGGTTAACTGACCATAAGGCATTTGGGTTTCTGAAGACTTTCCCTTTTATTTTGTTTCTTCTTGCCCTTGCCCTTTGCTTGGGGCTAAATTGGGTGTTGGGCATGTTCATTCTTTTCCCCGTTCTGTTATCCCATTGCATTCCTTAACGTGCCCACATTAAAAAGGCTGCCATTTATTTTCACGTACAGCACTGTTCAGTAGTCTTAGGCTGTCAAAAGAAATGTTTCAAGCTGTGTATCTGGGTAGTAAGTGCACTTTTGCTCAGAACAAAATGCACAATTTAGCATTAGAGCATATGCAAATTAAAAGTAACAGTTCTTCTGTTCTCAAAAAAGCTACTGATGCCTGGATGATTAGATGAACACCACTTTAGGAGGAGGATTTAGGAGAGGTAGATCCTGTTTAACAAATCTGCTGGAGTTTTTTGAGGAAGCTACTCAGGAAGTTGATGATAA
>JABFEA020000010.1:3871967-3884204 GCA_019775915.2 Cyphomyrus plagiostoma | reverse complement strand
TTTAATCGAATTTTACTTTGAACTTGGTGTACAATATAAGGACATTCAGTTTGTTCTCGGATCTAGGCATGATATTCTCATAGGTCTGAGGCAGATTAAGAGGATTCTATGTGAAAGGGGATTATTCCGACGGACTGACTTGGGTGACGTAATTAACTTTATTCGCGACCAGCTTTTGCACTCTGGAGAGCTTCATGGCAGTATGATGGATCTACGCAAAATGCAGAATAAATGGACTTTATGTGAGAAAAGACTTAAAGAGGATGTGCGTTTGATTTATATTAATTCTATTAATTTATTATAAACATGAAACAATTAGTAATGTTGCTGAAACTTTACCAAGGCTTGCTTTACAAATTATGAATTAAATGATCAACTCTTACCTCTCTGAAGTTTTTTTTGCCGTTAAATTAGATTAATAAGATTAGATCACCCACGTCATGCAAACAGCGGCTTTGGAAAGTTGCACTTGAATGACCAAAAGTACGTTAGTCACCTGATTTTATAGTTCCACTACTACGGATAAGGTTTTGGGTTCTAACGCAAAAGTTTTGGGCTATAACCAGGGGCGGATTAAGGTGTACAGAGGCCCCTAGGCTACAGTAGTCCGTGGGCCCCCCAACCCCGCCCCCTTAGGGGCCCCCTTGCACGCTGGCACACGTGGGGCCCCTTGGTTTAAGACATATCTAGCCTGTGCGTTAATCCACCCCTGGTTATAACGCAAACATGACACCTTTTTTTTCCTTCTGCTGTTTTTTTTCTCCTCCTTAGGGGCTCCGTAATTTTGAGCAATTTTGGAAATTTCAACGAAATAAACATTATTTATTTTTTTTTTTTCTGGCCTTTTCGTTGTGACCCAACTGAATCAAGAAACAGCAACCTTACAAACACTAGACATACAGTTTTGCTGAGTTACCATAGAACACAATATTTAATTTTATTAAAACGTTATTGAGGATCGATCATTATAGAAATTTTGGGGTCTTGGAAATATTGTGACATTTTGTCAATTTAAATTTCATTCTCATTAACCCTTATTTTTTGCCATCATTTATTTTGTAAATCTTAATTTAACAATCTTCTTTGAAGGCGGTCTTCTCAAATATCTGTGATCCAAAGGGAATTATTTTATAACTTAAGTAAATCTTCGAAACTGATCCAAGACGTTCAATTTCGCAAAAAAAGACGCAATTATACTAAATTTCAACGATTGAGGAGGTCAAAACGCATCCAAATCGACAACACCTTTAGAGGTGTGACACAGTACAGGTCCTCTTGCCCCTGCCATGCCCCTATAACAGACCAGCCGATGGGTACTTGTAGATGAAAAGGGCGGATTGCCCACCGCTGATTCGCAGTTCGGCCCCGGGGGAGTGTCTATTCAATTTAGTGGTGCAGAAACGGAGAAGCGTCTCCGTCATCTATCACATCAGTGATTAAGAGCGCAGTAGGCAGACCCTAAACAATGCATTCAGCTGCTCTTCGGCTTCTCAGTGGACTTGTTCCGCTCCCAGCGGGACACTCCTTCAGAGGGTGAGGGAGACACCGGTGGGCTGCCTTCAGAAGGCTGAACTCGAGAATTGGTAAGACGTGGGCTGAATATCTGTCAAAACACAAAAAGAACAGGCATGATCGCCGTCCTTCTGGGTGCGCTGTGGCTCGCAGCTTTGGCGGCCGCTCAGAATGACACTGAGCCCATCATGCTGGAGGGGAAATGCCTGGTGGTGTGCGACTCCAACCCGACATTGGATGTGACTGGGACGTCCCTTGGAATATCGGTCCGCTCTGGAGGTGCAAAAGTGGCTTTCTCTGCCGTGAGGAACACCAACCACGAACCGTCGGAGATGAGTAACCGGACCATGGTCATCTACTTCGACCAGGTACAGGTCCCGGAACAGGACACGTTGGGGGGGTAATGGAGGAAGGAGCGAGGCGTTTACGTGTTACCTATCGATTACTTGTGGTAATCCATTAAATTTGTATACACGACCTATTATAAAAATATAACACATTTTAAGTCTTTGGAAAGACTAATATCAATGATGTAGTCTACAATGGCAATGAAGCTTATAATAATTGTTAAAATTATCAAAATGCGTCAATGTGGAATAGTTCTATGGGCCTAAGTGAAGTCATAATACGTATCGTGATGTTAAATAGTAAAATGTGGAAAATATTTCATAAAAGCGTTTGTATGAAGTTTAAATTAATTTTCAATTAAATTCATATAAATTATCAGTTGTTCTTTGTGTCTCTTACGTTTCACCACAGATTCTGGTGAATGTGGGCAAAAATTTCGACGAAGAAAAGAGCAATTTCATCGCTCCACGCAAGGGGATATACAGCTTTAATTTCCACGTAGTGAAAGTGTACAACCGACAGACCATACAGGTTAGCGCCACAGAAACGGTTAAACTGAACGCAACCGTTATCGTCGGTTACTTATATACATTCCCATATAGCCTTATAGCCTATAAAGACAAGTGACGCGTTAACAGGTTGTGGATTTACTCCGTTTGTAAACTCTCGTGTTGTATTTATGACGCAGAACTGAGCTATAGAGCATAATGCCATTAAATATACTTGTATGTGTGAGGATCTTAACTTAATTGTTTAATGCTCCCAAGCAGAAATGTATTCTAAAGTAATTAAACCATGAAATAATTATAGTGTATTTTGCATGAGAAAATGAGCAATCCACTACCAGTCTGCTGCTTTTGATTTTTAAACAAGGTCAGAAAAATATGATGAGGAATATCGTGCACACATGCAGTGACGTGCCAAAGTATGAGTATGGATGCCCAGACATACAGGCTCAGAAACGCATGCTTCTATGAAATCAGCACATGTGCCCGTGTCTCAGTAGAGGGCTGTAGGGAGCTTGGAAGCTGCCCAAGCGGCACAGGGGACAGGGTAGACATGAACTTTGGATGGAATGCAAAGACATTTCAGGGCATGCACACACAAACTGACATCTTACAGGGGTATATACAGCAGATAAACACACGGACATAGGGGTATATACAACCGGTATGCACATACGTGCATCTTACAGGTATATACACATAACCACACACTGCACACTGTCAAAAAAAGTACCAATTTGTACCAATTACATGTCACTGGGGCTGTACCCTCAAGGGTCAGACAATTTTGCCCCAGCTGTAGGTTAAAGTATCTTTTAGTCTAATATAAGGGACAGACATGGACTCTGTAAAGCATTTTTGTACATTAATATTGTTTGTAGCTTGGGGAACAAAACTGCACCAGGGCTGTACATTTATTTTCTGACAGTGTATAGACCGCAGATACACACACACACACACAGAATCATACATGGAAGTAGGCAGCAGGTATTCTGCAGGGTCTGAGTGTCCTTCCCTGGCTGTTTGTGTATCTGTGCTGCAGGTGAGTTTGATGCACAATGGCTGGCCAGTTATCTCGGCTTTCGCGGGCGATCAGGATGTGACCCGTGAAGCCGCCAGCAATGGTGTGCTGATCGCCATGGAGAAGGGAGACAGCGCGTACCTCAAGCTGGAGCGCGGAAACCTGATGGGCGGATGGAAGTACTCAACATTCTCTGGCTTCCTGGTCTTTCCCATGTAGGCCAAGCCTGTGTGGCAGAAGAGCAGAGCTATTTGGTTTTTTAATGTGTGTAATCGTGGACTGGTGAACCTGTCCTCTGGTCACTGTCTCCTAACCCTGGAGACAGATGAGAGCCCAGGCACGTTCATACAAGCATGTGTCTGTCCTAGAGAGTGTCCCTGTGATCATTCACGCTGCACCAGACCAGCAGGCCACATCCCAGCAGTGTATAGGTATCCTATGCATCCTGACATTTCAGGGAGCAGCCATGAAACCCTTGTAAGGAATTAAACATTTTTTGCTGTGTTTCTTGTTTGCTGGCAGGAAGCTGAATCGGTGTATTTATAGAGTGGTGACCTTTTGCTAAGAGGCCTGTGATCAAATCCAGCTGGTTAAGCCTGTGTGCCTCTTTCCTTCTGTTTATGTACCATGTGTTCAATAAGATGAAAAATCCAGAAAAAAAATCTATGGAACATTATTATTTTTCTGTAAAATTGGTGTAAATAATTAAATTAGATTTCTTAAATTTTATTTGCCGTAATCCAATAAAACTGAAAAGGGATTTTTGTGAAAAACCATGCAGATGATGACATGTCTGTATCTGCATACAATGCTATGTGGTCCTGTGTGTGCGTCACTGAACACACTTTGTGGCAGCACAATGTGTGTCTATCAGAGTCCATGATTTCAAGAGTACTGTGTTCTTGGCCTGCATATGTGTGTGTTCATGGATACCCCGGCAGATTCGGGTTGGGGGGGTAGCACTTGATAGGGACTTTTCAATACGTAAGATCTTTCGATAATCACATACAGGAGATCATGCCTTCCTGGTGCTCCTGTCCTTTGACCTTTGGAGCAAATTCTTGATGCCACGTAGGAGTTCTGTCCAGGACTCATTTTTATCATCTCTGTAAGGGACAGTTTGGTCCTCGAAGTGAAATCTGACCTTGGTGTCTCAGGGAGGAGAGGAGCTCAAAGCTCATCTCCACTCCTCAGGGCAGTAATCAGTCCGGGTTGAAGGAGTGGACAGATGGTGGCTCAAGGTGGGCTGTGGGGAAGGATTTTCCGAAAGTGTTAAGCACTCACCCTCTCTGCTGGAGGAATAGCTGGGAGATTTGTAGCTTCTTATTGTTAATCAGAAATGCTCCAGTGAATTTTCTGCCATAATTCTGTTAATGTTCTTTGAACGAGGTAATTTTGGCCAAAACAGCTGCCCATTCTATTAGACTTTTCCTAGCCTTCAATTTCTAATTTTTTAGTCCAGTGCTCACCAACTGCTCGACAGGTTGCTCGCCAAGATGTTTTTTCCAATCCCCCCACTCGATCAACAAAAGCAAAAAAAAATGGCCTCCCTCCCCTGGTGAGCAAAATATACCATCACAATCTGGTTGCTCACTACAGTATAAAAATCTTTATTCAGGGGAAGAAAGTTCAAGTCTAGAAAGTATAAATCCAGACTAAGATTTTGTTTCAAACAACCGATTGAGTACATGTGACCGACGATATACTCAACTGATTGGTTGAAACAAAATCTTGGTCTGGATTTGTACTTTCTGGACTGGAACGTTCCAGCTCTACCTTTATATTTGTAGAAGTAGCTTTTACTGTAAAAAAGGTAGGAGACCACTGCGCTAGGGAGTGCCCTGTGAAGTGTGTTGACCAGGCTGGGGCTAAGAGTGTTGTTGAACCTACTCGTAGAAGCTATGGTGCAGGACTGCAGGGTACACTTGAAGGGTGTGGTGAGTCTCTAACCAGTGAGTTGTCTGTTAAATCCTAAATCCTAACTCACTCAATGTGGTTGACATTTTAATTTTGTCAGGTTCCTGGTCTCATACAAAATACCTGTGAGCTTGACATCTATAAATAACTGTGGTGATTTGCTGAGATAAGACAGGTGGAGCAGTGATCCTTCCTGAGAACAGGTGCATTCGCTGAACAGGAGCCCGGGCCCTGCAGTGTTTGGACACACACAGGCAGAACCCCCGCACCTGTGGAAAAGAGGACATATGGCGTCCCCACACGACATGTCCTTCCTCTCTCTCTGCTGATTGATTACCAGCTCAACCCACTCCAAAAACCTAGCAGCCACCTTTCTCCCCATATAAAAAAAATGCATGGTTCATATAGGGCTAGCAAGCATTTTTCTTATTTCGATTATATATGACAGTGCATGAATTTTTTTATATGTTCACTACAAGTCAGTGTTTTTGCTTGTTTGATTGTGGCCACATTTATACCAAAAAACACATTTGTCATGTAAGGCACCGAAGGTAAAAGCCTATAGAAGAAACATTTTACAATGTGATAATATATGGCTTTGGTAGGAAATACATGTTTATCGTTTGCTACTTCTAAATAAAAATTATATTGCTTTTTTATGATGATCTATCTGCATTCAGTTGGTTTAATTAGACATGAGAAAATTTGCGCTATGTTCTCAGAACACAAAGTGAATGCAGCAACTGAAAAACGATGTTTCCTTTCCAAAATACTCATTCTTCTTGTGGAACAATGGTCCATGATTCAATTGAGTTCATTCAAATAATTATGCATAAAAACTAATATTGACAAAACATTCATATAATATGCATTGTATATAAATGTAGAAGTTACATGTTTGATAACACATTAATATGTATTATGCATCGATAAAGGACATATATGACTAAAGACACATACATTTAATTAATATGGATTGTGCATTAATGTCAGACTTATATGTTGGACGGTACATTAATTCCATATGTATTTTACATCAATAAAGAATACATATGTTTGATGACACATTAAGTTAATATGGATTGTATATTTATTTTGTGTCATATAATGAGCTTATATGATTTGGGTAAAATGCACAAGAGTCATATATTTAAAAAAAAACTTTTCTATATGGGTCCTCTCTTGGTCCAGGGTTGATGTTGTGAACCAGCTTTTACTCAGTAAATGAAGACTTAACACTATCCCATGTAACAGCTGATATACATACAGGCAGTAAAATATCCCCATCCAAACAACAGATATAGGTTATTACGCACTTTGACTAATATCTTAATATCCTCTGTAGTGACATGTCTGTAAGTACAAGCCACTGGTGATATCATTCTCATGGCTTAGGTACAGCAATTCTGTCTGTCTCCATTACGAATATTTTCATGCAAAATTGCACCCCAAACTAACTTAATAAAGACAGGGCTGGGTACGGCACCAAGCAATCTGCAAGCATAATTATTTTGGAACAAAAAAGTTTTTTGGGGGGGGAATGAAACCATTGTGACAGTTAGGAGCCAGAGGTGGCTGCCTTTATGTAGACTTTAAGCGACAGGGTAAGGGGGGGACAGTTGCGATATGTCTAAATGCTCCAATCAGAAATAAGCTAGCACCATGAAACTGATCGTGACCATAACATTTTAGTTTTATCAGGCCTGGTGGGGACAGTTGCAATAGAAAAAGATGGAGAAAGTGGAAGAGACAGATTCAGGAACTAAGGAGGACAGCCGCTTCGTTTGTCTGCAGAATTATTCTCAAACGAGAGAGTTAGAGCTGCAGTGCTGCCGGTGAGGGCCTCAGGAGTGCATTGATGGAGGTGCAGGATATATCTGCCATAATTGTGAAATCAGATTCAAATTAATGCCCCCCCTCCCATTACTGATATTGTTCAGCAGTGTTTTGCAGTTCAGATAAACTTGCCAAATTTCATGCCATTTAAAAAAGCAAAGTGAAATGACAACACTTTCTTGGATGTTCTATTGTTCTCAATTTCTGGACCTTTAAAGAAAAGTAAATTCCAGTTTATTGTCACCATTCAATAAAGAATTGAACATTATTGCTGCACTGAGAGTTGCCGTTCTATACCTGAAATTTAGTAAGAGTAATTACCTACACAGCAACACCTGTATACTGGGCAGACCTTCTCTATGCATAAACAAAACAAATTAACTGCAATTTTCCTAGATATAATAGGCTGCATTTATGTGGAACAGTTCAAATATTAAGACTAATATGGCAGATGAATGTGGATGATGTGGGTAATAAACAGACAGATGCGCATTGAATAAAAATTTAAAATTTCTTTGGTATAATACACTAAGAATTTGAGTAATTGAGAGACATGCAAAAAGTGATGCAACCATCCCCACCTTACTTTGATTAATGATAAATTTGATAAAGTGATCAGCTGCTTTTCATTAACAGTCAACTGCTCAATATTCTCATCTGCTAGTCAGCTCCACAGCCCATTTTCTCTTCATCCCTCATTCTTTTTTTCCACCCCTCAATCCTTCTTGCTCTCTCTACATCATTCTGTCTTGGGCCAAGGTGAGTTCTTGGGGCTTTCTTGGTTGCCTTGGTAGCGATGTCAGGTCCCTTTGCAGAATGAACCAGGTCTTTCAGCAGTTTGTACACAATTAATTTCAATGTCCTCCTTCCTCTCAAGAGCATTTGTGTTGAAGCGGAACAAAACGAGTGCCACAAGTCTGAAAGATGCCATTCAGTGTGCTCTACGCAAGTGTCCAGGGCTACTGCCGTTACTGTGGTTGAAAACAACCATTTTAAAATTTTCACTTCAAACATTAAACGAGTCACACATGCAGCCTGTCCTACCTAAACTAACTCAGGTTATTTTTCAATTAAAATAATCGCTACCATCAGAATTCACTCTTTCACTTAACTAATTGTTAAAGTTTAATATCTTTTTAAAGATTAATTTTCCTTTAAGCAGTGATTATACAATGCATATGCACAGAGTAGATAAACAAAAACTGCAGAAAATAGTCTTAAATGGCTATATTAACTCAAAGACATCATGTTATGAGAAGCTTTTGGTGATTCATAAGACTGAACAGACCTCATGTCCATACTCTCCTACCTAGTTCTGTTATTGTTTATCATACCAGTAGATTATACTCTCAGAAAAAGGTAAAAAAAAAAATGTAAAAAAATGAGGAACATCACAAAAGTGCCAAAAGCATTAATGTATTATCAATGATACAGAAATGTGTTTCAGACATGGGGTATGGTGCAGGCGGGAAAGGAAGGTGATGATCCACTTATAGCTCCAGACAAAGGGGTTTATTAAACAAGCTGAACACACTGAGGGGGAGACAAAATGGACTATGAAGGGGTGAAAAGGCAATGGGGGAAATAAGAACTAACTTGAAGGCAGAGTAGAATAACACAAGAGCACATGACACAGCATTGCCTTCATAGATCACCATATGCACAACACCTAATTCAATGACTCACTAGAGAATATAATATGGCAGGTATTTAAATACAAAGAAAACTGGGGCAAACGAGGAACAGGTGTAAGACAATCAATTAACCAATCAACAAACAGTGGCACAAGGAAACAGGCAACAGGTGGAACTAATAACGAATGGGGACAGAAACTAGGGAGCTTTACAAGTAAAAAAAACTAGGCAACATTAACAGGGAATAAAAGCAGCATCAAACCCCCGACCAACAGCATTCAGCTGAAGCCATACATGCAGCCCACTGAGCTGTATGGCAGTCAGGGTAACACAAGAAAACTTACAATGGTGGGAGGAGTGACAGGACAGGCTGGCCAGTGACACCTGCTGGCTAAACAGGGAAGAGACACAAAGGTCTCTCTGACACTGACAGAAATGTTCCTCAGAACATTTACAGCTTTGCTTTAATTGAGCAAATATCTCACACTTCCTGACCTACATTGAACTCAATACGCCATACAAAGCATCACAGCTGCAATGTGACGCCATACAAAGCATCACAGCTGCAATGTGACACCGTAATAAAACTTGCCTCTTTATAGCTTAATTCTTGTCAAAACATTTGGGATTCTTTGTAAATGTTGGTCATACATCAGAATCATGGCTGCCCCAATTTTTTTCCCCCTACTCTCATTAGGTCCTCGCTTTGTTAGAAGTTGCTGTGTAGCTCCTGCTCCAACATTACTTACACTTATACCTGGGCATCCTTTGGAAGCTCAACCTAGCTGTACTTATGCTCAGTTGTCTCCTTGATAGCATGCATATTTATAATTTGCCATTTTGCTGACATGTACATCACTTTCGACAAAAGTGACTGTTAAATACGTTTAATGTAAATGTAATATCCCTAGTGGTAAACTCACAGAGATCCAGATTTGAGGCCAGTATGATTAGTCAATGAGCCTGTTGGAGTTTTATGTTCTGGAGTATTTATATTCTTGGACCCAAAGATTTTTTGCAAGACTGCAAGGTTGCCTACCAATTTATACACTTCGGAATAACAGAAACAGTAACGAGTGACAACAACTGATATGTACAGCGATTTCATTTAGACAGTGTAAGTAAGCATATCCTGCCCCCTGGTGCTGATGATGTGCAGAACAACTCTAAACTGTACGAACTGTGTTGAATGGAATTTTATGTATGAACTTGTGTGTAGAACTACGGAGGCATAGTAACAAAAATGAAGCAGTAATGAATAAGAGGGTGCGGCCTCTCGCATCCGGAATTGTGCGGTTGAATCCATGAGTTTTATTTCAAGTTTGTCTTGAATTTGTTTTGACAGTCCAAAAACAAAAACTGTGTTTTTTTACCGTTGCCAAGACGACTTGACTGCACTCATAACGTCTGTCAAAGACTAACCCCAAAGCACAGTGACACAGAGGGACTGACAAGACAGTCCTTTCAGTTGCCGGTTTCTTTTCATAGGCAGTTATTTGATGTGACCATTAGATGGCGGTGTGTATTTAAAGCTGTGTCAGTCACTTTTGACTTGTCTATGCTTGCTTCAGAGAAAACGCCATTACGACACACTTAACGTAACACTATATTTTTCTTTGTCGAAACAGACAAAGGGGTGTGGTGAATTGCTCTCAGCACGCCTACTTCCAGCGCTTATCTGTACTGCAAGTATGGTCAGAGAGCGCAGCGATAGAGCAGGCAGGGCAGGCAATGGCCTAAGGGTCTCGATCCAGAAGGGGGGGCCGAGGGCGGCTGATTAAATAGCACATTGCAACGACAAATCTGCTTTATTTGTATATGTGTGTTGTGAAAATAAAGGCCTTGTGTTTATATTTTATAAAGTCTTGATATTATAAATTTACAGTTCACAGCAAAAAAAAAAAAAAGGTATTGAATGTTAGCATGGTGGGGGAGGGGCAATTGAAGACCCCCACCGAGTTTTTTTTTTGTCTAGAGCCCCCAGAGTCCCTTGCCTGTAAGTATGATTAATTCCTAAATAGGTCTGGAATAGATGCTATCTTGCTTTTGGATTCTGCATTTTGCAAATATTTTGCATTAGCCAATGACTTAATTTAGCTTTGCTGAATTCTATTCCATTATAGATGGATAGATGTAACTATATTGCAATTGTTCTATGCATTCAGTATGCAGTAATTACAAAGAAGCATCACCTGAAATAACAGTATTTTTACACGCTAATCATTAACGGTGTGTGGCTCTGTAGGTTAGAACCTGAGATCTTTGGTCAGAAGGTTGCTGGTTCAAATCCTAAGGTTTTAGTGTTCAACACTTCAGTACAGCCTTTAACCCAAATTTCTCCAGGGACTGGCCAACCCAACTTCTTCCAATGTATGTTGCTTTTAAAAAAGCATCTTCTAAGTACATAATGCAAATGTGTTACTACTGCTGCAGGCGGCTTGGTGGCTTAGAGTTTACACTTAACCAGTTTGTGTGGGTGTCCCCCTACAGACCAAAGATATGTGGTGCTTCCTGGGATTCCCATGCTAAATAAGTCATTATTGAAAATGGACTATGTATTGTTGTTGTTGCTTTTTAAGACACTTTTTAATAATCTCAGAACCATTCACTGTCTTCTATCCAGCAAACTCATTTCCATCTTTCAGTCTTTTGCATCTAAACAAATAAGCGTCAGCCATGCTGCATTACTGTTTGTCTTTGAGCCACGGGAGCCATTAACCTGCTTCCAGATCATTTCCTTGCCTTCTCAATTGTTTAAAACTGTCTACTAAATAAATGAAGCATACAGCTCCCACAACACACTAGGAGCATTCACAGATTAGTATAAACACTTTAGTATTGTCCAGCTAAGTCACTGTTAGTATGTATTGATCACAATTCCCCAGGGAGAGCTGAGGAAAATTAATCTGTTACATATAATTAAAATTTTGGGAGCCAGCATTCCAATCCATGATGAGCACTAATTAAATAGACAAATAATGTGGCCGTCTGTGGAAAAGAGTGCCAGGGGGGTCCCTCCCCCAGCTGGGCTGCTAGGACAACAAGTTTATATAACTGTACTGTAGTGTTTTATTACACCCCCCTCCCATGGGGACCCGTTACCTATAGAGCATACTATGAATTATCGCACTAAGCAATAGTGTTGTAGCCAAGACCTCCTAAACCGAGACCGAGACATTGCCGAGACCGAAGGGTATCAAGACCAAGACACTGCCGAGACTTGAGCGTACCAAGACCAAGACCAAGTCCAAGACCAAGACCAAGACACACTAAGGCGAGACCAAGACCAACAATAGTCGAGACCAAGACCAAGACCGAAAACAACATGAATAGAATTGACATCACATTACTGTGCATTACAAGGCATTGCTGTGCAGTGTCATTCATCGTTAAATCAAATTCATGTTATCTTTTCAATCATATTGTCCATATGTCTCTCATTTAAAATCTCTCAGATTTGTCA
>JABFEA020000010.1:3859973-3871867 GCA_019775915.2 Cyphomyrus plagiostoma | reverse complement strand
TGACTGTTTGCATTTGAACTGAGGCACGTAATAAATAATGATACTGTTCTGTGAGGATGTGCTGTTTTCTCTTTTTTCCCCATCCCATCGAGACTGCTATGTCCGAGACCAAGACAAGACCGAGACTAAATAGAGTCGAGACCAAGACTACCAAGACTTGTCTCGAGAACTACAGCACTACTAAGCAATTAACAATACAGTACACAGAGAAATTACACGTCTGTGTACAGTGGTACCTTGACACACAAACCGGTTAAGTTGCGGTTTTGTCGAGGTTCAAGTCGAATTTCCCCATAAGAAATAATATAAATTAATGAATCCGTTCCAGACCTCCCAAATGATTGCCTATCTACCTAATAATAGAAAGCATTAACAATCAAAACAAAACTAATACACACATGAAAAACCACACATAAAAAAGCAATTAACGTGAAATAAATGGCAATACCGCACTCAGAGGCGAGAGCAGACACACGTGCACCACCTTCAAATTAGGAAAACTTCTATCGCACATCGAATCCGGTCAAGAGATCGAGAGTGAGACGATTCATAGGCATCAGTATCCAAGTAGGTCCGTTTGCCGACCCATTTCGAGAGAGATTGGTAGAGTTGAACGCATCTGGACTAATATTACTTTTAGCAGAAATTATCGAGTTCCAAGATTTCACAAAATCAAGTACAAAAAAATTCAATAGACTCGTTCGACGTCCAACTTGGTTACTGTTACTGTTGGTTATAACGTTTAAATACACACCGCCATTTAATGGTCACATCAAGGTTCCACTATACTTAAAAAGAGGTTTGACATATACAATTCAGTCACTACGGTTTTAACTATTAGAACACTGATTTAGTACATTTAACTGTGGAAAATATATAACATATACTGTGTAAAACATATGTATACACTATACCCAGAAATGTATTTGTTTTCTGTAAAAGAGGATGATTATTAAAGTTAAAATGGCATTTTAAAGTAATGCCTTATTTCCTTTTGGTGCTTCTCAACTCAGAAGAGGCTTGAGTGAGTGTATGAACTGAAAGATATGTCCATCAGAAAGTTCTTCACTCAGAGAAGCGCACAGATGGAGGTATTGTACAGTATGCCTGGAGTATGATTTATATAATCACATGCCAAGTAGATGGACATTAAATGTGCTGCCTGGATTAATATGCATTAATAAAACGTGTGGGGGCTCCATCTTCAATTTAAGTGCTGCAATAGTAAGACTGACCCCACGATACATTTTGCAGGTCCATAAACCCAATGCCAGGTGCCCAGTCCGGGACTGTTTAAGAGTCATATTTGGGGAACAGATAAGAACCTGGAATTAAAGATGGAAAATTGTAGGTTAATTTTAAAGTCCGTATATTCACTTTTGGCGTCTCTAATAATCTATTAAAACATTAAATGGAATTAATTTGTCTACATAGTTTACATCAGCTCTGCTCTGCCCTTGGTCCATGCCCCCCTTTAAAAGCGGAATCGCGCGGGTCGTTGCTATAGTACGGTCCCCGCGTTCTCGTTCTCTGACAGTGCGCGCCCCAGTTGGAGAAAGCTTCGGCTGCGGTCCGCGCGCGAGCCAGAGCGCAACCCCGAGTTCAGTGGCCGCGCGAGCCAGAGCGCGACCCCGAATCCGGCGGCCGCGCATGCCGTGTTGACATCGTAGGTAAAGAAACGGAGGAAAAAAAGAAAAAAAAAAAATCAAATCAGAAGTAAAACCTCAGTTTAATCCCTTCAGATAAATCGACGAATAAAAGATAGAAGCAGGAGTGAATGCAGTGCAAAATATACAACAAAGGACACAAAATAAAACCGGGCACTCGAGGTAAGAGGCTGGACCAGGGTTTGTTCCGCGTTGATTTTCGGTCATGGGAAAGGAGCAGCCGTTCGGCTTTGTGTTCGCAGGCTAACATGCTAACACGCTAACAACGGACGCGTCCGTGTAACTATACCCGACTACTTATTTAGTTAGACAGTCAATGCAACAACCTCGGCACGCTAGTTAAAGATGAACAAAACTGCCGGTGGAGGTTTCGTGATAATCCACGTCCCGGAGAGGCTCCGAGCAGGCGAGTTGCGGCGTTAGGTGCACGGGGACCGTGATGTGTGGGTCCCTCTGCGACTGGCGAGCAGCTGATTATGGTTGTCAAACACCACTGTATGGCCTGTTTTTGGGATTGGCAGCTTGAAAATGGAGCCTCTGGCGCAGCTGCCGGGCTGCGGCCTAGCTACACCTCGTGACTTGCGAAGCCACGGTGTTTCCCTGCCTTATGGGCCGGTTGGTGTTTCATCCAATCCGTCTGCCGAGGTAACGACCGGGCTGAACGGCGTATGAGCCATCTGCAAACAACCCCAATACCGGCACTTATCCACCCACTTCTGCTGTTCAATCAACCAAAACTCTTAACGGTCCTTAGAGAGAAGGGAAGCTGTTCTGAATGACGGCTGAGCAGTGACTGTCAATGTTTACCTCAGGTCTCTGTTTTTACCCCGCACCCAAGCAAGCGGGAGCTGATTCACTGTTTTATGTTTATATACTCGCTGCCAGGGTAGCGGATGAAGTGTGACACATTTCGCTTCTCCGCATTTCGTTTTTTTTTTAAAATTTATTTATTTATTTTTTTCCCGTTAACGAAAACGGGCCAGCTACACCTTGCAGGCACGACTTATGTCTCATAAACAATCAGTTCTATTGCCTCTGTGTACGAACCGTTACGTGAACGCAGTCTAGCAATTAATAACTGGCCATTGAATTAACAGGAAGTCTTCCTACGGTGTCATTTTTATTAAACTGTGAAAGCTGTCGAATATCTAAATTACTCTGGATTAATACAATTTGATATAACTGCGGGCCTCAATAAAGGAGTGGTCAAGAAGTCGATCTCAGTACCATGGACAGTGCTATAAAATGCTCTATCAAATCATGTAGAAATAAATATATGATTTCTGCAGAAAATAATAATATGCTTTCAGGTTGCTAGGCCGCTGTGCTGTAAGGACTTTATAGTGTGGGAAAATGCAGCCAAACTTCTAAAACAGTTTTCACTATATACACTGCCAGATTAAGAATGACGTAAAAGCAGTTTCCTGTATATGTTTATTGTTTCTGTATGCATCTATCGAAAACAAGAAACTAGATTGAATATAACGTTTAGATGATGTTCATTTGTAACACTGTTAATAATGGTGTGATCACTGAGGATAAATGTCTGAGGACAAAGTTGCTGGTTTTCCAGAGAGGCTTGCAAAATAAATGTAACATCCTAATGTCGTTTAGAAACATTAATTTAAACCATTTCATTAACTTGAGGCTGGGAATGCTATTTACATCAGGTTGACCTGATATTTGAGGCATTTGTCTCCTTACATTATTGTTATAGCTTTTCTTATATATCTTGTGCTTTTGTTGTCACTGGTTGTAACATTCTGTGGGAAGTTCACTGAGGCTTGAGCCAGGATGGTTTTGACTTTCCACTATTTCGTGGTTTAATAATACTGAGCAACAGAGAGAAGGAAATGGACTTAAGAGAAAGGGGTAACTAATTTAGACAGGCACCATGGGAGCATCTCTACACACCTTTTGCTGGTGGGAAAGTGTTGTTAACACATAATTATTTTGCTGTTTAGGAAACACATTTGTATATATTTTTGTATATACTTGAAGTTCTTATCGGTACAACCTTAAGGTCCATTTTAACAATGGTTTGCTGAGTCACTTGTGAATAAAAGATGGAAAAAAAATCACCATTGATAGATATAAGCTGTAATATCACAACCTCATTTTCCACACACTCCAAAGCACAAGATACCTGACGTTTATTGATGTAGGGTAAGTAGATTTTAATGACTCATATCTGTGTTGTTTTTTTTCCCTAGTAATGTAAAGGCCTTTTTACTACAGTTGTTAAGAGCTAGGTGGTATAGTTACAAGAAAGTAGCAGAATTGAGCATAGACATCAGGTTCAAATGTGGGTAGAATGTTGCATTGGCCTGTAAAAGGGAATGGTCAGGCCGGCAGTTTTCAGGCTCAGAAATCATCTTTCAAAAGCGTCTCTGTGCTTTGTGTTTTAATTGTTCTTCACACTTTTTATTGGAGACATTTTTCAGTTCACTTCTGGTCAGGGTTGCAGGATGTACAGTAATCGGGGGTCTACATAAGCCATGGCCCAGGGCCAGTAAAAAAGTATGTCGGTCAAGTTCATTGGCTGCTAGTTACAGTGTAGCATGTTGATGATAAGTTATTAGCTAGCTGAGTAACTTATTTCTCATGAAAGATGTTACGCACAAAATGTGACCATGTCACATCACATCGGCCAGTCAGCTAGCGATCCAACCTCATTCCATAGCCAAGATATACTACAGTAACCATCTGCCTTAAGCTTAGCTACACTGGCTAGCTAATTTATGAGACTTTAATGTTTAGTGTCCGTTGCGTTGCAAATACCAAAATATACAAGTACTTTCCAGACCAAACTCCCCATATCCATATCCATTAGTGCTTTATGGCCCTTGGCTGCTTTTGTTATTATCCATAATGATATATGTTATCCAATATCCAATCCTCGCGTTCAAATTGCAGAAGCTGGGAACAATTTACACTGTCACAGACATGTTTGGTACTTGGAATTACTGCTGCATTGTGAATATATTGCATTGCCCTGACGATGGGAGCCATTTATTTCAAATCTCCTTTGCCACTTGAAATTGCTGTTAATCTGTGTGGTGTGTTTACATGCACAGAATAACCAGATGAAGGTAATTATTCTTTGTTTACATGTGTTTTAATGAGTTGATTCCTTCAGTAACCTGAAACCAGTAACAGGAATAGCATTTAATGGACAATCCCACTTAACAAAGCGCACACAACTGTGAGGCAAAAAAAAGCAATGGATGATTTGGAAGTCGCTAACTCACTGCAGCTTGTGCCATCGCAACTAAGTGTAACTGAGCTGACGCCAATGGGAGAAAAAATGTGTTCAGATTTTAAGCATTTGCCTCTTGTGTATACTTGTTTGAAGGTATTCATATTAAACTGCAAATGCCTCAAAAGTGCTTAAAACAAGACGTACAAATGAAGTGGAACAGTACGTTAGGTGTGTTTATAGTAGCTTAATTATTTTTTGTCCTACATTTTTTCCAGCTGTATTTACTATCTTAAAAAAAATTAACACATCCTCCTGAGACCCAAGGAAAAAAGTGTCATTCGATTATAGGTTCTTTGTCTTTGGAGGAAATAACACAACTTACAATTTAGAATTTTTTCAAATTTATTTTTAATTTCACAGCATTCCTTACATCAGTGAAAAGAGAGAGGCAAAAACAAAATGTCCACTACAATGGACATAAATGAATTGGTGGGGTCTCAGGAGGATATAAAGTATAACAAAGTAAAAAGTGCTCTTGTATTGGTATTGTCAGCTGCGTATCGGAATCAGATCGGAACTGAAAAAATGTGGATCGGCCCATCCCGATTAGTAACTCAGTTACTCCTCAAGTTCAAATTATGAACAAATATACACTATATAGATAAATGTATTGGGATACACCTCTCAGTCATTGAATTCAGGGCTTTCATTCAGATCCATTTCTGAAGGCTTGTAAAGACAGGTTTACAAACATTTGTGAAAGAATGGGTCATTCAGTGAATTCAAGCGTGGTACTGTCATAGGATGCCACCTTTGCAAATAAGTCAGTTTGTGAATTTTCTTCCCTGCTGGGTAATTCAGAGTCAAATGTATCATCGCAAAGTGGAAGCATTTCGGAATAACAGAAACTAAGACATGAAGTGCAGAGCATGTAAAGCATCAGAGTGGGGTTGCTGAGTGCTATAAAAATTGCCGATGCTCTGTTGGCTCAATAACTGCAGAGTTTCAAACTGGCATGAACCCCAGCACAAAAACTGTGTGCCAGGAGTTTCATGGAATTGGCTTCCATGGCTGAGCAGCTGCATGCAAACCTCACATCACCAAGTGCAGTGCCAAGCATTGGATGGAATGATGTAAAGCACACCACCACTGGACTCTGGTGCAGTGGAAACATTTTCTGTGCAGTGACAAATTTTCTGTCTGGCAGTCTGATCGACGTGTCTGGGTTTGGTGGATGCCAAGAGAACATTACCTTCCTGACTGCATTGTGCCAGCTGTAAAGTTGGTGGAGGAGGGATAATGGTATGGGGTTGTTTTTCAGGGGTTGGCCTAGGCCCCTCAGATGTAGTTCATTAGACACCAGGTAGGATGGAAAACCTCCTGGACGCCAGCAATGCAGGACCAGAGTTACCTACCCCGTTTGGTTCTTTGTTGTTTAGATGAATCATTATATGCAAGATATATACATGAATATTAAATTAATAACAATTTTATGGAAACGTGTTTTTTCTTTCTTGGGTCACTAAAATTATCCCAGGGGCCAGTGCTGGAAAATGTTACATTGGATACCAAGTAGCTTCTTCATAATTGTGAGGGTTACGTTTTGAAGATTCCCATGAATGTGAAAATTCATGTATAACATTTGGCACCCCTAATGTCAACCCATAACAGTCTGCTAGCCTGAACAAAGATAAAAAGTCTATTACCAATTTCTAAACAAACAATACTGCACTATACACTTTGCCTTGTCTTTTCTTATCTGGACCTTTTTGTATAATGAACAGACAATCTAAGCTATGGCCCTGTATGTACAAAGTCTCTACTCTATACATTGTCAGCGCTACATTTTGGACTTATTATTAAAAATTAAAACTTCCCGCACTGAGAAGCTAAGAAGTTGCTGCAAGAAACAGAAGATACTATGATACAAAGATGCGCGGCATACCCAAGCAAAGATACAGTATGCATTTACACCAACGAATATTATGTATCAGTATTTATATATTGTATATGATTGTGATCTGTATTGTTTTTGGCTTATGTGTCCTGTTTGAGTTTATGCGATTTTTCAACAATCTCCAAAAATGTTCCCATTTAATTGTTCTTGGCCAACTCGTAAGTAACCAAAAATGGGAATGTCAAGTCCTCGGTTCCTCTATTATGTTTCTTGACTGCATTCACATTCGCTCAACTCTACTTCTACTCTCATACATTGTTCTCTGTGCACATTTCTAATGATTTATGGTTGTACTCCCCTATACAGTATTGTACATACACATATTTTGTAGGATCTATCCATCAACTTCCATGTACGGGTATTATACTTTTACAACCCACATTTGAACAGTTTAAAAGTAAAGGTCAAGGGTCATCTTGGGTTTCTACATGTCTATCTATATGTGTGTATATCTATAGCTGTCTGTTTATATGCTTGTCTCCTCCTGTCTGTGTCTACGTACATGCCTTGAGCATAATGTCAGCTATGTCTGTTCTGCTTTGCATTTCAGAAACACCTCCCCAAATTTTCCAAAGGAGATCAACACAGCCATAACTGGAAATCATATGGACGAAGGCAAGTGACTTGTCTTTTTTTTTTTACCATCATTTCAATTATTGTTTTGTTTGAGATGATGCAGGTGTGTTCATGCAGGTACAGACAAAGTTAGTAATACGGAAACTGCATTAAACGGTTCAGGGTGCCACTTTCTGGAAAAGCTAGATTTAGTCTCGAAGCGTGTGGGGGAGGGACGTGACTGTGATGCGCCCCCAGTTTTCAGTGTGTAAGCCCATGGGAGGGGCCTTGTCAGGGAGGCCTGCTGATTCTTGTATTGAGGCTGATGCTTGCTAAACCATGGAACGGCACTGATGTACAGCACTGTGCGAAGGTCTTTAGCAGTCAAAAGAAATGTTTAAAGCTGTTTATCTGTGTAGTAAGTGTACTTTTGCTTTGAACAAAAAAGACAATTTAACATTAGAAGATTTACAAATAACAAGAACTAGAATAACACAATAAAAACTAGTAAGAAATTTTTCTGTTCTCCAGAAAATTGCTGTTATCTCGTTGGATGCCATTCCATGTATTTAAATTTCGCCACCAGCTCACTTAACTAATTTCATTAGTTAAAAAGTCACTAAGGCATTGATTAACCATATGAGGTGAGCTAGTGATCAAGTCACAAAATGTGTGTGTATTGGATGGTTTCTGCAAATGCTGGCATGATTTTTAGCAGAAGTTTTGAGATGGCTAAGCTGACACACTATAACAGACATAATAGTATAGTTCTAGCCCAACATGAAGATCATTTAAACATCATTTTCTTTAGTTGCCAAGGACTTTTTCATAGTACTGTACATCTGTCTGTCTTGCCTTTATAATCCCCTAAATGTCTGGAACTGGTAATGTACACGTTCCTGTAATTTACACTCTCTTAAATATACAGACATTTCCTCATCCTAAATTTCCTTCAGGATAGATAAAATATTTCTGCCCGTCGGTCTGCCCGTCGGTCTGCCCCTCGGTCTGCCCCTCGGTCTGCCTTCCTCTTACCCCCCTTTGATCACTTGCTCCTCCCATGATGCAGAAATGAGTCGCCAGACCGCCACAGCGCTGCCTGCCGGAACATCAAAGTGCACTCCCTCCCAGCGAGTGCCAGCGCTGCCGGGCACCACTGCCTCCAACAGCGACCTGGCCAGCCTGTTTGAGTGCCCCGTCTGCTTCGACTACGTGTTGCCGCCCATCCTGCAGTGCCAGAGCGGCCACCTGGTCTGCAGTAATTGCCGGCCCAAGCTTACGTGCTGCCCCACTTGCCGTGGACCTCTGGGGTCCATCCGCAACTTGGCCATGGAGAAGGTGGCCAACTCTGTGCTCTTCCCCTGCAAGTATGCCTCTTCCGGTTGTGAGGTCACGCTGCCACACACGGAGAAGCCGGAGCATGAGGAGCTGTGTGAGTTCCGGCCCTATTCCTGCCCCTGCCCTGGAGCATCCTGTAAGTGGCAGGGCTCGCTGGATGCCGTCATGCCCCACCTGATGCACCAGCACAAGTCCATCACCACGCTGCAGGGCGAGGACATCGTCTTCCTGGCCACGGACATCAACCTGCCGGGCGCCGTCGACTGGGTCATGATGCAGTCCTGCTTCGGCTTCCACTTCATGCTAGTGCTGGAGAAGCAGGAGAAGTACGACGGCCACCAGCAGTTCTTTGCCATCGTGCAGCTCATCGGAACACGGAAACAGGCGGAGAACTTTGCTTACCGCCTGGAGCTCAACGGACACCGCCGCCGGCTCACCTGGGAGGCCACGCCCCGCTCCATCCACGAGGGCATCGCCACGGCTATCATGAACAGCGACTGCCTGGTGTTTGACACTTCTATTGCTCAGCTCTTTGCCGAGAACGGTAATTTGGGCATCAATGTGACCATCTCCATGTGCTGAGTAGCATACACGCAGAGCACCTCTTCAAGGACACCTGGAAGTTCTGTTCTTTGGGAGAACTTTCCTCCTGAACCTACCTATGGTAGTGCTTAGCAGCTGTGTGTTGGGCCCACATGTGAGTTGCATGGGTAGTTATTGTTGCAGGCCCTGCACTGAGGCACAGATCCTTGTCACTTTGAAGGGACATTGGTGGGCCCAGGAAATAGGAGACACCCATGTGGAGACCCTGCAGATCAGCAGATCTTCATTGCAGAAACTCTGATTCCCTTGAATACGACCCAGATTGTGTGCTCTTTCTAGAAACTACACATTTGCACCAACTGTAATTCTCAATAATATTTGGACTTTTTCCAAGCTTCAGTTAGTTGTGTGTTAGCTAGCATTGATAAGCTATGACGGGGAGGCTGGGCATTAATTCCTCTGCAGAACAGCCCGAGGTGCTTGTGTGCAAACGTTAGGGGGACTCGCACGTCGCTGGTGGGTTAGGGGGAAGGGGGGGGGGTGTTTTTAAAGCTGTGGGATATTTGAAGCATCAGAGGGCTGGTCTTAGTTTTCTAAGTTGGTCTAAATTACGATTTCAGTTCCATTCAAAGTGAAATAGCAGCTTGTATCAGTTTTGTTTAATTTTTGTTCCTACTGTTTTCTTGATTTCCATCAAGGAAAACAACGGTACAGATTTTGCTCTGTGGACAGATCCGCTGGCTTAGACAAAATGCGTCCTGACACTGCAGGTGTGGTTTCCGCCTTTAAGCGTCCACCTGCCCCTGGGACCTTTAATGCCATTCTGTTAATAATATTATTGTAATTATCATTTTTGTAAGGAATTTTAAGAAAAGATGTTGTAAAACTGTGGATGATTTCGTGTTTGTAGGCTGATCGTTCTTTTAAATATACAGCTTTTTTTTTTTTGTCCTGTCTTTGAAGGCTGACAGATCCCTCCTCAACATATAGGTCTGGTCAAGCTATATTCAGTCTCTGTGCATCATTACAATTTACTTTCTTTGTGTCATTAAAATAAATCTATCTTTTTCATACATCTGTGATGCTCATCTTTGATAAAAGCTGCCTTTGTTGGGAGGGGTAGGTTTGTTGTTTCCGCGATCCCATTCGAAAAGTCGCTTTGTGACCCCTGTACCCTGGTGTAGTGACTGCGACCCACGTACCCTGGTGTAGTGACTATTTGTGATCAGCAGGGAGAAGGTATGGTTTCAGTGGTTTCAAGCTGTGACAAAAACTGTTCACCACTCCTTGTCACTAATGCCCTTGTTAGGGTTAATCTGATTACTGCAGTAATGTAAGAGTTTTTATTTATCCTCATGGGGAAATTCTCTTTGTACGCCTCCCTCGGCTTGCTCTTGGTGGAGTAAGCTGTGCACAAAGGGCAGCCACCTGTTGTGGCGCCCAGGAAGCTGGGAGTTAAGGACTTTGCTCAAGGACCCACAGACATACTGAGGCCTTCTGATTACAGGCACGCAGGCTTCTCCCCTGCAGGGGATGGTGGTGATAGACCCAGTGGAATTTATCATTTCATACCAAACTGACAGGCATCCTCCCAAGAAGTTCAGTTTAGAAAATAAAAATGTATTAAAATTGTGCAGAAAAAGTTCTGCTTCTTCACAGAGTTACTAAAGTAGCCTGCTAGTAACTGCTGCTCTTTGAGCCCAGATGTGAACGGTACCTGTGACATGGACCCCTTCCTATCATCCAGGCTGACATGCCCTGGCCGCAAGAATAACAATCACTATCCACACAAATAATGTAACAGGAGTACTGTTTCTGTCACTTAAGCTCCAGATGAGGAAGTCGGAGGAGTGAGTCTTTGCGGATGGCAAAGATGCTGCCTACCTCACCAGTAAGCCTGATGTGAAGAGGTCTCATCCGTGACATGGATGACATCTTCACCTCATACTGCATATGGAGGTTGAAGAATCTGTCTGTTCTCTGTGGAAGATGGACACACGCTCTATGGCTAGTTAATAGACACCTACTTAACCAAATGTTTTTGAGCTGTGGGAAGAGACCATTGCATACTTCAAGTAAACAAGGACACTCCAAAGAGCGAAGTCTAGGGTAGGAGTCAAACCCCCAGTCTGGTACAATATTAATTCATATGTGACCTTGCAATTTCAAGATCAATGTAATTAAGTATATGTATTAAACACCTGAAAACTCAATGAGTATTCATCCCTTTTATTATTAAGAATAGTCTAGGTATCAGGTCCAGTTTAATAGGTGCAGTTTGAAAGCCTGGCCCATCCCAATGACAGACCTGTTTCATCACAAGACTGGGCAAATTACAATTTTTTTGTGATTACTGTAGTAAATAGGAAGGAAACAAGCCAATCCCCGAGACTGATTTTAAGTGTAAAGCTGAAGCTGGACGTACTGTGTTGTCACAGGAGTCCATCTGCTTGCTACTGCATGAGTAGAGAACAAATTATATGGACTTTTCGAACAACTGAAAAAGGAGGTCTGGGGTGACTTTCCAGAAAGCGATCAATCGAATAAAAGACAAGATCCATCCATCCATTTTCCAAACCGCTTATCCTACTGGGTCGCGGGGGGTCCGGAGCCTATCCCAGAAGCAATGGGC
>JABFEA020000010.1:3830863-3858683 GCA_019775915.2 Cyphomyrus plagiostoma | reverse complement strand
CTGGTGCACGAGGCTGTGAAGTTCCGACTAGATGTGGTCGGGCTCACCTCGACGCATGGCCTGGGCTCTGGAACCAGACTCCTCGAAGGGGGTTGGACCCTCTTCCACTCTGGTGTTGCTCACGGGGAGAGGTGCCGAGCTGGGGTGGGCATACTTATTGCCCCCTGGCTGGGTGCCTGTACATTGGGGTTTACCGCGGTGGACAAAAGGGTAGCCTCCCTTCGCCTTCGGGTGGGGGGACGGGTCCTGACTGTTGTTCGTGCTTATGTGCCAAACAGCAGTTCAGAATACCCATCCTTTTTGGAGTCCCTGGAGGGGGTGTTGGAGAGCACTCCTCCCGGGGACTCTCTTGTTTTGCTGGGGGACTTCAATGCCCACGTGGGCAATGAGAGTGAGACCTGGAGAGGCGTGATTGGGAGGAACGGCTCCACCGATCTGCGAAATGCGAAACCAAACATCGTCATAAAAATATTTTTTTACAAAGATAGAATGGTTGTCAAGTACAAACCTGTATTGCAAACCATTCTATCTTTGTAAAAAATATTTTTATGACGATGTTTGGTTTCGCATTTACAAAAAATATTGACGTGGATTTGCAAAATATTTTTTTTGCAAATTAAAATTGTGTTCAGTACGAGCAAATTTCTTTTTACGGGTACAAATTGGAAAGTACACATACATATGGCACTATTCTGACTCCATAGGCCTCGTGGAACATTCGTTTATAGGGTAAAGAAAATAATCGTGAGCTTGTTTGGTCTAACGCGTTCCATTTCCCAAACAGAACTATCGCTACCATTTACCTTTCAGGGGGTAGCATCATTAAATGGGGGTGTTTTTAAGCTTGAAGGAATCAGAAGCTGTTTATCAAGGAAAAGAAGAGTGGAGTCAAATACAGATATATCCTGGAGGAGAACCAATTTCAAGAAAAACAAAGGTATCCTACAGAACAAAACATAGCTAGCACTTCACAAGAATGACTTGGAAACAAAATCTGGAATATAAATTGGACATAAATTCCACTGAGAATCAGAAAATCACTGACCACTGGAGCAATATGGACGAAGGAATGAGGAAAAATTCCTAAATCTATTGCCTGTGTACTTTTCCAGTGTGAATGTGAATTTGCTGATCAAAATGCCAGAGTGAATCACCCTTATGCATATAAATATTTAATTAAAATGAAAGGGTTTTTCTGTTTGCTGCTACTGGAAAAAACTAGTTCAGTCATAATTTTTACATCCTTTTTAGAAGGTCATTTGATTTACGTAACATTATGAGTAGGCATTCCAGGCTTGGCTTGGATAGGGAAAGGCTACATTCATACTACACTGTTAAGGAACAGGTGCTGAGATGCTTACATATGGACACTAGACCAGGGCTTGATTTCACCACACATAATGAGGATGGGTTCATAAGCAGCAAGACAAAGCGAGAGAATTATCATGACATGAGTATTTCAGTTCATCATCATAACAAATATTAATAAATATGGAGTACAAATATGGTTAATGCTTTGCAATAAATCTTATACCAAAACCAGATCTGAATCCAAAAATATATGCATCTATTAACTAAATTATTCTGCATCTTAATACATTTTTTCAAACCGTACCAGCAGGTCTTATTTCTGTAGGTTAGAACACAGCCCTGAAAACCCACGCTGAAGAAAGTAGCCAGCTAACCAGCAGCTGACTGAAGTCCTGTATGTAAGCCTGCACATACAATATGGCCTTGGAAGAATACAGCTGCTACTGCAATGCACAGGGCAGCTTTTTCAGCATGTCTGCGGTAGCTCAAGTGTGAGTGCACCACTGTGCACCACTGCGCACCACTGTGCACCAGACACACTTATAAACGTCTTTAGCTGCAGCCAGATATGCTATCATGGTGCAGTCGTTCTGGCAGAGCAGTAGTTTCAGCCGAAAATCCTTTTCATCCAGAGAGCAGGCTGGATGCACATGGCAAGTCTGTGCCAGTGGATTTTCACCGTCATCTCAAGCCCTGCAGGGGCCAGGAAAGCTTATGGCAATTGTTCATGAAGTTTTTCTGGAAGAAACAGCGCCTCCTTCAGGCTTGCAAAGCTGGCTTTTGTTCTTTTCTCCAACTCAAGAAGTTACAATCTGACAGAAAGAAACCAGATTTCAGTGCATTAGGTTACATAGTGATACAAACAAACAGTAATTGAACTGAAGTGAAGGAGGTTTCAAACAGATGAATTAACCATCCCAGGAATTTTAAAATATCTCTTGATTCAGAAAGGTTTCTGCTGGTGGTACTAAATTAGCTTTTCTGAGATCATTCCAGCTTATTGGTATCAGTACAGATTAACAGGAGACCTTTGCTAATAAATATACAAAGTAAATAAATAAGATATATATACATATTTGTAATTAGAAGTGGGAAAATGATGAGTAACTGTTTTGTGTTGTTATTGTATGAATGTACAGCAGGTGGAGCCAGAGAGCACGTGTAGCTATATTAAGGATCAAGTAGTGCGATACAGGCATATCAGATCACTGGTCAGCTTGTTTCTGCTCTCAATAGTCATGATAAGCTCTTGGCTGACAGAATTTTCAAAATAAGCCAACCAAGTATGTTGTGATTTTATATTGTTCTTCAGTCATGTTTTACCCGATTTGCATTAGAAATAACTGGGAAATAAACTGGAAGAGTTGCATTTGTTTTAAAACGAGTTTTTGCATCATAGTGCTTTTAGTTAAGAGCCTCATAATTCCTGCCCCCCTTTGAATGACAACATGCGTTAGATAATGCGAAAAAATGTTCCCCTCCCCCGCGTGCCTATTTTGAGGCTCAAAAAAATCTTTAAAAAAAAAACAACTTGTACCCTTTTTGGGGGGTTTTCTTATAAAGAGGACCACGTAACAGGTCAATGTGGCATATACCGTACATGTTGTACACAAACATAATTATTTCATTATAAAAAAACTCAATTACTCAAAGCACTTCGCTCTTTTTTATAACCAAATGTAGTAAAAATGCAGTTTGAGAGATAAATTTTGACCTTGAAAAAATACACTTGTGCAAAAGTTAAATTTGCCATACCATGAAACGGTACTCTTTCTGAGCTTTCCAACAAACTTTTGCCAAGGTTCAAAAATCACTCGAAATGATCTTTTTCTTTTTTGCTACCTGGGGTGTACAACAAGGACTATATCACGAAAGGAAAACTATATTTATAAACAAGAATATTTCTGAGCTCTGAGAGATATGTGTAATTCACATGCCAAACTTTATCATACTGAAAAATGGTGATGCAAAGGCCATCTGTTCAATTAAAATGGAATGACGTGAAAATATTTCTATTATATGAGTTTAAATCTAAACAACCCAATACTGGAGGATAAGCCTGAGGACAGGCCGCCCACAAAACGTGTCAAAGGTTTTGTGCAGAAGGGGAATTCACTCACAGTCCTGTTCCGCATTGCTGTTGAGGAAGCAGTCGCTAAACAGGCAGTGCATGGTACGGAAACAGTTGTCCACCAAGGTTTTGGGAGTCACCCACTTCCAGGTCCTGACATCAGAATCCCTCAGCTTGGCCAAGATCTCCTGTATTTCCTCTGGAGGCTCCTTTAAGTACAAACACACAGAGGATCAGACTTGGGAAGAGGGTCTACAGCTACAAGTGTGTAGACATACAGAGACGGAAATGACAGAGTAGTGCAGGGGTTTCCCTGGCAATGGAGTACATAGTATATCAATGTGAGGTGGAATGCTGCCTTCTCGTGCTCCTCACCTCATCCTCTGCCTCTTCCTCTGCCTCGTGTTGGATCTGCTGCACCATTTGCAGGAGCCGCTGAAGGTCTGAGATGTAGCGGCGGGATGGGTGTCTCTCCGGGAGAACACGAAGGGTTTTCTTTAACACCTCCTGGTTCACCATCACCCAAAGATGCTGCAAGTGTCTAAGCTTCAAGTCCGGTACCTTGGCCTTCTGTTTGAGGAAGAAAGGACTAGTGTTCTTATGAGTTATGCATGCTATCTGTTGATGTGAGGTGGCATCTGTATGAGTCATGAGTTCCTGTATGAGTCACAAGGCAGGTACATAATCGTTTAAAAAATATTAAACACTTACCAATTTAATGATGCTATGCAGCCTAAAAACCTCCTGGGGGCGTACTCTGATGGTGTAATTCAAAGGGAAATTGTGCTTCTATAAAATAACAACAGGTTATAATGGTAGTCTTAACTAGATTCTTGCAATTTGCACATGCTGATATTGCCACCTACCAATAATTGCCTCCGATGCGGGGGTTGAAGGCCGGACTTCAGAGTGGTGAGGGATGTGCAGAGTGTCGAAGGAGTGGAGGATGTCATCAGAGGAAGCAACATCCAAAGCAGGACTGAAACAAGTTAAAATATGTCTCACTATTGGTCAGCTGACCCACAAAATGGCTCTTGGTCTCTGTTTTCGGATTCTCTTAAGCTCGATCAGTATGCATCTCTAGTCCCATCAGGACTTTTTCTGGTTTACTCATTCTGGCTGGTGGTCCCTCATCATGTTGTCCCAGTCACCCAAATTTCCATATTTCATAATACATAGCAGATTACAAGCAGTTAGGACCTCTAAAGCCTCTGAATTAAGCATCACTTGACAATGCCTTTGACTTTATAGGTTTCAAGGCCAGTCCTCAGTCAAGTAAGGAATACAGTAACTCTGTAGATAGCGCCAACCAATGGTTTCATACTTTCACTTCAATAAACTTGAGAACCACATATGGTTTCCATAGACCATAAAGACCAGCTAGCTAAAAATAGACTCCAAGCCAGAAACAGAACAAAGCCCAAAGAATAGAGTGATGATTGTACTTATGCCACTGTGACCTCGAACCTAGAGCCCTGAAGCTTCTACGGTCAGAACAACTCAGGCTGTGTCTCCCAGAGCCAGTACTCCCCAGTACGACGCACACCCACCCCACAGCTCAGCATGAAAGCATGCGTGAAGGCGGATCAGGAACTGCATTGAGGCCTGTGTTTCTGAGTTGTCATTCACTCCCTTGACAAAGGCTCCAACGCAACAGCTGGGTCCTCTTTTGATAAAAACATATTATTTGACATATCCGGGGATCACATCTAAGCCTCTCCGTCCTCAGGGACTGGGAATACTATGATCGCCAGTTGGGATTAGTTTCATTGTGACAGAAAAGCACTAATTCACAGTAAGGCACAAACTAACACAAATGATAATAACTCCCATGTGCCTTAAAAGTTCGAACACAAACATTACTGGTGACTCTTACCCAACAGCGTTCCAAGGCGTGAGGCACACGAGCACGGCATACTGCACGCTGATGGCACGCAGCAGGCAGTCTGGGCTCAATTCCCTCCGTCGTCCACTCACCCTTCTCTGGCCCTCACACCGCTATCCTGCAGCAGGCTGAACATGCACCACATGATATAGACGAGCAGCTAGCACATCGTCGCAGGCTCTACCACACTTCCAGTTTCAGTGGTATTTATACGGTGCTGTTTCTAATGCTGCTGCCCCACAGTGTTGAAGCACAATTTCCCCATCCAGCCTGCAGCTATTTATTGATCATGTTATCTTACAGACATTTCTGTACAACTGCACAAATCATACGAAGTTTACATCTCTGCGCTGTTTATTATCTCTGCACTATTTATTTACTGCCTGTTTGCACCTTGCACGCTCTGTTACTGTGATGTTAAGTGTTTGTTTCATCACTCTTTGTACATGTATGAAGCTGCTGATAAAAATTAAAGTAACCTTGAACCTTAAGTGTTAAACTCAACTAGAATGTGGTTCAGATTTTTTACAAATAGCTGCAGGAATGCCCCCCACCCCCCCATATTACACAGAGCATAACACTTTACTGCACATAGTGTAGGAGGAGATTCACCGGACCACATCCTGGTTGCAATTAATACTAAGTGGGTCACTGCAATTGTAGACCACACCTCTGGCTAATACACAAGCTGGGTATTTAACAATAGTTACACCTCCACATCTCATATGACATGGATGATGATCAGTCTTTGTGGGAATGAACTGAGCACGGTGACTTCATCACCAAAAGGCCTGTGTGTTCGTGATGACTCACCGCTGGTTGAGTGAACAGCGTCCGGTGTGGGACCTCTGCCAGAGGTCACAGGTTTTTGAACAACAGGCTCTTGCTTCTACACCTCCTCAGCCTTTTTGGAGGCGGTCAGATTGCTAAGTAGAGAAACACAAATGAATTGGAGTTTGGTGATACCACTGGACCAACTACAAAAGGTTAAACAGTGGCAAAGTACGTAGTTAATTCTAACATTGTCTATAAGTGATACGCTGTACGAATTCACGGAGGACAAATAAATGTACAAGCATGGCCAGCCTGCCATATACAGTAGGCGAGACAGGCGATCGCCTAGGGCATCGTTCGGTGCCAAAGAGCACATTCTGGTACATTAGTTATTTACACTAGTTTTAATATTTCACTTTCTGTCTTGTGAAACAGAAAAGAGCCATCTACTTATCAGCCAGGACACCCAGTGCTATTTAATTTAATTTTACAGTATAAATCAATCGGGAAAAAAACGTTTTCTGCTGCTGGGGGGACAGCATCTTGCTCGGGGCGCCAGAATACCAGGGCTGGCCCTATAATACAAGTATTTGCGCATTAACGGTTAAAGTAGGAAATACAGCAGTGATAACGAATTATTTCGGCAATTCAAACGAAGGTCCAGTAGAAAAGAATGTCAAGTGGGGGTTCCCGGATGATAAGGCTTGCTGACCTGGGGAGTTTCCCGAAACCAAAATTTGCCGACCAGATTGGGAAGGGGGTTGGCGTCGCGGGTCGTTCACGATAAACTTCGTAGAAAGAATCACAGGGTCCAGACATAACTCAGCTGGTGACAACTGACATGCTACTGCAAAACGTTGTGTAATCTCTTTGTTTGTTATATAACTTAAGTATTAGTGAAACTTAGCTTCATTTCAGCCTGCAAAGCAAAAAGCAGTATTCATTTTTAAAGACCATAATATTGTTAGTTTTACTATTCGTTCAACTTTCCAGGAATGCTTTACGTAGACGATGTTTATGACTCCCCTAAACCAAGAATATTTCATCCGACAAAACATTACCTGCGTCATTATTCTGACTAGTCCCATCTGTAATACTGTCCAGCGGTAGCCCGAACAGCTGCAGAAACTATTATCCGGCTTTTACTACCAATATTTTGCTGTGAACTGGAGTCACAGGCGCCGTTAAAAACGAACCGCTAAGTAAACTGAAAGTCTAGTTTAAGTCACATATAGAAAGTACAAGACTCGAACCCCGTTCATCTAACCCATGCAGTATACGGGTCGCTTTTCTCCTGCACCTTCTCCTGCGAGATCCCTCTAATAGGAAATAGTTCAAATACTGCTACGCACCTTTTAAATCCAGGCGTTATGCAGCAAGATTCATCCTCCAAACGAAAGATAGCCAAACGATGTTTGAACTGCAAATTCATAAATTACAGGACCGAGCAAAACCGCGACATCACCGAAACACCGTGCGCAGCTGAGAAGCTGTCCGCCTCTCCGCTTTATATGAAATCGAATCTGGAAATTCCCAAGATTGCACCTCCTCTTTCTCAGGCCCCTCGCCCTTAATCCAAAAGCACTCAGACCCACTGGCGTACTTTCGCTTTCTGCTCTGACGATAGTATTTGGCTCCAATCCTTTGAGCAGGGAGGACAGTGGCACGAGAAAGGTTTTTATTGCTATTAATTTTTGAGATATAGATTTGTTATGTGACACATTTAATATTAAACTCTATCCGCTTTGCTATATGCATGAGATTCCTAGTTCTTTTTTCAGTTATCCGCTATTCCCAGGTTGTGGTATCTCATAGCCCCTTAGTCAATTTTTCGAAAAAACAGTTTGAATCATGCGGGGGTAACTCTTTTGGTGTGTTTTATCCATTCAACTCTCTTATACTAAAAGTCTTCGGAATTTTGATGCACCACGAATGCAAGTCATAGTGATGCGTCAAAATTAACAAGTAACAGAACAGTCCCCAAAGCCCTGTGATGCAATCGGCCTCCCCTGGGTCAAGCTGCGGCGGCGGCTGCCACTCTTGCATTCTCATGCTGCAAGGTTGCACCCATTAAGCCGCAGACAGCCCTCGTTCAGCACTTCAGACCACTCCTCAGTTTGCCTCCCTGCTGATTCTGGGATGAGGATTTTTTTTGGTGTGGTGGTGGCAGTGGAGGGGGGTATGTTGAATGCATCAGATGTCTAAGCTTTTGGGAGCAAATTGCCTCAGCAGTAACTGCTAAAAACATGTGGTTAACATAGTGCCGTGACGCACTAGTCGCTTTCACGCAACATCCTCTCTATGGTACAGCTGTAACATAACTGCAACTTTTATTTTCCAGCACTTTTCTTTGCTACCTAGCCCTCTGTGAATTTTTAAATATCTATTATTGGTTAGTCTGGTTTTAATCTATATGTATTTCCCAAGGTGCTAAATAAACAAACCATAGTCCCGAACTCCCTGCATTTGGGGATTACAGTGACTCTCTCCATTTGCAGTGACTTTTTACTTCTTTAATCTCACAGTGGTGCATGGAGTCAGATGCTGCCTCCAAATTACTTAAGACTGACAGATCCTTGCCACTGAACACAGCGGAAAATTATTTCTTCATTCATCATTAACCTGTCAGAGCCACACAAATAATTACACATCTGAAAGTTATTATGATGTCCAAAGAAAGGGGGCATTTTGGTTTGGAAATTCTTGAAAGGGGGTTTCCTTCCACTGCCAAAAAAGAAATAAGTGGTCAAAACAACATATGTCACCAGCCCAAAGAGGGCGACATCACTGTGGAAATCCCATGGCAGGGTGGGGTGGTGCGGATAAGGTGATGATGGAGAAATTCCTTTGTCTGGACAGTGTATCCATGTTTGGGGTCACCAGTCATTTTATTTAATTTCCTACTTCCCATTCTTTTCATTGCTCTCCATGAAATCACTGAGCCCCTAATTTTTGTTACTCTGAAAATGAACTGCGCATCCTGGAGTAAAACCTTCAAATCCCATGTCTGATTGTCTCGCTATCAATGACATAATTTTCAAATCATTCCCATCGTACTTATCACCCCAGAAAACACTTTCTTCATCAGAACATAGCCAAGCACATCACTGTTGATATATTTTCCCCTTGCAATACAATAAATAAGATCTAATTGAACCAAATAAGGCACTCTAACAGGAGAGTTACCTCTGACTGGAGGAGCAGGCTATCACCAATAATCTATAAGTGTTTGACTAGCATGTTCAATTTTTGCATCCCCTGACCAGAAAGTGCATCCAGTTTTACATACACTCACACCATTAGAATGCTTCACTCATTTGCTTACCTCCCACCTGTACCTCTGTCTCTTCTACCTCATTTCCCAAATATCTAACCACTGCTATCCGTCGTCTGCCCAGACTAGACGGTGTTCTACCGCACACACACAGGGAGTCATGTACCACAGCCTTTAGTGACCCATATGTGGGCTGCAGGTTATTGCACCATAGTCCCGAATCCATGGAATTGCGGGAGGAAACACAAGGACTGTTAGCAGGCTTTGAGGTCCTGAGACTATGAGTAACAGGAAGTCACTTGAGTTCACAGTTGTGCATCCTTTGCAGTTTCATGAAAGATCAACTATTTGCCTTGTTTCGTGTGCAGCAGTTCCCTGTATAGGTTAATTTGCTTGACACTGTTATATTGGGCTTTTCAGGTAGTTTGATTATGACCTTCCATATTCCAGGTAACTTCAGTGATATTTTTTTCTGAGTTCTTACGTGTGATCTGTTTACATTTCCTAAAGTTCATGTTTTGCTTAATACCCTGACTTTTGTTCCTGATCCAACCCTGACCCATCCCGTTATTAAATGTGCATTGTTCATTGTACCATTTAGCAGAGGCGTAAACCCGACACATTCATCAGTATTGGCTTTTGACTCTGCAGTGCAACGCACACCAGTCAAACAACCACACACTTTTAAAACTGACAAGGTTTTATTGATGTAGTGGCACACATCTGCAGTCAGTGTGAGAGGCAGATGTGGCTTAGAGGACAAGGCACCATAAGGACCTTTTCTATCTCCTGTTACATCACTAATACGCCACACAGCAAAGCCCCTTTTCACCCTGACAACATCTGTTGGAAAAATAAACGAATGTCCCCTGGGTCACCTAGCCACTCATCTGACTACAGACAGTGCTTCTTAATAGTGTTAAAGGCCACATACGTTTAACTTGGTTCTTAGAGTTACAAATTATAACAGAGCCAGCTTTGCTGCCTTTTCCTTTCTTATTGTATAAGTTTAACCGCTCTGTGCCTGGACATCAGAGGCCTCTGTTACCAGGTTCCAGCCCCAAAACCAGAAGTCAGCAAAAAATTCAAAATGCTTTCCAGATTGCAAACAACACATGCAATTCATAAAAAAATAACAAGAATAAGAGGTTTTTTTTGTGCCACCCATTACTTCAGCATTGGTGGTAACAGAAGAATCCCACATTGTCCGGGCAGAAACAAACTTTGTGTGTTTGATGCTCCATGGCAGTCTCCCTGGAGGCCTCTGAGAGTGATATGGATTCTATAATGCACTCTTTCCCAGCATTCCAGTGCACGATGCAGCTCCCCTCTTCCCCTTTCAGAGGAGTGAGAACCACAGCAGCTGGGTTTGTGTAGTTTCTGTGAGTGAGGAATGTGCATGTATGTTTATGTGAATAAACACAGCCACGAAGATTATATGTGTTTTATTATGTTTTAACAAACACAGCCTCAATGAATTTTAATGAAAACAGACTTGTGTTTATATTAATGCTACTGAAAGTAACTCTGAATGGTAACACTGTTGCAGTCTAGGGGTGGCTTGTGGTTCAGCAGGTTAGGACAACATTCTTGTAATTGGAAGGACAATTCAATTCAAATCCCTGTAGAGTGATTTCACTCATGGGCCCTTGAGTAGGGTGCATAACCTCAACTGATCCAGGGACTGCTCTTCCTTATAAAAATGTATAATTATGCATCACTTAATGAGAATAATACATCCTAAGAGAGCAATTTCATCGCTGTGAAAACATCACAGAATGTACATATACATTATGCATAACACGGTAAACTCTGTTTAAGAAGTTGAAAGATTACATTCTAAAACAATGATAAAAGTACAGTATAGTAAATTCATAAACTAGTATAGTTGACTAAACTGTTATTATGACTGTACATCACTCTGGGTAAAAGCATCTGCTAAATAAATGTAATGTAACATCATATCCTCAGGTTTATAGTGTTGGACGAGTTTGTGTGCTTCATTGGTTTATGTAGCTATAAGAAGCTGAGGATATATCACACCGTGTAACAATGCATTATGTAGCAATACCATATTATGTAAAAACTCAACAAAATGTAACAAATTTATTTATGTTATTATCATCATTCAATTTGTCACATTCTGTCGAGTTACTACATGATACATTGTTACAAGGCCACCAGTATAACTTGGCCAGGCTGAGCTCAAAATGACTAAAAGGAGCCAGCTTGGGGGAGCACCATCTTCTGGATTTGGGAATGTGGAACATTTTCTGTCTGTTGCAAGGAGCCTGTGTAGTGTGGGAGGTACTGGATAGATATGATCAGCCAGGATCTGGAAACATCTGTTGACATTATTATGACTGGAAGCTCGTTATCCATTGCCTCCATCGAAAGTCGGTAATCATAAGCCCACATGATCAAACTATGCGCAACTCTGTGTGTCATGGTATCAAAACTACTCTGAAAGTAACAATTTTATGTCATTCAGATCAGCGACAAAATGAGGAACTGGACCTCTGCCAATGAGAAAGTGATTCATGTGACAAACAGACATGAATTGTTAATGTGATATACAAGCATGAATTCCTGATTATTTTAATGTTGTGTGACCGTAGCTAACATATCTATTTGTCTGTTTTGATCTTTGCACTTTGTGCCACAGTTTCCTGCCACACTGTAGTTTTTTTGTACCCTATTTCCTATGACGGTTATGCAGTTCAACATAATCACAGTCACTTTTTGCTGGAGCTGGGGAAATGACATAGATTAGGGGTGTAATGTCTCGCTCGTTCGCTCCTCCGGTGAGCAACACCCCCTCATCTACCTTGTGTGGAATCCCCGTGTTTACCAGCTGTTTCTCGTTGTTGTTGATTAGTCCAATGTATTTAAGTCTGCATTAGGTATGTTTTCCCCAGTCCGGTCATTAACGGTGTGACGTAGCTGCCGAGTCTATCCTTGTGTTCAGTCTTGGTTTTGTAATAAATCTCTCACTCCCCGATTCTCCGTCTCACTGCTCCTTCTTTCCCGGCCTGTGTCGTATGAATTTTTTTTTTTGCATAAGTACATTGGAATTTTTTACATACCCCATCTTGCTCACCTTCGACACAAACGCACACAGACAATAAAGAGCAAAGCTTGGGGTCTGAGCCCAAAGTCATTTATTGGGCATTTTGGGTCAAGGGTCCAGTGGAGATAATTTTGCCAAGGCCAGGCCTAACCTGCTAAACAGCATACAACCAGTTCCACAGTGGGGGTGCAGTTGAAGACTCAGTCCCCTGTTACGTGCCGTAAGTTTCCATAAAAATATGCCCCTTTGCCCACGTGTGTTCCCTTGTCCACCACTACACCCTGTGTTTCCCATATTCCCCTTTCCCTTCTATTCTGTTACGCCCCGACCCTAGACCGGGGATCGTAACACCCCCCAGTGCATAGTAGTAGTTCTCTGGGCAATGTGCTTCGCTCAGGTTGCTTCACTTATGGTTGTCTTAAAGTTATGACACAGATATTCATGCTGGTCAGTTCTGTAATAACTTGTTCAGAACATGTATTGACTATACATTCCTATGTGCAGCACGATATGAAATGTAATTAGCACAAGGGAGCTGATTTCCACCTGTTATGTCCAAGAATTTATCTTTTTCTTTCTTCCTCTCCTCCTTTTCACTCTCCCTATCTTTGGCTGGCATCTTGATGTGTATCTGACATGATTCTACCTGCAGCAAGCAGGCAGGCCGTGTTCACATTTTAAAAGCTCATGGGATGATGGCTTCACAGGAAAACACAACAGCACTTTTGCTGTCGTAAACTTCGATGAGGCTGTGCTTATTGTGTAGTTTGTATGTATTGCTAGACGTGATATTGTTTCAGATGCACACCTGCTCACACTTTTTCTCCACTAAGGTATTTCTATTGTGGACCTTACTCTTAGGAAACATAAGGGTGAGTGCAATTTATTTTAATTGTTTTCTTTTTCTTCTGTTTTTGGTTTACATAGGGAGACAGTCTGGGTTTTGTGTTTTTCTTTGGTTTTTGTGTTCTGTTTATTTAGTGCCTTTATTCCTTGGTTAGTTAGTGGTACAATGGTAGACTTTTCACTAACAATATGGGAGGCCTGCGTACAATTTCAAGTCAGTATACTCCGTGATACCGTTTGCCGAGAGATATATTTTTAGCGACTGGGGAGGGAGTTCCCCAATGCATTTTTTTTTGTCAGCACACATAACTATCTGCCCTCCAGGAAAATTCCCAGTGTGCCAGATGGTTTTCCAGTCCAGAGGTCATATGTTACACATATAATATTCAGAAATCATACAAACACCTTTAGCCAAGGAACTGAGAGAAATGCACAGCGCATGATGTCATAAATCAATGAAAATGCAGCCATATTCTACAGCAGGGTCCCCCAGTAGGGCTCTCACAAAAGCATACCATATGTACCAGTACATTTTAGCTGAAGTAGCACAACCATCTGGCATAATCAGATGAAAAATAATTGATCCCACCCCCCACACCACCACTTGGAAATTTGTATTTGAATGTAAAGCAAATTAGTATAAAAGAACTATTTCAGGGGCAGCGGCCCTTGATTTTGTGTTATTCATAAAATTTGTCCGTCAGGGAAAAATTGAGGAATGCTAAAGGATTCATGTTTATTTACTTATTTCTTAAATCACAAATCTTTATTATTTCACAAAGAGTAGGGTACCCGTAGTTTTGTTGTGTTTTAAAACTAGTGAAATTTCAACAAATGCATAAAATAAGCAGTAACACCATCATTAATGAAACGTTTAATAAATGCATGCTGTTTTGTTAAAAGTGAACATTAAATGCAGGAAGCATGTGTTAAATGTGGTTAAGTGTTCATATCTGCATGTGAACGTGACGAATACAGAGATAAAGACTGTGGCTGTATAGCTTTATATGACACACAGTTGTTTGAATGCAGCAAAAATAGCTTTGAGAAATGCGCAAGGCCAAGAAAGAGCATTAGCAGATGACAGGGGTAGGAAAAGGTAAGAGGGGGGCATCCGGAACCAGGTGGAGGTCATTCATGCAAAATACAACTAACTGGGCAGAAGCAGAAAAATCACCAGAGGGAGCATATCCATCAATGACAGGCACGGTTCAAAAACACAAAGAGCAGATCAGGCAATAAACGGGAACAATCAAAATACAGTAAGGTAAGGTCTCATAGCAAATTGAGGTCTTAGATACACAGAAGCATAACAAGGAAACAGGCAGGTCAATACAATGAATTAATCAAGGAGTCTGAAAGCTGAATGCAGTCAGGTGATCTCCAAAGCGGGAAGGTCAGGTGTCTGGAGGAAACACACCCACAGAACTCTGTACTGTAGAAAAAGCAGCAAGAAAACAAATGGAACTCTTGAAAAATCTTTCAAACAGATATTTGTATATTAGACAATTCCCCCAAAATAAAGTAGAACATTTCTTTTTATATGCTTTAGGCAACACGTACAATAGGCAGGTGCTAACTCCTCTAAGTCATTGTTCCCCTGATCATCTGATGCCACTTACACCATATTGGCCCACCATTCCAGCTGCTTTGGGGGGACACAGTGTGTCAATTCTCAGATCAGTTGCTTGATTATGCACATAATATACATGACAAAAACAAATGTAGATGTAGGTATTGCACTCAGGGAAATGTAGGCTGTTTAAACAGAGACAGGGGAGGCCAGGATAAGAGGAGCTATGACACGGGACCAGATGTAGCAAGAACTTCACATCCTGTGGTCTTGGCCTCCAGGAGTTAATGCTTGTAAAGAAACAAGCTGAGGTTCCATAGAGTGTAAAGGTTTTTTATGTATGCAGTCTATATATTCTATACATTGTGCTATTTTTAGAACAGGTCCACGACTCATATGTCCTTGGGGGCATCCTGATGCCCCGTGGGCACCGTGTTAGTGACCCCTGATATATGCTGTATTTCAGCTTACAGCTACAATTAACAATTACAGGTCTTTTGATTGTTATTTTGTAAGTTTTGATGTTAGCATTTATAAATAAGCATTCCTCCTGCTGCACATTTTCTCTTTCAAGACTGAGTTTTATTTTTCTTCATAATCCCTCACCTGGGTACAGCTGTATTAACCTTTTTTATTCTGTGCATTGTAATATTTATATAGAAATACCTGGGGATTTATTAAATGTAATCATTTATCAACTGTTTGTACTTTCAGAAAATGATTCAGTATTTAAACGTCATGTTTATATGATCTTTGATATTTATAAATTTATAAAAAGCCTAATTTATTTAATTAAATGTCATTTTGAAGAAATGCAGAAAAGCATATCTTAACAATTTACACCATATGGACAAAAGTTTTAGGACACAACTTAATCACTGAATTCATGTGTTTCATTAAGACCCATTGCCACAGGTGTATAAAATGTAACACCTTTGTCATGCAGTTAGGGTTATAAACATTTGTGAAAGAATGGGTCATTCTGAAGACCTCAGTGAATTCAGGTGTTCTACTGTGATAGGATGTCACCTTTGCAATACATCAGTTTGTGAAATTTCCTCCCTGCTAGATATTCCATGGTCAACAGTAAGTGGCGTTATTGAAAAGAGGAAGTGTTTAAGAATAACAGAAACTCAGCCACAAAGTGGCCGACCACGTAAAGTAACAGACCGCGGCCCCTGAGTGCTGAGCCGCAAAAAAAAGTTAAAAAGACAACAACGCTCTGCTCTGTTGACTCAATAACTGCAAAGTCCCAAACTTCCCCTGGCATGAACCCCAGTCCTGGGAGCTTCATGGAATGGGCTTGTATGGCCTAGAAGTGCATGCAAGCCTCACATCACCAAGTGCAGCGCCAAACATTGGATGGAGTTGTGTAGAGCACGTCGCCACTAGACTCTGGAGCAGTGGGAACATGTTCTATGGAGTGACAAATCGTGTTTCTTTACCTGGCAGTCTGATAGTCAAGTTTGGGTTTGGCAGATGCCAAGAGAACGTTACCAGCCTGACTGCGTTGTGCCAGCTGTAAAGTATGGGGGACAAGGAATAATGGCTGAGTTGGGTGTGGAAGAACTTGACTGGCCTGCACAGAGGCCTGACCTCCCCATCCAACACCTTTGGGATGAACTAGAATGGAGATCGTGAGCCAGGCCTCCAAGTCCTATCATCACTACCTGACCTCACAAGTGCTGTTCTGGATGAATGGTCATAACAAGATCTTGTGGAAAATCTCCCAGAAGAGTGGCAGCTGTCATGGCTGCAGAGTTGGAACCAACTCCATATTGATCTCTCTAGATTTAGAATGGGATGTTATAAACATTTTCTGTAGGTGTAATGACCAGGTGTCCCAGTACTTTTGTCCATAGAGTGTATTTCAGTTGCACCTGGCAGCTTGTAGTTTTGGGCTATGTGATAAACATTCAGCACCTTAATACATATATTGAAACATTGTAGTGCAATTTTGTTGGTCTAATATTATGGGGATGCACTGTTTAGAATTATGTTCAGTATATTAATTTTATAGAGAAACTGTGATGGAAACAGCAGAGATTCAGCTATTTATAAAAATATATGTGTTTATTTATTGGTCCAAAAGTGCAGTGGAAATAAAGTGCATCTTGGAGAACTCCAAAAAATATGTTAATCCTATATGAACACATTGATGTTTCAGATGCCCAAGAAGAGTTATTTAAATGCAAGATTAAGGTACTGTTATGCCCAGCTCGACCGATCCTCGTGTGTGTCACGCCCACCTCGTTAACTCGTGTTAATTCCTGATTGTCATCACCTGTTTCCTGTTCCTCTTGGCCTGTCCTGTGTATTTAGTCCGTGTCTGAGTTAGTCTTCCCAGATCTGTCATTGATGTTAGTTTGTGTTTGTTCTCCTGTCAGCCCTGTCTGTGCTAATAAACCCCGTTTTGCCTGCACATTCGGCTGGACTTACCCGTCTGTCCGCTCGCCTACTCACCGACATGTAACGGGTACTGAATGCTATTATTGATAGTCACAGGAAACTTGATGGTCTCAGTCGAAACTGCAGGTAAAGTTGCAGTTGATGAGGTAGGGAGAGCACATGCATCTTGTGTTACAGCTCGCATACAGCTCTACAAGCCTTCCAATGTCAAAGTATTTCACATAGTGATAAGAAATACAGGAAATTAAAAATAGTTTTGGTATTACCAACACGCCACTTCCTTAGGCACTGGTAATGATGAAACACATGAATATATACAAGAGAGGCAGCAGACTCATATGAGACTCTTCTCTATCTGAACATGGTTGTGCAATTTCATAATAACCTTTTTAAAGTGACAACATTCTTACCTGGTGACTTTAAACATAAGGTGATGGTTTGTGGAAAGTCCCCAGATCAGTTCCTCTGGGGCTGAAAACAGCAGCTCTGACTGGGGAGAGAGGAGCACAACCTCAAACTGCCAGCTTTGCACAAAAATGGGAAAGCTAATGTGGGAAGGGAAATTCTCCTTAACCACACTTCCAGTGCACTACCACTGCTAGGTCAGAGCTAGATGCAGAAGAGAGGCCCAGCTCTACGAGTGATGAAGGTAGCAGAGGCTGAAATGCAGCTGCATGACTCTAATAATGATAGACAATAAGAATGATGGTCAGGAACACAATGATGGACACTGGATGGACACAATGATGGACACTGGATGGATACAATGATGGACACTGGATGGACACAATGATGTCTTGGACTCGTCTAATCAAAGTCCAGACCTGGACACCATTCAGTTTTTGCAAAATCTGAAATAACTAAACCCACAAATTTTCAGCACAGCGCTCAAGGACTAAAAGATTGCAAGATGACTTTGTCCCAGTAACATTCCTGCATTTACTATTTTAGAGAGGAAAACTGCGTGTTGCTTACCTGTCTTTGGTAATCAAATAATGAAGATATCAAAAAAGCGTCAAATTGCACACATAGATAAAGTACCGCTGCTGAAAATTTGACCCTTCCAGACTTGCGCTTTGAATAATGCCACAACCCTTCCTGTGCTAAGAGAGCAGGCCAGAGTGTGGTGGTTAAGGACACATGTAATCTAAAAAAGTGAGTTTTATCACACAGTAAAGCATTTCCTCCTTAACTTCTGACCATTTATTCCACCCATTTTTTACACTGATAAAAAGGATACACATGCAAAGAATCAAGTGTGAAAAAGCAGATTAACACCAATAACCTTGTAATTGTAGTTAATTTTAGAACCATTCATTGGGTGACTTGAGTGGAGGTAGCTCCAAAGAAGAAAAACAATGTAGATAAATAGTTATATGCAATTGTAATGTACATTGTAACCGAAATGATGGGACACAAAGTGAAAGACAGTGATGCGAGTGATAACAAATGTGATACAAGCATGACGGTGAATGTGGTGCAGCGATGTGTGAATCGTCAGTCCTTGTCTGACCATCTGACAGCCTGAAGGAAGAAAATATTCCTGAGTCTGGTGGCGTTGGCCTGCAAGCCGCCACATTGTTTCGCAGATGGTGGGGGCGAGAACAGGCAGTGGGAGGGGTGAGGGGGCCCCGGAGGATGCACCCGCCGCTGTCGCTATCCTGCCTTTATTTATAGAATGCTTTTCATACATTTCACTTACAGTGCTTTCCACAAAAGGGAAAAATCAATAAAAATGTGTGGGACAGTCGGCTCAGGACTCATGTAGCCTGGGAAACTGGACATGGGCTTTTATTTTTGGCCAATTCCCCTTTTCAGGGAGCAGGGAGATGTGAACCACACAACCAAAACAGGAAAACAAAGAAACCTTCTAAAATAAACAAAAAGTTGCCATTTCAACAGGGACTGAAAGACCCACTAAAATAGGGTAGACTGGAGACTGGAGAAAACACCCATATCACAGCAGGGCAAACACAGATCAGGCTGGAGAAAACAAATAGAAACCTGTGCATCACCTGGCTCAACCTCCTCATACGAACAGAAGGACCAGGTTACCACGTGATTCCTGCACATTAATATGGGAAGCATTAACATACAGAAACTCCAGTAGAGGGCATCCGTCACTCTTCGGAGAAGACTTGTTGTACAACCCTGCCAGTTCAGGTGCAGGTTATTTGTTTTTATAAGTGTAATAGTTGTCAGTATTGTACCACTTCAGATAAATCAGTAGCTTCTAAACATTATTTCAAGCAATGAGTTCTATCTGGCACCCTGTGGTATACCTTTGCCGCTGGAACCCACTGACACCCTGTACTGGGTAAATGTATCCCAGGCAACATGGGCACAAGGCTGGGCCAGACCCAAGGTGGGATGCCAGGTCATCACAGGGCACAGAGAAGCACCCGCTCAGGCACCTGGGGAATACCCTGCAGGGGATGCCAGTCCATCACAGGGCACATATACACACCCCCACACTACCATGTGCACGTACTTCTACTCAGAGCCCATTCTAGGGACTCTGGGGGGCCCCCAACTCTCCCTCCCCAATCATTTATTACCTTTATTTTCCTGTGAAGTCTAAGTTATAATATCAACAAAGAGGATTAAATGAACACAAGACCTTTATTTTCACTTTTGTGAAAAACAGAATACACACATAAAGCAGATTTCTCATTGCACTGTGCTATGTAATCGGCTGCTCTTGGGAGCCCCCTCCAGGCTCGGGGCCCCTGCCCTGCCTCTGATTCTATAAGGACACCAGTTAACCTAAATGCAGGAGGAATCTGAGCGGATAGAGGGCACCAGTACAACACAGGAAATAGATGCATACCAAACTACATTTTGAATATATGCTCAATATAACAATGAAATCATTGTTTAATCAATGTTACTGTGGGACTACGCCATAAAATAAATAAATAAATAGAATGACCTATATCCAGGATAAATTTAGAATATCAGGTCATTGTGGAGACTGGGGACACAGTGAATTCCATCACCTCATCAGTCTGCGAAATGCAATTATCGTGCAAGTCTATACATATGTAGATACATATTTATGTCACGCACTGTGCACATTTTGTTATTAACGTATAGTGTGTCCGCAATCTAGTAAATCTTCCTCCCGCTGCAGTCCTGAGGTTTAGTAAATCTGTTATTTTCTTACTTAACTGTCGTCTATGTATTTTACTGAAGAAACTACAATTCCCTAAAGGCTGTACTTTGGCTCTGTGAGCGGGATGGCCGGTATCTCTTATGCGGCTGCAGTGATCCCGGGAGAAGGATGTGTTTAGAAAAGGGTCTTTTAACGCGGGGGGCTCCAAGGAACCAGATGCTTTGTCTGAGATAAGGAAATTTCCAATCCTGCAAAGGGAGAAGTTAATATGAAAATCTGGAAACGATACTAGGAGATGGTGAATGGCACAGCCCGGGTCTTACGTATCTCAATGCACGATCGCCAGCCGCCGGGTTTAGTGGGTCTAAAACATCTACCGAAGCATGATAACCCCGCTGGAGTAGCTGGTACCGTCGTACCAACCACCTTGGAAGAGGTCTGGGGCGAGGTGGCTGGAGAAAGAGCCGCAAACGTGGGAAGCGGTCAGTCCGGTTTACCGCAGGTATGGGATCGGCAAGCTGCTTGAAAGGGCTCTGGGTGTAAATTATGCGGGGGATCCGTGGCTCCCGGTGTGTGCGTGCTAGGCTTAGCTCCTGTTAATTATACTGGAGTCCATGGCGCTGCGTCCTCTGGCATTTGAGTTTAATGCAACGGAGATCTGTGCCGAATCCGGCAAAGTGCTTGATTAGTATTTCATATCATCCGCGCGCTACACAGCGGCGTAATATAACCCAGCAGGAGAATAAATCATACATTTTGTAGAACTGATATTATTTATTTTCAACAGAGCTTATGAATTAGAGTGCCGGATGCGGATACGTTATGCGCTGATGATGGTGATACGGGCAGATTGACAGGCGGTCAAAGCGGCTTTTGCATTGCGTTGGCTCTGCGTGCCTTTCATTTGTTTGCAGCGTTATCGTCTGCAAATAAACTATGCCAAAATGGAGCAATTCATTACAGAAAAAAATGATTACTAGTGTATAATGATGGCTCCTATACTTACCGGCATGGATGGCGGTTTCAAAACGTCCTTTTGGCTATTAAATTATATTAGGCGGATGGGGAAGCTGTTACTCATACTGAAAATATGTGTGTACGGATATAGCTGATATGACGAATACTAAAAGAAGCTCAACACATCAGCCTTAGTACTTCCATACGGATATCCTAGTTCTGCGAAATAAGAAGTATGCGTGTCCGTTAGCAGCTTTCCAGTAATTAAAGAGGTGACGCGCGATGGGTAGGCAGAAAATGTATAACTTGCACACAAATTATGACGGCTTACATTTTACATGCAGGGATCCCCAAAGTGGGGTTCGCGAGATGATTGGAAGAATATATTTGTAACATTTTATAAAATTAAAACATGAAAAAATATTCACTTTTAATCGTTATCCAACCCGGTGAAAACATAAAACATCCGGAAAGATGGAGTTCGTGCACCTTTCGCTGATATTTTGGGGGTCGAGGCTGAAAAGTTTGGGAACCCTTGTTTTCATGCACCGCTTTGTACACTCAGGTCCGTAGGCGTCTTACATACTCCAAGCAAAGTGCTATTCTGGTGACTCGAGGTCATGAAAGGCATATGGCAGAGCAACAAAATGAATGTTATACAGTGGTACCTCGGTTCTCGAACTTAATCCGTTCCGGACTCCGGATTGAATCCTAAAAAGTTCGAGTTCTACTCGAATTTTTCCCATAAGAAATAATGGAAAACCAATTCATTGGTTCCCGCCCCCCCCAAAAAATACAGCCAAATATGCTTTTTTTAAGCATTTAAACACAAAATGAACAAGATAAAACAAGAAGAGCATTTTTTTCCTTAATGTCTTCCAAAACGATAAAGATTTTATCCCAACATTACCTCTGTCCTGCCCCAATCGTCCGCTCCTTTCGTGTGCCACGCCCCCTCAGTAACCTGGGATTACCATATGATCAGATGTTTCTGGTTGTTGTCATTAGTCCTCCGTATTAAGTCCGCGTTTCAGTTTATTTACCCAGTCCAGTCATTGGGTGCGTTGGACTTACTTACAGCTGTCTTAAAGCAACGCATTCTGATCCTGACGCAACGCATTATGGTTAGATGCATTGCGACCACTCACCCGGCTGCACAAACTGGAACCGCCGCCGTGACGGCACACCTTTGGCCTTATTGGTTGAAGAATTTAGTTACACGCATGACGTTTGTATCCCCGGCAGTTACGATGCGTAATCTGCTATTTCTCCCAAATATCGCGTAAAGCAGTGAGAACTGGTTTTCAGTTAATTTACGTGTTAAAATAAAGTTTAAATAAATGTCATAAATGCTCTAATAGTACACGTAAATTAGTGGTTTATTTATTGTTAGTTACTGTAATGTCGCGCTGCTTTATTTGGTTAATCGTCCAGTCTGTGAAGAAGGCATTCAAATAAGAATTGCATTGTAGTATGACTCATTTCCTGGCGCGTACAATTTATATTAGGTCGGCGTTTACGGTTCGACTTCTAATATTCAGATCGAGATCTAGGTCAAACTGGTTTGTTCTACTTGTTGACTTTCAAGATATTCGAGTTCTAGTGCGTTCGAGAACCGAGGTACCACTGTATTATAATATAAGCTTTTTAATAAAAAGAATATATTTTAATGTAACCCCTTTCTAATCACCAGCAATTAGATTAGTAATTATATGTTTTTCTCAGTATGTGTAACAAATTACAATAGTATTTATTTTGTAATTTAAGTATAGAATGCTGTTACATGAAACTAGTTACTCCCCAACACTGCCAACATGAAGGTCAGGGGTCATTCCATTGTTCTACTTGCTTCTTGATTTTGATAATTCCTTGTTTTCTGTTTTCCCATCAGTGGGAAATTCCCCCAGGCCAACATGGATAGAGGCTGCTGACCCCTACGGCTTAATTTTCAGGACGGAAGGGGACAGCTTGATGTCACCTCCTCCTGGAATCTAGAAGGAGTTGAAAGGAATTCCACAAGTCAAGAGGTAGATCTATCAGCTTAGATCAGGTGGAAGTGAGGAGGCGTAGAGGGAGAGACCAGTACATGGATAGACGGGATTCCAGGTAAATCCAGCCCGGACTGGACTTGTCTTGACTAGGGATACTGGGACAGACCAGTGTCCCCAGAGCCCACAACTGACATCAGCCTCAAGGGACCTGGAGAGGGCAATATGGAGCAGGAGGCTCGTGCCAGGGCCGCCACAGGAACCATACGTCGCCTCTCCCGCTTCTGGGTTCTGGTGGGATCATTGGTTCTCATCTTTTTCACCTCACTGCTCTTCTCCCTGCGTGAGGGGGGAAAGCTGTACATGGACCCTGCCAGCTGGGAGGGGGTACGCCGAGTCAAACTGGTGCCAAGCTACTCTAGAGCTGTGCAGCCTCAGCATCTAGAGGGCGCCACTCTGCGGACCTGTTCCTGCCACCACTGTGTGGGAGACCGGGGGGTATCCCGGTGGTTTGATGAGAATTTTGATCCTGACATCTTGCCTGTCTGGACTGAGGAGAACATCGAATTGCCAGCTGATGTTTACTATTGGTGGGCGGTAAGTGGATTGGATAGATCTCCATGCACACACACACAGACACAGATACAGTAATTTCTACTAATAAAAATGAGACCTGGACAAGTGTGTGTGTGTGTGTGTGTGTATAGAGTCTCTCTCCAGTTTACGATGGGGTTACCTTCTGATAAACCTATCATAAGGAAAAAATGGATTTCAGTACAGTACACCTAACCTAACAAAGATCATAGTCTAGTCTATAGCCTACCTTAAACATGCTTAAAACACTCACATTAGCCTACAGTTGATCAAAATCATTAACACAAAGTCTATTTTATGATGAAGTGTTGAATATCTCATATAATTTATTGAATAATGTGAACTGAAAGTGAAAAACATGTACCCATCGTTTGAAATATCGCAACATGGACTATCATATCCGGGGTAGCGTTTGTATATATGTTTATATAGTTTTCAGCATAATGCATATCATGACCTCTCTCCAACCCCCCTGCAGATGCTCCAGCCACAGTTCAAGCCCCACGGCCTTCGACATGTGCTGTCGCGGCTCTTCAGGGTGATTCCGGGTCACCCCCCCTTTGGACCGCGGAGCCCTGCCCGCTGCCTGCGCTGTGCCGTGGTGGGAAACTCAGGCAACCTACTGGGGGCAGGCTACGGCCACACGATCGACGGGCACGACTTCATCATGAGGTGAGTGCATTTGGAAAGCTTAGGGGGCAGGGGGGAGAAAGCATATATGCATGTGACCACACTGCCATGCCCAGAACACTGCCCTTTCCCCCCCAGGATGAATTTGGCTCCCACTGTGGGCTACGAAAATGACGCAGGCAGCCACACCACCCACCACTTCATGTACCCCGAGAGTTCCCGCAATCTGGATCCCAACGTCAGCTTTGTACTGGTGCCCTTCAAGACCCTGGACCTCCTATGGATCACCAGTGCCCTGTCTACTGGCCACATCAGCTTGTGTGTACTGGACACCCAGGGACTAATGGAAGGACCTGTACATTCGAAGACACACACTGATTTGTACATTTGTAATGAATGCTATCACCCGTCCTACAAAGGCTTTTCTTTTGTTTTTCCTTTATGTTTCATGCAGCACTTATGCTCCAGTGAAGCAGTTCTTGCAGGTGGACAAGAACAAGGTACTTATCCAATAAAACAGATGCTTTCTGACCAGAAATAGTGAAACAAAATTTTGTTGACTGCTTGATCCATCTTTTGACTGCCTGTAGTCCGCTTTTGATCAGTTTGTGTCACATCCCCCAACCCACCTGCTGTTCTCCCAGGTCCAGATCTACAATCCCGCCTTCTTTAAGTACATCCACGACCGCTGGACCCGACACCATGGCCGCTACCCCTCCACAGGCATGCTGGTGCTTTTCTACGCTCTACACGTGTGTGATGAGGTGAGAATCAGGATTTTAGCGTGCCGTCTGAGCAGGTGAATGTTTGTCAGTCACAGAAGGTACCCATATCCATTTGTACAGGTGAATGTGTTTGGCTTTGGTGTGGATCAAAGAGGCAATTGGCACCACTACTGGGAGGAGAACCACTACTCCGGAGAGTTCCGCAGAACAGGTGTCCATGATGCTGATTATGAGGCTCAAATCATCCAGTTACTGGCCAAGGCTGGAAAAATCACTGTGTTCCCTGGCAACAGGGAGCCCTAAATAATGGAGATGCTCCTCTTTTATTCACAGATGGGCTTATTACAGAGCTTTTTATGTTTAGATACAAGGGTAATAATAGGCAGACAGACAGAGGAGAACTGCTGACCTTCTCAGAAGCACATCCTACCATTGTTGGGTGAACATGTGCTGAATTTCACCACAGTCAAATTGCAGCCCTCTGCTGGTTCATCACAAACATCTACACCATTAGAAGGGTAAAAAGAAGTGGACATCAGGGGCGGTAAAAGCTTACTGATACCCAGACAAACATGGGAGGACACTTTGCCTCCTTGGCTAATACTATAACCATCCATCAGTGCATCTGAGCCCTATAACACCCTTGCCGTGTGAGGGCAACCTAGCAAAAACTAACAGTAATAATAACCATGTTGAATTTGACATCTTTTTGCATCCTTCTTAGCATATATCATATTCTCTGTTTAAAAAAATTCTTTAGGCAGTTAGGTGTTATTTGTTCCTTGGCTGTCTGCAGATTAGAGTAGTCCTTTTCTTTACATGAAAACTTTCTTATTGGATAGTGCTCTGATCAGCAATTGTAGTAGTAAACACTGAGACATGTCTGGATATATACAAAAGATTTACACTGGTTATACCAGGAAACAGCAATAATTAATTTGCATACCTTTGATATTAAATCATGGTTAAACAACTTGGGTTGTTCCCATTGAGTAACAGGTGTGTGTCTTTTTGTCAGTTTAATGTGAAGAAATGATTTTGCCATTACTGTTGAAGTGAAGCGTACCAGCGGCAGACGTCCACCAGTATTGGCTGTATCAAAACGTGGTTCCATCATGCCCAGAAATACAAAGACAAAACCTCAGGAGTAACAGCTTCTTTATGAAAACAACCATTATTCTTGAGTCTAAAGTCACGTGCATGCTGTGGTGCTACCGGTGGCTCCATGAAGCTCTGAGAAACATATTTAAACTGCTGCTTTCTGATGGGCACTGACACTTCGACAAGGAGCGAATCCCATCAGTATTATTGGTTTGATGCATCCATGCCATGTGAGTTTGAAATCAACCTTCTCTGAGTGATCATCCTCATAGTGCCTGCTGGCAGCACTGAATTCCCCTGGTGGGGGGGGCAAGCAAAAAAAAGTTTTATATATTATATGTTAATACATTTGGCAAATATGTTGTTTTTTTATGCTTGTGTACACTTTTACAGGGTGTCATAAAAGTCAGATGAAGCCACAAAAGTGAACGACCAGCTGCGTGTGCACATTAACACACATCCTAGTGCCTTGATCTAGTTGGTATCGTCTCTTCCCACCCTGGGGCTCAACCCTGGAAACATACCGAGTTTGCTTTGTTCATCAAGGACCCCCTGTGCGGCAGCTGTCATTTTACAGCTGCAGCTGGTCACATGATTATTACCACAGTGACCAGTGACTGTGACTCATGAATTCCATTCTGGTTTCTAAGGGAGGGGGGGTTCTGCCCAAAATAAATCACCCATGAATCATCCATCATTAAAAATATATATCTTTCCTTTCTTCACTAATATAGTCCTTACCAAAGATGAATATTTTTGCTGCATCACTGCATCATGAGTGATGTACCCAGCCTGTTTACTGATCAAAAATTGATTCACACAGTAGTGATGCCCTTCCCAATTGTTGAAGAGAGCACAGTCAACATACCACCATTTTAATGTTTTATGTTGTATTTTAAATATATGATTTCTCTGTGTGATTCCTGCTAGAATACAATAAAAGCTATATCTAAATGGACAGTTCTGAGGTTGTTACTTGTAAACCAATGGTTAAAGAAGAACTGCATGGAGAGTGATGGCGCCAGAAACAAACAACAGTTAAATTTCCCACTGCTCCATTCTGCTGGGAACGAGTCCAGAGTGCTACACGTTTGTGAAAAGTAGGCTTTGTTTATGGATCTCTTGAAGATGTTCTGAGAATGTGAGTACTGCAGTTTGCTATGGGCAAGTTGCTAAATTGCTGACCACTGCCACCTACAGGTAGTATGTGTTCTCACTTGTTTCGACTCCGGTTGTTACTGTCCAACAGTTGGTACCTGTACTCACTGGCCTTAAGACACGTACTTTTCACAGAGAGAGAGAGAGAATAAAGAAGATAGACGGGGTTGGTTTATGCATTGATAAATCCTTACAGGTCTCATATCCACATGTGTTTTGTTTCACTATTTCTCGATTTATGGGGATGCGTCTGTGAATAATATACCATCCATCCATTTTCCAAACCGCTTATCCTACTGGGTCGCGGGGGGTCCGGAGCCTATCCCGGAAGCAACGGGC
>JABFEA020000010.1:3789825-3819705 GCA_019775915.2 Cyphomyrus plagiostoma | reverse complement strand
ATCTTCAACACTGTGAGAAAACTGTGTTTCTTGTGTCCAAGAGCACCTTTGCTTGCATGGTATAGTGGAAGCTGCAAAAGTATCATACTCATACAAGTTTTTTGGAGTCTGTAAGTGTGTGTGTAAAGATGTACATTTTTCTGAATACTGGAGTGTATGGGTGACAGAATATAGTATTGCACACCTTTTCACCAATGGTCATAAAGTACCTCCCTATGACTCCCTGTCCTTAATGGAAGCTGTAGTACCTTTGAACAACACACAATTGTTACAATAAAATAACAAGCAGCACAAATGAATATTGGAAGTAATTCTAGTCCAAAAGCTGTCACAATAGTGAACATGTCTTAGATGCACCAGTCCCAAGGTGACATGCTGTCTCAGACAAAGAAAGTCTGACACCAGATAAACCACCATTACAGACACTTCCCCTATTCTCACATTATTTCGGTTTTGCCACACGTGTATAAAATTCAGCACCTAGTCATGCAGTCAGGTTTACAAACATTTGTGAAAGAATGGGTTGTTCTGAAGAGCTCAGTGAATTCAAACAAGGTACTGTCACAGAATGCCACCTGTTTGTGAAATTTAGAATGAGATGGCATAAAGATCCTGTATGTGTAACAGCCAGGTTTTCCAATACTCTTGTCCATACAGTGTGCATCCAGCTCATAATATTAGCCACTTCAATGGTGAAACATAAGTACAAATAACAGTACTGCCCTACAATGGCGAAACGCAGTAACTACACTGACATTGGTAGTGAGAAAAGGGACTTCGAAGTTTTTTTTTTACTTTGAACTCATGTTTAGCAGGTAGGCAGTGTTTTATTCAAAACCAAGCATAGCTGAATGGAGCCCAAGTGAATCGACAAGACCTTAATACTGACCTGTTACAACATCATAAATTAAATTAGTTAAAATGACTAAAATGAGCAAGGTATTAGCTTAGCTGCTTCAATGACTAGAGTACTCATTTGTTAGTGGTGCTTGAGATTTTAGTTTGCAAAAAGAACAACACTGCGTTGGATAAGTGTTGGAAAATAGATGGACCCTGTTAAAGATGCTAGTAAATAAAGTCTATGGAACAAACTATGCGGAACCATGTTTATTTGGGTCATCGGGTGGAAGAGGAGAGGGGAAGAAAAGCTGGGAGCACCGTCATGTGGGCCGCTTAGGAGAAGGTGAATATCCTTTTAAACATTTTCTGATGGCTTCTTTTATTTGGTCTTTCAACGAAGAGTCGTTTTATTAAACCGATTAATTGCTTTGACAATTTAAGGAATAATTTGCACGCTATTCCTGATTTGTGTAACAACCGAACTAGTGTGTAGCTAACGTTAAGCCTAGCCTACTGCTGCTGTTATCCTAGGTAACGTTAGCATGCTAGTGATATTATGTTACTTAACATTAGCATGCTATCGCTATTCTGCTAGGTAACGTTAATATCCTGTTGTTATTTTATTTTAAGTCTAATCAGATTCGGATTACCGCTGCAGAAACACTTCTTGCGCAGAAGGGATGTTTCATGTTGTTCATATTGTATTGGTCCTGTACATTTGGTTCTTCCGGACTGTAGCTAGATAGCCAGTGCGGCCTGTTTTACTGCTGCCATTTATTTATGTCACCCAGCACCCGTTGTGTTCTTAAGCACCTGTAAAACACTTCTGTATTTCCCACATGTTGTGCATGACACGAGAACGCTATGTTTATATGAACACATTTAACACGATTTGGAGAGAGTTAGCTACAAAGTAGTGTGGGTGGTTCACCTTGTATATATGGGTTTCCAGTTACTTACAAGTCCACTTGATACTGAATTGTGGAAAATGTCTTACTTTCACAGTTTAGAGACACCTGGAAATTGTATCACGAATCTGGATTTCATGCTTAGCCGGATAACTTGTCGGCTAGGGTACCCCAGTTGAAATGGACTTTATCTTCGTTCATTTACATTTAGCCTAATTACCTTAAATCCGACACAGTAGTCGGCTAAGCAAGAGATACGGCTTCGTGATACAGGCCCCAGATTACCTGAGCATTTTGACAGAAGGGGTTCATGCACAAAACCTAAGCAAAAACACGGAGAGAACCGGCACACATGGAGCCGGGGGCAGACCGCAATGCCACTCAATGAGCTTCTGGGTCACCTTTTGTATTAAAAAAAAAAAAATCGGTTTCGCCTGCGTCGGTACCTGCCTCTAATTGCATATAATACAGTCAGTCAGAAGAGGGAGCCACGGCTGTATTTGTTTAGCAAGAGAGGACATTTTAGCACGGATATTGCTGTTACAGTTTAACAGTACAATGGTTGACGTGGCAGACAGTTCAGTGTCAAGGTGACCCACCAGTAGGTAAACGCCGAAGGAACAGATAGCTGACAGATTAAAAATTAATTGCCAGTGGTGTGTTTTTGTAAAGTTACCCTCAGCTGTTCGTTTCATGGCCTTTTGTGCAATGTGAAACGACAACATTGTCAGACATCCCACCTTAAGGATACTGGGTTCAGGGAGGGCGGTGGTGCTGGCCATTGATTGGATTTATTTTTTTTTACTGTAATTTAATTTAATGTATTAAATATCTGACTGGTGGTGAAATTTGGGGTGAGCTTGCAGTGGAGAAGCTTTTTGCAGGCTGATTTTACCCCCTGCTGGCTGAATAGTGGAATAACAGATTCCTGGGACACTGTACACCATTTGCGACCTCGGGGAGCTGCTGTCAGTTTGTGGGAGACTCCCGGAGCTTCCGGGAGAGGTCAAATGTCTGGCTTTGTGCACATGTGTGTCACGTGGAGCTGATTCAAACATTAAGTTCTCTGAATTGTGGGACTGCACTGATTGTTATATTGCAGGATTGGATATGGAGGTGTTTCTGTTCTGCGGAGCTCCAGATAAACTGTTCCCATGCAGAGAGACCCTTTTTCTTGCATATGAAGCATATTGACCAGGAGCTGGAGCTGAAGGAATGAGAGATGAAATGCATCTGGAGTTATATAGGAGAATAATATGATTTATGTATGCGCATGTGTACTAGATACTGACATGGCTGAAGCCGGTGTGGACCTGAGCCGTAAGTTTGTGTCCGAGTCAGAGATCGAAGAAAGGAAGCGGAGGAGACAGGAGGAATGGGAGAAAGTGAGGAAACCCGACGACCCCCAGGGTGAGTTCCTCTCTTCCCCTCGAGTCGCCCTGGTGGCTCGGCAGCGTGTCGTCCTCCATCAGTTGTTTGAAAGGCTTCCTTGCCTGTTCTTCCTCTGTTTAGAGGCACCAGAGGAGGAGTACGACCCTCGTTCTCTCTTTGAGCGGCTCCAGGAGCAGAAGGAGAAGAAGCAGGAGGAATATGAGGAGCAGTTTAAATTCAGTGAGAAGTTGCTGTTATTCTTTTGAGGTCTTTTTTTTAGTAAAACAGAACAAAACGCCATGTGATCTGCACTCTCCAACATAACTATGGCGTTGTCTTGATTTTTCTTCACAGAAAACATGGTTAAAGGTCTAGATGAAGATGAGTCAAACTTCCTGGATGAGGTTTCTAGGCAACAGTCACTGATAGAGAAACAGCGCCGAGATGAAGAGCTACAGGAGCTACAGGAGTACAGGATATCCTTTCTTTAATTGGCTAATGAATCCGATCCCATGTACATCTTCGTCTTCACCAGATATAAGTGAGTTTGGGTTTTGCTGTTACCACAGAACCAAAGTCATCAATGTGGCTGATTTTTATTTCTTTGCTGCACTGAACTAAACGGAAAAATAATGAATTTCAAAGTGTGGCTATGTCATGTAATTTGTCATGTAAGGTTTTTGTTTGCAATTTCCATCCATCCATCCATACTTGTCCTATGCAGACAAAATTTCATGTTAAACAACTGCAAAATTTTTTTAAAACCTCATTGAATTACAGCCCTGGCAAAAATATGGAATTATTACTCTTGGATGATGTTCAATCAATTGTTTTACTTTGTAGTCCAAAAAACAAATCATTAGATATGACACAAAACTATTTTACTTAACAGCTGAACATTCTGGTTTTGTAAAACATACCTCTAAAAAAATAAAATGACATTGCAATTGTGCATCTTTTAAGTAGAGGAAAAATATATGATTCACTAAATGCTGAGGAAAAAATACATGGAATGTAGAAGAAAAAAAGAACAGTTTGTTTAGTAGTTTGTTGCACCTACTCTGGCTTTTATGACAGCTTGAATTCTTTGAAGCATGGACATCACTAATGAAAATCAATATTCTACATCAGGGTTCTTCAAATCTGGACCTCGATTCCAAATCCAGGCCTTGTTTTCTGTTCTCCCGGGTAGTTGGTTTAATAATTACTGAAATTTGCTTGCTTTCTTCAGGCAGTCGTCTTTATATGTTTCATTGGGATGGCACCAAACATACGTTCCAGCATCATCTCCTTGGCTAATGCAGATTCGGGATTCATCACTGAATACCACTTTCATCCAATCATCCACAGCCCACGACTGCTTCTCTTTAGCCCATTGTAACCTTGTTTTCGTCTGTTTATGTTTGGCTTTCCTGTACCTAAATCCCATTTCCCTCAGCCAACTTCTTACAGTTCAGTCACAAACATTGGCTCCTGTTTCTGCCCATTTATCTTTCATTTGTATTGTAGTACTTTTTTCTATTTTCAAGGCATATTGCTTTGAGTTTTCTGTCCTAATGTTTTAATGTCTTCCTTGGTCTACCTGTATGTTTCCCTTTTACAACCTTCCCATTTTGTTTGTACTTGCTCCAAATTTTAGACACAGCTGACTGAGAACAACCAACATCTTTTGTCGCACTCTGCGTTGATTTACCTTCTTGAAGGAGTTTTATAATCCTTTTCATTGTTTCAACTGACAGCTCTCTTGTTTGGGCCATGTTTCCTGTCAATCAGTCAGGTGCCACTCTCAACTGCAGAGTAATTTTCCTAATTAAACCTGTGCAGGTATTTGTTTCAGAAATGCAAATTACAGGGTGATTCCATAATTTTTTCTTCTACTTGACTGGAAAAAAAGATGTACCATTAATTGCAACAATGTCATTTTATTATTTGGAGGAATGTTCAGCTATTGGGTAAAATGATTTTGCATCTGATTTCTTTTGTGGACTACCCAGGAAAACAACTGACTGAACATCCTCCAAGAGTAGTGATTCCATATTTTTTGCCAGGGGTTGTAGTAGTATGTGGACTGCCTGGATACCTCTTGGCCTAGGCGAGAGAGATCACGTTACTGGGTTGACTTAGCAAGTCACTTCTGCAGGGATAGCCGCTTGCTGCTTCTCTTGCTTCTGGATTTGGCTTCAGTTTTGGTTGTAGAGGTAACAATTTTTGAGGAATTCAGGGAATGTCATGCAGTGGGCCCTTCCTTTGGCCATCTAAGCTGTGTGAGATGGTCAGCATTCTGGTACCTCCTTAACTCTGGCCTGCACAGTGCTCGCACAAAGCTGACAGCCAGCAGCGAGAGTAGAAAGGACCCTGAGCGCCGACCTGGGCCCAAGGCAGCAGAGCACCGAAGCATGCTTTCCCAGGCACACCTGCTGGCCGGTGCGGTCAAGCGCCGTAGGTGAGACTCACCCCATCGCAGTCCTGCTGTCCAGCTACATTTGAAGGGGTAACGGTGAGAATGGTGCAGTGGGAAGTGCTGGTTAATTGGTTGGCAGAGTGGCTATGTGACCTACGAACTGTAACATGTGGGTGCATCCTTCAGTCTGCCTACACAGACCAGCATGGTGAACAGATTCATTACAAGACTTTGGCTTTGCCCTTGATCACAGCTTACCTTGCTTTTTACCACTCCTTTCTTTTTTTTTATAATCTTAGCATGTCCGGGGTGGGGGGGGGTTGATCTTCTAACTTCTTGGGAGTTTTTGGTTCCTCTCCTCTGTCATCTGGCTGCCTTTCATTTCTGTCTTTCCTTTTCCCTGTTTTTGTAGTGTTTTCTTGAGTGATGTAATATATTACATCACATCCATGTAACTGTTGTGAACGGCGCCATATAAAAATAAATGGAATGTAATTGATTTCACGCTTGGGCCCTTGAAGGCCCTTAACCCCAGTTGCATCAAGGACTGGCTGATCCTGCCTTCTTATTGAACTTCACTTTGGATAAAGGTGTTTAAGTGTGATGTAAAGTATCAGTGCAAATCCTTTGGGGGTGGTAACCCTTCAGCTTTTATGACCAAAACACTTTACAAAAAATGAAAATACAAAAGGCACCCTGTGTATATGAAGAGATGGTGACCTTTGTCACAGCCAGAGAAAATTCCAAACGCTTCTGGGTTCCTTCTTACTCTTTCCCTCTGACCGATTCATGGATTCATTTCTATAGTCAAATGTCTGCATGCGTAACCATGTGTGTTTGTATTTGGGTAAATTTCTCTAAAAGCACCTGGAAGATGCCCTGATGTCCCCGGCTTTCTTGTGCATGTTGTTACCCACCTTTAGAGGCAGGCAGGTTAGTGGCCTAACAGTGAACTGTGTGCTTCCCAGTGCTGCTGCCAGATTTTGCCCTATTTCCCATTCATTTTAATGACATTGATGGAGTCTCATTAATTAAGGACAAACAGAGCAATGGAGCCGTATTAATTAAGGATGTAGACAGCAGTGGTGTTTCCTTGATGGGTAGATGCACTTTATCTGTGTTATCTCCCTTCTCTCTCACCCACTCAGTTCCTCTCAGTCATCAGACAGCAGTAAGAAGCAGAGGTTTGAGAGTCCGGAAGTGGACAGTACCCAGGCAGGTGAGCAGGCAATGTGGTTGGTACCTAGCAGTGTGTGTGATGTTCCTCAGCCTCCCAAATCAAAAGTGGGCGGTGATTTGGTGTGAACTTTGACCCCAGGAACCTGCTGTAGAAATATAAAGCAGTGGTGCTCAGTGTGAGACTGTGCCACCAGGTCTTACACAGCACAGCCTCTCCGAGCGCAGGCTAAACCCCTGATGATCACTGTGTCTATTCCCAGAGTCCAAGGCCCATGTGGCGCTGGCAGGAGCTGGCCACTCCACTGTGGTTCACCTGCCATCGGCGGCTGTCTGCGTGGGCATCCTGCCCGGCCTGGGGGCATACTCCAGCAGCAGTGACTCTGAGTCGAGCAGCGACAGTGAAGGTATTTGAGATTCATGCACACACCTCCATGCACGGAGCCTAAATGTGTGTCATGCAAACACACAGCGCGACACAGGCATATATGCGTCTGTGATGACTACAAAAAGGACTTGACCAGCAGTGAGTTCAGCCTACTAATATCCACCCACTGTCGTTCAGGAGTTTCCCAGTGGGGTTGTGGATCTGCCTACGTGGATCTGGCACATAGCTGCTCCTTCAGCACCTCTAAATCATGCTTTTCCACTGCTACCAAGAATCGGGTCGTACCTGAGCTGTACCACAAACTGAAGGTTTTCCCGTTGTAAATGATCTGAGCCGTACTCATGCTGACATGGCCCTGCTTACCAGGACACCAGGCTAGTTGTGTCACTACTTTAACTGGTTGAAATACAAAAATATGCGTTGATATTCATGGATTATCAGAAGGAAAAAAGCACATTCTGTGCATTATTTGTTATTTGTAGTATTGCACGTCGCAATGTATTGATACATTCTCGATAACTTGAAAACTTACAATCCCTTCTTAGAAAAAGTACTATAGAACAGCTGAGCAGACTGTATACGTAATGCAAATTTACGCAAGCGAATGCTAATTGCACTAGTGTTTGATGCTAACATAAGGTGGCAAGTCTCACAGACGTACTAGTAGAAACTAGCACATAATTAAGCATGATGTACACCGTGTGATCAGTAAATAAGCATCTTGTCAGGTTTACATCACTGTCGCTCTCCAAACCTGGCAATACCTTTACTGAGCCGACATTTCTGTGGTAGAAAACTGAAGTCAGATGGAACTGCGCTGTGACTAGTGTCTTTTTGCGGTACGGCTCGGATCCTATATGCCAGTGGAAAAGGGCTGCAAGCCTGTGATGCAGGTCATGTGATCTAACTCTTGTCATATTTCATTCTGCCCAGTTTAAGCCTTGTTCTCCTGCTGTTTGGGTTTGCTGGGGTCCTCCTGAATGAAAAGAAAAGCTGAGGTCAACTTGAAGACCAGAGAATGGATTGTGTGGCCACACAGAATCAGACCTGAGACAGTCTGTCAGCATGTGAAAAACTCATTTTATTTGTGTGTGTGTGTTTTTACTTGTTACTGGCTACAGAGAGCTGGGACAGTGTGTTCTGACTGCCCTGCATCAACCCAAATGCGTGGGCTGTGTGAGGCTTTAATGTCCTCACAGCTTGTGGAAAATAAATCTTCTGCTCACTTTGTCTCTGTTGGGTGATCTGCGTATAATGCGGCCTTTAAAAAGCCAGCCCCATGTGTTTGATGTAGAGCAGTGCTTCGGCCCCCGGTCCCAGGAACCTGCAGGCTCTCCCACTTTTTGTATTTAGCTCCTATGGACTAAAATGCTGATCCTGATGTTAAATTTAGCAAGTTGAAGCTGCTGTGTTTCTAAGATCTGTTACAGCTGCTTGTGCTGGAAAAGGTTTGTATGATTGCAGTTTCCCAAACAATTAAAAGTGTCAACTGTACAGAATCTAAAGGGGGTTTCTCATAAAATTAACTATGGATGATATATAATGCATTTGCTTTATGGCCACATAACTTCTCATTTTGAGAAGTGTTATGTGCTTCTTTCTGTTTCGTGCTCTTTTATGAACGAAGTTGGTGAAACTCCACTTGAGAAGATGAAATGAATAAATGTATAATTTAAGGTTTATTTTTATTTAAAATGTGCTCAAGGTTTATGTTTAGCACAAATGTTGAATCATACAGTATCATCAAAAACCCAGAAGCGATAAATGGTGAAGCCCTAAACTAAGGGTTGGTGTTGCTTTAAACCAAGGACCCTCTCCTTTGGAGGCTCTGCAATTGCAAGCCTTTCGTCCCGACAATCTTAACCTGATTAGCCTGATTAGTTAGGATCTGTACTACTTGCATGTCCACCTGTTTGTCTACCCCAAATTTACAGCAGTACTGAATAAGTGATTAAAATTAAACACTGCATATAAGTTACCTGTCAAGATTTCAGTCTGTCTGCCCCAAGTTAAAGATGGTTTTCAAACACAAATGTTCTTGTTAAGCTAAACCAGTCTATCTCAAGAGTGATAGTGTGTCTCTGACTTTCACCAATGCGTAAGGAGGCTTGCTGGAACTATGTGACATTTATGTTTTAAACAGCTGGTTGAGTGTAATTCACACAAATGAGGACTCCACACATCCATTTTCTGAAACTGCTTGTCCTATTCAGGGTTGGGGGGGTGTCCAGAACCTATTGGTGCAAGGCAGGGAATGACCCAGGATAGAGTACCAGCCCATCACAGAGCGCACACACTCACTTTGCTAACAACATGCAAACTCACATGAGACCGTGGCAGAGACCTGAACCCAGATCCCACAGGTATGGGGGCAACAGTGCTAAGCACTGCACCAGCAAGCCACCCCTGAATGAAAACTCCCAGGGAGCATTTCAGAACTGTGCAAAACTAGGAATGAAAACAAACAGCTGGAACCAGTCTGGTGGTCCTAGCTATCCCAGACAAGAGGGGCCTTTCCTTGGGCTCTATTGTCCTACAGTTTTCACTGATGTTCAAGCACAGGTAGAATGAAAATCAATGGGCATCCTGCAGTAACAGTGGCAATGTACAAAACAAACAGGATATCTTTGAAGAGATGCCTGGTTTATGTCAGAAGTTACATGGTTCTCCTCCATCAATGGTCATTAGGACAGCTCCATAAATTTGTCTCCCCAACTTAAATCGCCAGTCTCAGATGTATACGACACATTCCATTTCTCTCTAAAACATCAAAGAGACTCTCTAACCTTGCTCTCCACACATAATGCTTATATAAAGTATAGCATCCAGTTTGTTAGTTTATTCACCTGAGAGTAAAAAGAAAAGCCACACTGTATAAAACGATTAACGTAAAACCTTTACAAGGCACACTAATAGATTTCATTACAGTTCACCACATAAAATACATTGCAATAATACAATAGCAATAAACAGCTTTTATAAGCCAAAACAAGCTAAACCATATATAGTAGCAGGAGTAATAATAATAAAAAAGAAATATTACATATTACAAAGTTACATTCAATACTATTTTGTCATTTGTTTCTGCTGCTCAGCCAGTGAAAATCAAGTAGGGATAGTGTCCATGTCTTCTAAAAATCCTGGTTTTCGGAGTGTGAAGGCAGGAAAATCCTCCATGTGGTTATCTGGTACCTGGAAGGGGGTCTGTAGCCTATCTCAGGAAAATCAGGGCACAAGGCAGGGTACACCCTGCATGCCAGTCCAGGAGAGGAAGGAAAAATAAGAAAACCAATGTAAATACAAACATGTTTTGTAAAAGTCTATTGCTGCATTCATTTTGTTTGTAAACAGTGAAGGAATGTTGGCAGCCAGCAGGCAGCTCAATGCAGCCGCTTTACTCAGCAGCCCAGTTGCTAGGCGACAGATTCCTCTGTTTGAAGTACTCTGTGACCTGCTGGGGCAGCTCTGCCAGCACAGATTTGGCTAACGTTTCCTTCGGAGCCTGTAAAAAAAAAAACAGAAGTTTTTCTAGCTATTGAAAATATGAATGTGTTGGACAAATATACGGTTATAGTGGAGGGGTTGAGGACCTACGGATTATAGCCACAGGGTGAATCTCAATGTGCGTATTTGACCTTTCTTGTGTACCTGTTTTACGTCATCTTCTATTGCCAAACACCAGGTCCAATACTAAGAACACAAGTGCACAAGGACGGTAAACATCCCTGGATGATGGTCTTGCTTCGCCCCAAATATCAAGGATTGGTTGCATCCTTGCCAAACAAGAGCAATTCCATAATTCACTGCACTCCAAGTTTGTTCTTGGAAGGCAAGTTAGCAAGACCAGTCTTGCCAACACCACAAGTATGGTCTTTGTGGTGCTGATATTGAGATGGACCCATAGTCTTCAGGCAAGACGGTATCTGCACTGTCAGACCATGGGGTATAAATTCAGGAATGTAACAAGCCAAACCACGATACAAAAGAGAAACTGCTATTCATTAATTTTGTAACAGTATGGGATATAAGATAAGCTGTGCTGGTGAGGAAATAAAAGAAAACTTCTAGTTGGTCTGAGGGAGACACTCACGTTACGGAAGTCCCGAAAGGGCACAAATTGCACAATATCCCTGACAGCAGCCTCGCCTGTGTAGGAGCGTAAGATGCTACTGTCTCCATCCAGGAACTCCATGGCAGTGAAGTCGGCGTTCCCCACGCCCACGATGATGATGGACATGGGAAGCTTGGCTGCCTGCACTATAGCATGGCGCGTCTCATCCATGTCACTGATCACACCATCTGTGATGATGAGGAGGGTGAAGTACTGCTACAGAGAGGGGACACACTCTTTAGGGGGCACTGTCAATAGAGCAGGCACAAAATAGAACATACCACATGGATTTTTGTATTCCATCTTAAAAAATTGATCTTAAAGCATTTAGCATAAGTAATTAGAATTTCCTGCTTGGGATCAAGAAACAATAACAATCAATCTATACAGCTAATTAGATATCCACTTTAGCGATATGGAGGCTGCCCAATTTTGATCCATGACACTTCATGTAATGCTGCTGTACTCAAAACTGCAAAGACATCTTGGCAGCGTGGATATCAGGCTTGCCAACTCACCCAAGCCAGCATAGAACAATGTGTTTATTAATGGTGGCTCTCCACTCACAACACAGAACATGCATTGTGTTCCTGAATAACCAGGATTATAATGGTTCCTATAGTATAGCTTCTAATAGTCTAGTACAGCAACTACCATGCCATAAAATGGTGACATCACTGACTACAGCCATAACCTTCACCAAAAACATTCTACAATCCCAGCTCTAACTATAATAATATGCTTTATTACTCATATCCTTTATAATCGTAGTATTCTTCATACCCTCCATACTCACCGCAGCTGTCTTCTGGTGCTGGGCCTGGGCAGCAAATCGAGCCACGTGATTAATGATGGGAGAAAAGTTGGTGGGTCCATAAAATCGGATGTGGGGCAAGCAGGCGGAGTAGGCTTGTGCGATTCCTTCTACTCCTTATACCGCAGGAAGCAGGGAAAAATGTTTGTTCAGATATCAGGTGAGTGATAGACTGTTTGGTCATGCTACTTTTTGTAACCCTTGCATCTTACCTGTGCAGAAAGGGTTGGAGGGGTTGAAGTTGATGGCAAACTCATGTGACAGCTGTAGGAGGAAACAGAAAGCCTTTTGACTTCATAAGAAAACCGGTTGCCAATGTTCAAGGCAACCAAGTCTACCAGAGCTAAAAGTTACTTTTTTTTTTTTTTTTACAAAGTACAGTGCAGGTCACTCTGTTGTTTGCAAATACTATTTATGTTATAAAATATGTCATGCTTGTTTTCTTCTGCTGAGAAAACTCTAGCATTCACTTCAGACATGTTCACCTACAGCAATATCTCTGTTGGTAGCGTATTAGAGTAACAGCCCAGGAATGTGACTGACCTTCCAGTCGGGTGGCAGCAGGGCTCCAAATCCCAATGCAGGGAACATCTTGTCCCTGATGAGAGGAAGGAACATAGGGCGGGATAAGTACTTAGGGGCAATAAGGAGACTCAAAATGTAAATGTTCTGCTTGTGCAATAGTGTGAGCACAGCTGTGGTGTTTGTGTAGATCGTCCAGTTCTCTGGTGCACGTTTGAGATTTGATGTCATCTTTTGACTTATTCTGGTGTGTTTGTAACATGTCCCCCGTGTGGTCTTTCCATTTATAATGTATACATTTTTTGGGGAGAATCGATGGAGTGTTTAATCGGCACACTTACGAATCGTAGTCCTGTATGATCTGGCCCACAGCCCAGATGGCATCCAGGTACTCATTGTTACCCAGGGGGTTGATGTAGTGCAGGGAGTAGGGCTCTCTGGGGTTACCATTAGAGGCTGTGAAGTCTATGCCCACCTGATAGATACAGTGCAGGAGAGGGGGACAAATCACAGCTACATGAGCACATCAAACACACCATTGAGGTTTTCATGACCCTATATTATAGGGATGATATTATATAAAATAATATAGATATTAGAAGGACTCCATAGAGAACTGTAAGCAGTAGTGTGGTAGAGGGATATGAGTATACTGCAATATCCTTGGCCAAAGGTCAATGATTGACTTTGTTGTGTCATAAAAATTAAGAACAAGCATTCTGCATACTCAGGATAGGGAGAGCCTGAACTATTAACCAATCAGCACTTTGCTGGTTCATATAAGGTCATCAAGCATTTGTCTTATTCCAATTATATATGGCAATGCATGATGTTTTTTATATGTTCATTGCAAGTCAGTGTTTTTTCTTGTGTGGTTATGGCCACTTTCATACTACAGAACACATCTGACATGTAATTCACTAAAGGGAAAAGCCTATAGGAAAACCATAAAACTTTTACACGAACGTTACCATATATGATAGCATAGCTTTAGTAAGAATCACATGTTTATTGCTTGTTGTTTCTTAATAAAATATTATGTTACTTTAATATCATTCTAATGAAAGACATGTATGATCTCTATGTTAAGTTGTTTTAATTAGACATGAAAAAAATCATGTTATGTTCTCAGAAGACAAAGTGAATGCATCAAATGAAAAAGAATATTTCCTTTTCAAATTCTCATTCTAGTTGTGTGGAATCATTATCCATGATTGTCCATGAGTTAATTTAAAGAATTTTAATAAAAACTAATACTGACAAAGCATTCATTTAATATGAATTCTACATCAATGTTGAACTTGCATGTTTGACACAATAATAATTTAATATATATTTTATATGAAGACAGGAAATATATGATTAATGACATTTAATATGGATTGTACATGAATGTAGGATTAATGTTTTACAGTACAGGTCCTCATCGACTTACGACCTATCCAATTTACGATCAATAGACTTTACGACCATGATCGCAGCTTGTACGTCTGGCAGCGCAAATGTTGCTCAGCTGGGCGTAAGACAGTTTGCGCACCAGTTCCCGGCAGCACTACCATTACCGCGCGCTAAGCCGCTAACTGTTATCCCAGTAACAATATAACTATAATGAAATAAAGAAATCATGATGTATAACAATAATGAACAGAGAAAAGTATGATGTATAACAATACATAATGAACAAAGAAAATTATGATAAGGTATGACAAAGATTTTTATAACAATACATTACTGTACAGTAGGCTATACATATGCAACTTACGACCAAATCATGTTACGACCAGTCAGTCGTAACCAATCATGGTCGTAAGTCGAGGACGACCTGTAGTTTCATGTATTTTACATGAATAAATAAATACGTCTCATACATTAAGTTAAGAGTTTATATGCGAGTGAATGATTTGTGTGTGAGTGTGCCCTGCGATGGGTTGGTAAATGGTAAATAAATGGACTGCATTTACAGTATATAGCGCTTTTCTACAAAGCGCTTTACAATTTATGCCTCACATTCACACACCGGTGGCAAAGGCTGCCATGCAAGGTGCCAACCTGCACACCCGGAGCAATTTGTGGCTCAGTGTCTTGCTCAAGGACACTTTGATGGGGTCAGGAGTAAGCAAGGCTCGAACCTGCAACCCTCTGGTTGCCGACCGATAGCACTGCCTTCTATGCCACCAACTTGGTGATTTAAAAAAAAAATTATTCCATACGGGTAGGTCGTTCAACTAGACTCACTGTTTTCTGATCAATCTATGTTCCTATCCTTACCTATAATCATGAGCTGTGGGTGATGACTTAGAGCTGCGATATACTTCACGATGCATAGGCAACTCAAGCAGTGTGCTGGCTGTACTTGCATGCCTACTTTACGTCTATCTGGAGAATTAAAGGTCATGTCCACCAGGGGGCAGTGCGGGAAAACACTCTTGGTCGGATCCGTTTCCGTTCTCACTTGTTTTGTATCAGGTTGTGACTGGAAATTATGTACAGTCGCTGCCTCCACAGCGATCGAGTTAGTAATTTTTTATTACTACTGCAGCATTTTCTGTACTCTAACCACTACACCACATCACGCCAGTGCAACAATATGGAATGTCACAAGGGTCAAAACATGTTAATTCTTTTGCCTTAACATGCTCAAAATTGGCATGTTAACGAGCACATATGGTACATATTAACGTATAATAATGCGTAAACACGTTCAGATGTGCGTATTAACGGGTAATGGCATGTTAACGCCTAAAAAATGTGCGTGTTGACGTGCACAGTGACAACGTAACACACAAACATGTTAATGTGCAATTTCAGCCGTGTTAACCTGGCGTAGTTGGTCCTGTTATCGCGTCCAGAAATTGCACATTAACATGTTTGTGTGTTACGTTGTCACTGTGCACTCCAATATCAGGCTCTGTCAACTTTAAATTCACATGGGGTACTACAAACTCAGTTCTGTTCTCTTATATATGTATTTTGCAACTGCATTTTTGCAAAGCATTTCCATAGAACATACGTCAAAGCACATTTATTTATACAGCACATTTAAATCCAATAGTTGTACCAAACTACTTTCCAGTCGATGTGAATCAATTTACAATAAAAATAAACAAGAATAAAGAAATTAAACTGACACCGAACATCGAAAAACCCTTACATTTGAATAATAAAAGCATAAAACCACCAAATCAATTAAAAGAACAACATTTTAAAATTTATAATCTATCAAAAACCTCGGCCTGAGTAAAAGCACAAATAAATGCCTAATTTCATATTGAAATAAGTTCTACTAACAGAATGCATCACCAAGTTAAAACCCAAGAAAAGCCACTGTATAAAAATCAATCTAGTGTCCAAGCAGTCAGCATATCCAGCATTTACACAAAGAGCCTGTAATAGCTAGTGCCCGTCGGTGTGGGCAGAGCGAAATAGGAGGCTCCTGCCTACCTCTCCAAAATAATGTGAAAGCTGTCACTCCTTTCTTTTATTATTTCACAGGGCGGACATGATTACAATATCACAAACTAACCAATTCAAAATAAGTCTAAACAAATCAAAATTAACTGATTAGTGAATAAGTGTCACACAGGGGCTGGCACAGCCTCAAGGAAGCCCGTTATCTTTCTTTAAGTGTCCTTTTGCACAGAGATACAGTGGTACCTCTGTTCTAAAACTCACTAGAACTCAAATTTCTTGAAAGTCAAACAAACCAATCTGACCTAGAACTCGATCTGAATATCAGAAGTTGAACCGTGAACGCTGACCTAACGTAAATTGTACGCACCAGGAAATGAGTCATACTACAATGCAATTCTTACCTGAATGCTTTAGATTAACCAAATAAAGCAGCACAACATTACAGTAACTAACAATAAATAAACCACTAACTTACGTGTACTATTAGAGCATTTATACCATTTACTTAAACTTTATTTTACCAGGTAAATTAACTGAAAACCAGTTCTCACTGCTTGACGTGGTATTCGGGAGAAATAGCAAATTACGCATCGGAACTGCCTGGGATACAAACGTCATGCATGTATCTAAACTCTTCAGCCAATAAGGTGTGTCGTCTAGTTTGTGCAGCCGGGTGAGAGGTCGCAATGCATCTAACCATAATGCATTGCGTGAGGATCAGAATGGGTTGCTTTAAACCAGCACCGTAAGCAAGTCGAACGCACCCAATGACCGGACTGGAGAAACAAACTGAAACGCAGACTTAATACAGAGCACTAATGACAACAACCAGAAACAGCTGATCACATGGGGATCTCACATGAGGTTAACGAGGGGGCGCGGCACACAGAAGGAGCAGACGATCGGGGCAGGACAGTAGTAATGTTGGGATAAGATCTTTATCGTTTTGAAAGCCATTAAGAACAAATCTTCTTGTTTTATCCTGCTCATTTTGTGTTTAGATGCTAAAAAAAAAAAAGAATTAGGTGTAATTTTGGGGGCCAGGAACCAATTAATTGGTTTTCCATTATTTCTTATGAGAAAAATTCGATCAGAACTTGAACTTTTTAGGATTCGATCCAGAGTCTGGAACGGATTAAGTTCAAGAACCGAGGTACCACTGTACTCTTATTCTTATACAATATTAAATAGGGCAACTATTTGTAACAATACAAAATCGTTCCTGTATTTGTATGTTTCTATATTTGAAAATATAAGTATGATAAAGTAACAATACGTTGTTCTAAATATGATTTGAAAATACATAAGATATGAAGAACTCAGGAATGGAAAGAAAAAGCCCTGTCACATATATAGAGGTTGAGATATTCTCTGTTAATATAAGTTGGTAGAGTCTAGTGTCCCCAAACCCAATGAGAATTGTGCACGCTGGCAGCATCACACAAACATGTTAATGCAACATTTTTGGACATCTAAAGGCGACCATGTATGGTGTATTAACGCGCTCAGCGCCGACATATTAATGCGTATATTCTGAACGTCTTTACATGTCATCAAGCATTACCATTCAGAATGTACACATTTACATGTCAATTTTGAACATGGTAAGGCAAGGACAGCAAATATGTTTTCACCCGTTTGGCTTTCCATACACCTATGAGGCGTTGAATGAACACATAGAATGCGTGGAAGCCAATTCTCGTACGCGTATGCATTGTAAGCGTCAAGAATCAGCCCTAAAAGGAAAAATTCCTGAAATTAGGTTGTCAGGCTCGATTTCTGTAATAGGGCCTTTTAAGGATAAAGCTTGGTTGGCTCTTAAGGAGGTCATTCCAGGCATGTCCCACTTGCTTGATGTGCTGCAAACTATGATGATGATCATCAGGAAAAGTGGTCTGAATATGGATGGATGCATGCATGCATGGATGGAAGGATGAATGGAAGGATGTGCATGCACCTAAATACTGTCATGTTTTATCCCACCAGATTTATAGACCTTTTCTGAACACAGCTGGTTACTATAGCAACCCTATCTTTCTGACCATCATTTTGGAAGAAACAGGGGCTATATATAGAACTTGCTCACTGATCTAGGACAATGTCAGAGCTTTAGAACCATATATATATAAACGTAATTATGTGAATGTGAGTAAACAATAAATTACTGTCATGCAAAAATACAGAAACAGGCTTGCATTTCAGGAGCAGCTAGTAAGCAGCTGTCCCTATTGGCAGGCTGCCATGTCAGGGTATGGAGTACCAAGTACATCAAGGAAGCTAAAGATATGCTGTCTGGAGCCTTTAACTCCTATCAGGGTCACCCATAGAAAACAGGTCATCGCTAAGGTCCCAGACCAGGCCTACCAAGGCCAACCGTGACACAGGACTGTGTGGTGACACTACACATCTAGAACTCTTACAACAGCATTTAGAAAGCCAGCAAAGATGACAGACATTGTTAAATAAGGAAATAAAGGATATCATTGCCAAAGGGTCTGGAAATAAAGCTTGCCCACTCACCTGAGAGTGAGTACAAGAACCTGAACACTAGCCCACTGGCTAGTATAAATAAATAGGACAAGGGTGGAAAAATCATTCTGGCACAGGTATGTAGATGCAGCTTGTCCAAAAATTCTCAGGGGTAATGACGTTTCAGATTCGTCCCATTTAGCCAATCAACTTGAACAGCCTGTTATGTTGGTTTTAGCTTTAGATCCTCCACAGGGATATCAAAGTTAATGCATTAGCATTCATTTTAAAGTCATAACGTGTTACTATTTACTTGAATGTGTTAATGCATACGTTTATTTTAATAGCCCAATGGGAGAACAGTATGAGCAAATAATAGAGACCTACAGTATTCCTGCCTGGTTGTAAACAGAATCCCAGAATTCATACAGAAAATCAAATCTTTCAGTTAGTATTTCACATGAAAGGGAGGGGATGGTAAGGAAACATTGTTATTTGGTTCATTTCATTAAAAAAAAATGTGAGATATCTCAGAGGATAAAAATACCATGATTTATAATATTTTATTATATTTTGTTGAAGGATAATAGTTTAATGAGGAGATTTCCCATTACTTTTAGTGGTTGCCAGGCTTCTGTTTTTAGAGCAACTTGCCAAATAGGTTTTAGATTTAGACGTATGCAGTTTTTTAAAGCAATGTCATTAGCTCAGTTTAAAACAGAGTCTGTTGATGGACATAATGGAGTGAAACACTTTTATGTCATAACTGCTTTATTTGATCCATGCAATACTGATATAGGCAACATTTATTTTTGCCTTTATTCTGAGACTGTTTGGAATGAATAAAATTCTACATTGAATATACAAATTAGAAAATCTTTTTTTGATATATGTGATTAATTGGTTAAAAACAATATAATTTGTCAGCCATTATTCTCCATTGTCCACATTGAAGAATTAATAGAGATATTAGCAAGCTAGATCGGAAAGAAAAACTGAAAAAAAGTGAAAGATGCACTGTCTTGACCACAAAAAACTATGCAGTTAACCCACAGAAATGGGTTTACCAGAGCAGCTCTTTATTCTTACGAAGACCAGTATGCAAACTATCACAAAACTCATTCGACTTGTACACGGATACTGGGATGGATTGTGGACTCAACCTTGGAAGAAATATCAATAACCTTTGATTTGCTAATTCTATTTACAGGGTTCCCACTCTTTTTAAGGAATCATTTTCCAGGACATTTCCAGGAGCTTTTTCCGAAAATTCATGACAGGATATGATCATACAGTCATACACTTTAGTTGCAGGCTTAATGCCATTTTAATTTCTCTTTGATTATGCAGGGACTTAGTGTCACCAATTTAAATCACATCAAGGCAACAGCATTTAATGACGTATAATGGAGTTGTTTGATCACTTTTTGTTACACACTGTTTTAAACTGCAAAACTCTTTTAAATAAATAAATGCCTCTTGGATTGTGGAAAACTATCCAAACACTAGCATATACTGAGCAATTCCATAATGTTCAGTATAGAGCTGTTGATCACGCCATGAAATAGGCTACCATAGTGACCTAATTTCAGTAAAAGTTACTTGCATAATGCATATTACATTTTACGTCATTGTTTGTATCAAATACATTTATGTACAATATTTGTATTAAAACTGCATGAAGCCAATTTATTGCCTATATCATATGTATGATACCTATAGCAGTAATATATGCAACAATTGGCACGAGACAAAACAGAAAGTCGGAGATAACTGGTAGCTTTCCTGCGAATACAGCAGCTGTAGAATTTGCATAAGTCAATGACAAAGATTATAATAAAGAACTTATCTTTGTGGGAAAAGAAGCTAAAAACATGCATTTTAAATCATGATAGCCTTGCCATCAATTCCTTTGTTCTTAGTATTCCTAGAAAGAATACTAAGAACAAAGGATAACAACCTGAACTCCAGTATATTGGAAAAAAACAAACAATCTATAAGTCACTGCAGTGTAACCTAAGAAAAAGGCATCTGGTGGAGGCATAGGGTTCGAAACAATACTGGTGTTGCTCTACCAACACTTCTGAAGACGCTCCTTGAAGTCTGATAAAACTGCATCCAGACCGATGACCTCCTTCTTTTTTTCAGCAACACTTTTACGATTAGATTAGATTTTATCTAGATAATGGAATAGATATTAGATAATGGAAGCTAGTTAGAATAAGAAATTGAACCAGGAGCTGTTAAGTGTGTTCAGTTGTGCAAATAAACGGCACAAGCCAAGTAATATTTATTGCGTGGTGACTCCTCGGCTGCAAGGATAGCACACAAACCTACACAAACACACAAGCACAGGCATTTAGATGTAGGCTTCAAGTAGCCTAAGCCCCATTTGTTTTAAATAAAAGGAGAAGCTCTTAGTCTAATTCTTTTTAAGACTGTTATGTTCATGCTGTTTTAGGTTTGGTTTACAGAATTTACTTGCTTAAAAGTGGGACCCGGTAGGCATACAAAATGATTTTAGATCATTTTCCGTCATTAGACAATTAGCATTCTGCTAGCACCTAATGGGAATTGCCATTAACAGGCTAACAGAAATTAACATCGTCAATTTACTTTTTGACATGTTTAACATGCAACCTGGGTCCACATTAGACGGTATGAAGTAACAAAACGGTCAGTTGCACCATATGCACTGTGGTCATACTTACAGTCATGCACTCAGCAGAAATTTCAAGTGATGAACTGATGTTCTCTTGTTCTCCTGTCAGCTACTGATAAGCTAGAGCAACGAGTGTCAAAACTCAAATATAATTGCCTATACATGTCTCAGTAGGTGGAGACATTGCACAGCAGAGGGCATGACCTAGCTCAGCTGCCATCATATCTAGACTTATGAACAGTGAGCTGTTTCAAACAGAAAAAATAAAAAGCGAAAACAGAAATAAAATTCCAGGACAAGAAAGATTATTTCCAGGTCATCTGGCCCTTTCTATCAGTTTCCAGGTCATTTCAATGACTGGAAAATAACCCCTCAAAATTTTCAGGTTTTCCAGGACGCGTGAGAACTCTGTATTTATATCGAAAATGAAAATGTTTATAAGAAAGTTTCTAGGAGACACGGAGTACAGCTTTTGTAGAAAACAAAACATGACCCGAGAAACAGCAGCTAAGATTAGCCCTGATCTTTTTAACATATACTTACAGTGAACATGAGCTGGCAGCCACCGAGAATGTAGTCCAGGAAGGTATAGTTTCTGGAGATCTGAGGATGCACACAGAAAGAGGGTCAGGAGTTTGCCCAACAGGGAGCACATTCTGAAGCAATGCCCTCTGCCAGCACACTAAAAACAAGGGCTGGCATTGCATAGCATCACAAACATGGCTTGTTATCTTAGGATAATGAAGAACTCCATGACCCATCCATTACTAATGGGGTCTGGAGAGAATCAGTTCAAATCAGACCACCTGAATTAAGTTAAAGAAACAAGTAACATGCCTCATGTCAGTAAACTCTAATTCATATATATTTTACAAGGTAGCTATGATTTAAAACTGAAGACCTATAATGAGATAAGCATATGAATGTGCTATAGCTGTGTATGATTACCTTGCATGACTTCAGAATGATGACACCTGAGTTTTTATAGTTCTTCTTTCTCTTCTGCTTCTTGGGATTGATGCATTCAAACTCAACCTAAGCAATGTTCAGAATGCAGTTAGCAAGCAACTTGCAAATTCAGTGTTTTTAACCCCTTATAGGAAGGCCCCATCTTTTCAAGAGACAGTGAGTGTGCATCAGTTTTGGGAATGTTATACAACTAAAATAATATGAACCATATGGTTTTACAAGACCATTGTGTGACGAATAAACATTAAATATGTTGAAATTTAGAGCAATTCACAAAATATCACCAATGACCATAATGAAAAATAAGATCAAATGAAAATTTTCATTCATTGGTGTGTAGACAAAAAGCCTTTACGGAAAAAAAAACTACAGAAATATTTCTAAAATTGATATTTTAGTCACAGTGAAAGGGCACATGTTTGGCAAATGTGCCACACCTCCCACCATTAAATTAGTCATCCCAATTGTCAGGTATAGTGCTGGTGTCATGATCTGGGGCTTGATTGATTTCTCAACATCACTAAAGTAGCCATTAATCCTTGAAGGAGAATCATTGCACAGAATGTGATGTTATCAGTCTGTCAACTAAAGCTAGGAATAAAATATTAAAAGAACAGACAACGATATTCAATATGTTAAATGTTAAATTGCATTAACTTAAGACATTGGTTGGAGACCATGGGGTTGAGGCTTGGGGTCGGCGGCGGGGGTCCCTCTGCTTGGTGCCACCTAAGGACATGGTGCCCCTGGGCACATGCCCAAATGGCCATATGGTTAATCTGGGCAGCTCAGGTAGCAGTGTGTGGCTGAGTGGATTATGACGAGAAGGTCAGCAGTTCAAATGCAATGGCTGGCAAAGTGATTTCGCCACTGAGATCCTGAACAATGTCCCCAGTTGCTACAGGGATTGGCTGATCCTGCCTTCTCAATTGTACGTCATGTCAGATAAAAGCATCTGGTATACAACGCAATGTGAAGAGGCTGTGGCTGGATCTGATGCAGGCTGCTCTTGCCAGATAGCCCGAATCTTTCGAGTGGGTGGAGCGTCCCTCAAAGAAGGTGGCAGTGTGCCAAAGGAAGTGCCACATACGCTGGCACACCAAGATCTTTTTGTACATTTCCTTTACTTGAGATGTTTAAACAATTAAGGTTTCAGAAAATCTAAGACTATGTTTCCATTGTGTATGAAAATACTGCTCATTATAAGACAAATTAGAGCCAAAGATCTGTAAAGCCTGCAGGTTGAGCCATTCTCAAGCATTGACTCATACCTCACAAGATTCAACATATTCACTTGTATTCTGCCCACATACAGAGCTAAAGAAGATAAGGAACGATAGTGACTAGCATTCATACAACAGTTTACTGCCATCTAATTGGAGGAGACCAGCCTCACTGTGAGTTCCCAGACTGGAGCGTAACCATCTCCATTGGACCTTCACCTCGACAGAGTTCTGAGCTTCAGCCATCCTGGCGACAGTGGTGTAGAACTCCCCGATGAAGTCATGGCCGCCATCATTATCAAAGTCAGAGCAGATAACCTGCAATAAAGGAGACAAGAGTAGCAGGAATGAGTACGTGGTACAGTGAGGTTTCCATTCTCTACATCACCTCCCTAAAAAGTGACATATTTGACCCAAAGCGCTCAACAAAATTTTAATAACAGTATTTCATTCTAGTGGCACCTGTCCTCGCAGAGGTGACATGGTACCCTGTCAATCACATCTACCTTAATACTCTTCTCCATGTCACCATTGCAGAGAGAGATGAAGGGTATCGTGAAGGGTGCCCACACGGGATCCAGGGTGTTCTTGATCACCTGCTCACAGCATATAACACAAGCCTCATCATGTCTATGTAGAGTGTTGGGAAGGTTGCTATTAAAATGTAATACGTCATAGTCACCCAGTTACAAATGTATAAGTAATGTAACTATTTTAATTACTTTAAACTAATATAATATAATATAATATAATATATATAATCATTATATTTGTTTACTTTTCTAACAAATAAAACTGAAAAGTCCCAGTCACCAACAATTAATTAGCAATTGTAATTCAGTTACACATTTTCCCCCTCAGTAACTTTAACGGATTACAGTTACATTTATTTTGTAATTTGTAGGTAGATACGTTGTCTATGCATGCATGTGTCTGTGTGCCTGTCTATGTAGATATGCATGTGTGTGCCTGTCTATGTATGTATGCATGTGTGTGTGTGCCTGTCTATGTATGTATGCATGTGTGTGCCTGTCTATGTATGCATGCATGTGTGTGTGTGCCTGTCTATGTATGTATGCATGTGTGTGCCTGTCTATGTATGTATGCATGTGTGTGCCTGTCTATGTATGTATGCATGTGTGTACCTGTCTATGTATGTATGCATGTGTGTACCTGTCTATGTATGTATGCATGTGTGTGTGTACCTGTCTATGTATGTATGCATGTGTGTACCTGTCTATGTATGCATACATGTGTGTGCCTGTCTATGTATGTATGCATATGTGTAACTGTTTATGTATGTATGCATGTGTGTGCCTGTCTGCCTGCTTTGCTGCAAGTTAAATGTCCTGCCAGCATGTGCATGCACATGAGAGAGTATGCGCATACATAAAAGAGAACAGCTCGCACCTCTGTCCGGTGGACCAGCATCCACTTCCCATCCTCCCCTTCCTTGTGGAATTCCAGATAAGGGTCCGACTTACCAAAGAAATCCTAGAGACACATCCGGACATAAAGCTAAGTTCACAGAGGCAGCAGAGTCACACAGACAGAGTGCTGTCAGCGATCTCACCTTCTTGTCCAGTTTCCTCCCACACAGGCTGAGTGTGATTACTCTGTTGTCTGACAGTTCCTGTGCTGTTATCTGGAGGTACAATTAAAAATAATGCTTCATGTAACCATTCACACTGTGCAAAAATGAAGGCAGTGTAAATAATGCCATGTGTGTAGTTCACCTCAAGTAGGTGAGCAAGTGCAAGCTTCTCACCACTCTTGTGAAACATCAAGGTTTCTCTCTAAGTATAATTCCTTGTTTTATGCATTTTTACACTGTTTTCTTCCCAAATGTTAACTTGTACCCACCTCTCTTAATTTTGATTGGCCTACACTGGAAATTTTTAAACCAGTGCCATGGTCTGCCTGCATTTCCACACCCGTCTGCAGATCTGAAACTTGGACTCCGTACAAAAATATTTTGACTCGGAAGCCTTTCGCATTCACTGAGCCCAGAGTACCACAATGTCACTCAATAACTATTCAGTACTAACTCCCTTAGCACTGACGCCTTCCTTTGCCAAATGTCTTCTCTGTTGGTTTGGACATGTAGCCAGAAAGCCAGACCACCACTTAGGGCAAAAGGCTCAATCAAGTATTGTAAAGCCATCTGGAGGACGTTAAAAATGTTTAAGAAGTCACAGCAGGGATTAAATGAAAAAATGTTGAGTCAAGCCCTTGAGATGAGTGCCAACTGCCCTAACCGGGGAGGCCTTTATCACTCATGCCATCTGACAGGAAACCATCCTGGAAAGGAGATTTAGTGACAGTGTGCTGCTGAGAGGAAGCCATGCACCACCCCAGTCACCCGTCCAACTTATGGCACAGCAGGTAGTTTCCACAAGAACATCCAGTGTCACACCAAGAGGCATTCGGTCAATAGCTCTTACCCCCAAACCAAGTTATGAGAGGATGGCATCATCCGCTTCAATGGACAAGAAAATGATCTGTGTGTGTGTACATGTTTATAAACACTTATCTGCTGTGGACTTTTACCATCATGTGAAGACAGATGACTCCTGAAATAGCAACATTTTATGTGTTTAAAATCTACTGAAAAGAACATTTTGTCATCAATTTTTTTCTGCTAAGACTAAGGACTACGGTTAAATGAAAAATAGCAATATGCTGAGGTACATGCATATGTACGCGAGTGTGCTTGTGCATATTTGCAAGCTTGCAGCTTCTTACAGTGATGGCACCCTTTCCTGCTGGTTTTCCATTAGCCAGAGTCAGAGGCCGATGCAATTTCTTACTGGAGACAATCTGTTGGTGAGAGAGACCTGATCAGTTGTGAAGAACGCATTAAGAAAAGGTGAAGAAAAAGTAAAAGATGAGACAGGAGAGTGAGGACAGCTATGGAAATGGGACTGCTCACCACCCCCAGCGTGCAGGTGAAATCTCCCAGGAAGTCATGCTCATACAATTGGTTGCTGCATTTGTCCTCATCGAACATGGCAAACTTAAGCTTCTGGATCTCCTCAAAGTGATAATCCACCTGGAACTTTACTCCAAACACGGGGTTCAGGTTGTTTAAAACTGTTTCTGTCCGCCCAATCTGCAAAACACACAGATTATTTTACACTGCTGATTTCACCTGTGCCTTACATTGAGCTGTTTTGTTTTTGTAACCCTCAGTTTGATCAGACAGTTTCCTTTATTGCCCTCAAAGCATCAGTCCCAAGTTTGATTCAACCCCACTGAAATTTGTATCATTTTGACACCCAACTCTTATCCATCCCTGCCCAACTCTCTTTATAACAGTCCCTCTAATCCATGCAAAGTCCTGTTTGCTGCTCACATACACAGATGCATACAAGCACACATGGAAATACTCATAGGCAAAGGCACATACTGACATTCACAAGGCACAAATAAATGTATATAAACAATTAAGAGCTGAATGAGAACACTATAGTAACCCCCAGGCTGGTCATGCTACAAGACATAGCAACAATCCCCCTGGTCTTCATGTCCCACTGTCCACCAGTGCTCCCCCCATAGGCCATCACCATACCCATTTTATACCCACATTATTCCTCCTTTGCCATTCTCACCTCCACCCATTTGCCATCCACTTCCAAGAAGAGCACACAGAAAGGGTCTGACTTGGAGGTGACATCTCGATCTAGGAGGTTACTGCCGCAGACAGACAGCTCCACTTTGGTAACACAGCACTGAGGACCCAGTGCAGATCCAAGTGTGTAGGCCATGTGACACTGGAAAAAACATAGGGAACAATCAGATCTTTGGTTACCACCTTTATCACATATCAGTTTATATGCATAATTATGGTTGTTTTTCTGATTACATTTTGATCATAACAGCTAGTAATTATTGTCACCGATTACAGGTGATAAGTACAAACACAATTCCAGGTAGACAAAAATCAGCCAAACTGGACAATTCCATTCGAAATTACTTTTCACAGCAGTAGTATTATACAGTGGCAGTGAATCATGTAAAGTAGGAGCATATATTTACAATTTCCTGAACCCATTCTCCATAAAGCAAGCAAGTTACATAAATGTCTCAAAGATTAGGAAGACTACAGTACCACAATCAGCCACTCTTCACAAAGGCTTTAATAGCTTACATAAAAACATTGGAAGTGGAAGTATGGGTAGTTATTTGAATACATAGCCTAGAGTACATGTGTCAAACTCAAGGCTCACTGGGCACATCCAGCCCGGCGTATAATTATACCCGGGCCACAAGATTAATTTATATACCTTTCTTTTAATAGCCGGGCAATATGAAGTGCCGATAACACACAAACTACAAATCCCATAATGCAGCATAACAGCTGCCTTACCGAACGATAGGCTACCTGCGATCATTCCCATGTCAATTACGTCTGACAAGTCTGTTGATGTATACAACCCTAATTTCAAGTCAAAGCTAACCCCTAACAATGGCCAAGAGAAAAGCTGATTCTGAAAACAGAGCCTTTCAAAACCGGTGGGAGGCTGAGTATATGTTTACTGACATTGCCAGTAAACCCGTGTGTCTTGTTTGTGGAGCTAATGTGACTGAAAGAGAATCTCCACAACACAGAATCTTACCCCAAACAAAAACAAACTTGTTGCCAAGAAAAGATGCCAAGCATCCGGCTCTGACAGAGTGGCATAAGAGCAAAGAAAATGGAATGTTTTGATTTGTTATTTTAACTTTCACTTAAAAGTACAATTTTAATTTATATTTTCAGGTTTTTTTGCAGCATATTCATATTTTGAATTTGTATAATTTTGACAGGGGATATTTTTATGGAGAGAAAAATGTTTTAAGTTAAAGTTTATTTATTTTGGAATAATACTGTATCCTGTCTGTTTCGATTCAAATTTATGTGCAAAAAACATAGTCTGTTCAATAAATGTTTATCCTGTTCAGCCCGTGACCTAAAAGTGTGCTTTGAGTTTTGACCCTTGTGCGATTCAGTTTGACACCCCTGGCCTAAAGCATTTTTTAAAAACTCTGTACACATAGGCTACGTTCACACTGCCATGCTGAAGTGACTCAAATCGAATATTTTTCCTTAATGTGACACAGATCTGATCTTTTCAAATTGGATTTGTGCCACTTTCATATGTGGTACTAAATCGGATATGTATCCGACTGGCGGCCATGCGACCTGAATGTAAACGCTCAGACCAGAATTCATGTGGCTTTTTGCTTATACGCATGCGCTGACATCAGCCTGCACCATAAAACGTATCAATGTGCGCATGCGTGACGTTTCGAAGGACCAATGCATTGACATTACAGTCAGATACAGGTCACTTGTACTTATGAATGTGAACCGTCAAGATAGACAAAACCGATCTGAGCAAAAAATCGGAATTGAAAGATGTGGCTGGCAGTGTGAACGTAGCCATAGTGACATAATGTAGATCAGAAGTAATATTTACTAACAGCACAAATTAGCCCACATTCCAATAGCAGATTAAACACACACTCATAAGTAAATAAAATCCATCCTAAACACACACATTTAAATTTTAATCACAGCTTCCCAAAATTCAAAATTCCAGATACAGCACAGAAAGCCAGTATTTTGATGAAGGAACTGTGATTCTATTTAAGGGAAGGGGTACTCCAGATAATTCCTAAGGAATAAGAGGTAGAGAGGCTGTCTGGGTTAGGACTCTGTGCCTGTGATTGGAAGGTTTCCAGTTCAAATCCTGTGGTTGGCAGAGAGATTTCACCATTGGGCCCTTGAGTAAGGCCCTTAACCCAAATTGCTCCAGGTGCTGGCTGACCCTGAATTCTCAACTGTAAATAAATAAATGCCAGATGCAAATAAGGGAAACTTTAAACTGAATGCAAAAGGACAATCATAAAACATTCCTTATAATGATTACATAAAAATAAAATCATACATTATTCCTTAGAGATAAATTATGCCTACTAGATAGCTGCGTGAAGCTGCCCCCCCTCTACAATTGGCACAAATACACTAACGAAATACGTAACAAATACATATTTGGTTAGTGGTACATTTATGCCCGTTTGTGGTGCAAAAATTAAGATTTGTACTGTTTTCGTTTTAAAGATAATATAGCTATTATTTTTTCCAGACCATTACGTAACCTAGCCCCCCCTACAACAGTATATGGACATGAAACCGAACGGCTCGTTATTGCTGCAAATCAGTGTTCTATCTCTTTTACTTTATAAGATATTAAAGGTTTTTTGTAATGGTCAAAGGTTTAGCCAGCCCCCCTACAAAGGTACTCGGACATGAAACCAAGCTCATTCGTTAGTGCTACGTTTGTACACTGCACGAGTGTCCCATCTTACCAAAGATAAAAACCGGACGCAAACACTCGCTCTTGCGTTGTATACAACCAAAATGGTGATTTGACCCACAATACACTGCGGCAATAGCGAGTGTGATGTCAGCGGACAAAGACCGTTTGAGTGGACCTGCTGGCTGGACCAGAAACAAAAAGCACAAGGATGAACCACTTTGACATTTGTTACATGACATCAGAAAGCAATACCCTGTGTAAATAGTTTTAATGGGATGGATGTGTAATCAATGTAAAGTAATTTGATTTA
>JABFEA020000010.1:3753889-3767479 GCA_019775915.2 Cyphomyrus plagiostoma | reverse complement strand
CATATATTGTCGTGTATGTTTGTATATAGACTAGTTGGACAAAAGTATTGGGACAGCAGACCATTATACCAACAGGATGCAAACGGAGTCAAAAACGGGAAACTGATCAATAAAATTCAAATACGTGCAAAAAAATAAAACCATAAAAACTGGAATAACGAGTAAACAAGCAGCGATCTTATACGAGAAATCTGTGCGGAAACGTATGTTTAACAAGGTAGTTAATTATTGACTTCCACTCAAACATTTCTGTTAGCGCATTGCAGAACGAAGAGGGAAAAAATGAACAAAGCTAGTTTCCTAAACTTTTCCTCTCTATCCAAGAATTCCAGAACTTATCCAGGGCCTGGTAAAATTATTTCAAAATTACTTTTCCAGGTTTTCCATGACCGCGGGTACCCTGTCACTCTCTCTCACACACACACACACACACACACACACCTACCTGATTTCCAGTTGCCTCTGACTGCAATCCAACTCCTTCAGCAGCAGGGCCTCAATATCCTGCTCACTCAATCCACAATTTCGGATCCTAGAAGCAAAGTATATATCTGACTTTTTGTCTGCATGTTCATGTCTGCATGTTCTTGTCTGCACATGTGTGTATACACATTTAAATGCTCACTCCAGTCTTCTCAGTGCATTCAGTGAACTCAGTGTTTTCTGCAGGGTTTCCACGGTTCCAGCTGGCAGGTCGTTACAGGACAAGCTAGATGGAGATACCATCATCATTATCACTATCACTTTCATCTCATTTCTGACCAAACTTGTCACTATAGCTACTGGCATCATACTTTCCTTTACCACCATCATTAAGCATCACTCGGCTGTCTTTACACAACCAAAGACGTATTTAGAGTGACGTCACAGCAATGTGCTCATTTTTCCTACATACTCACTCCAACTCCACCAGCTGGTGGCAGGAGTGTAGAATTCCAGCCAGCATCTGGAGGTGCGTAACCTCAAATTTGCAATTTCTAAGGCTGGGAGGGGACAGAGTCAAGCATTAAAAACCACAAAGTGATCAGCCAGATCAATCCTTTTAAACCTCTAACGATCTACCCTCCATCACATGCATGATAATAAAAGAACAAAACAGGGTCATTTGCCTACAGCCTTTACCTCAGGAATGCGTCACAACTGTCATCTGGAGCAAGATGCACAACAGCTCTGTCTTCCTCCCCCAGACTGTTGATTAAAGGCCACGTCCAACAGCATGCCACAGATAAGCAATTCAATTACAGGCCAGAACCACAGATCTTGCAGTTAGATCACACCCACTATATAAACAAACTATACTTCAATGCCACACAAAAACACAGTAGAGATTAAGACCAAAAGTGAAACAGATGGCATAATTAATCTCAGTGTGCCTGGACCGTGGATGGCTGCCTCACCTTACTTCAACTCTGTGCAGATGAGCACATGTCGTCATGCCGGTTGCCAGGTACAAAGCTCCATCAAGGGTAATTTTATTATGGTTGAGACTGCAGAAATAATAAAAAACATCCATAAAATCATATTAAAACTCAAAACTCAAGGGACACATCAAAAGACAAATAAAGGCAACTAGCACCATAAATACCTTGAAAAAAATCATCTCACCTCACCAAGGTAGAAGCCCGATGCTCTCTGTCAAACTGTGCAAAGGGTTTTACACCATCGTCTTTCAGCAGATTATCAGACAAACTGAAACAGGAGAGAACACATACATCCAGAATGCCAGCGAAATACATATTTTGTGAAGTTGTGCAAAGAAGGGGGTGTGACCCACAGTTTAAACACTTCTGGCCTACAGTCCATGCCAATTCTTCGCAAGGCATAAACTTACATGTTATGGGCAATTGGTCACACAAGTAAACACAACAACACAAGGAGAATAGCCAAAGTCCACACTTATGTATTAGGGGCTGGGTTTGAACCCCTAATTCTGGAAGCGTGAGGCAACACTGCACCAACATGCTATCCCATGATTAATCACTTAACCTTAAAATGATCAATCTTGTTGTTCAGAAATTAATTGTAAAAACAATATATTTCAGGAATAAGGAACCATTGTATGAGTGACTGACCACCGAAACTAAAAGGACTGTAAACCAGAAGTCTCACTTTAGCAGCTTTAGTGTAGTCATCTGCGGCAGGTGTGTCAGAACATTCACTATGGACCTTTGCTCGAGGGAACCACCACTGAAGCTGTAATGGAAGCAAAAAAAATATTTTATTTTATTTCTATTGACTCATTTGTTTGTTTATTGTTTTTTTAATAATGTATATAGATATATACATATGCCAGTGTGTGTGTATAGTAAGTGTTCTTTTGACTACTAGTAGCTAGTAGCTTGAGGTTGACGTGTTGCAGACCACTGTACTTGTGCCATCTCCGTGTACTAATACGGTTAGCTAGTTACCTGTACATGCAGAGTGAAGCATGATATTCATCCCACTTTAAAGAAATACAATTTCACTAAGTTCTTTGCTGTGTAACAAATTAATCCTAACCTTTTCACAGAAATAGAGACCTGCATGCCAACTAAATCTTCACAAACACATTTTTAAATATGAAAAAATATTTAAGAATAAAAAGAATATTTTAAAAGCTGTTTAAACAACATGAAACCCTCATCTTCCCACATTTGAGTAACAGCGTTATTGAGGCTGGAAGGGATGAAAGACAGCGGATGCTGATTGGTTCACAGCGGTTGTCATACTCACTCTAGCTGCACTAAGCTTGAGCATGCTGACAGTCTCCTGCAGAGGTCATCCATGTTGTTAGGAAGGATATAAGTGCACCGAAGACTGTAGCACAAAGAAACATTTTTTGACTTAAAGAAATGCTACAGTATGAAGGACAGGTGTGATCAAGATTGACTTTTTCTCTGACTGGCAGCGATGACTGCTTTACCTGAATTTCTTGTATAGGAGGGACCCATTTTCAGGTTTTTGGGTGGAATGCATTGCGTTCCATAGGGGTTTGCTGGAAAGTTATTGACATATAATGAGACCAGTGAAAATTACAATAATTGATACTTTTACTGATCCCTGTGGGGAAATTGTCCTTATGCCTCCCTCAACCTATTGGGGCACTCAGGGAACTTGGGGTTAAGGGACTTGCTCAAGTGCCTGCAGATGTGCTGAAGCTGGGTTTCATCTGGTGACCTTCTGATTACAGGCACTCAGGCTTAGTCCACTGAGCCACATGCTGCCCCCACATGCTATTCCTCTAGAAATGCACATGCAATTCAGCTTGCAAAGGCCAATACCTTTTATTGACTCCAAACTTCATGATGAGTCTCTGCTTCCCTTCGTGGCTAATTGGAATATGCATTAAACACACCATGAAAGAGGGAGTGAGAAGCCCAGCTCTAAGCAATGGGAAAGCATAGTGCTAAACTGTTGCTGTCCAATGAAAAACATGTATCTCCACATAAAAAAAAATCCCAGAAACTAAATCAACATAAAAGAACAGAATGAGAGACCCTTAGCATCACAAACAGAAACTTATATTTACACAACAGTGAATAGTTTGTTGTTCACAAAGATTTATTTGAAATGGACTTACGTGGATTGTTGTCAGATAGGCAAATGTGTCAATCAACAAGTTACCATCTAATCTTGCTTTATATTAAAAACACAATTAACAATGATGTTAGTTAGCTAGCTATCTAACTATCAGTGTTGTTAAAATTTGTTTTTTATTGTACTACATACAAATTTCTATCATGAATAAAAATGTTAACTAGTACAAACATGAACACTAGTTAAATAGATGACTTCATGAAACATAATTGCACTGGTAAATTAGTAGACAGCAGACAATCGGCATATTGCATCTTTAGAAAAAAGTCAAAATTGTCAAAAAGTGGATATTATCGTTTTCATTGGAGAGCAGCAAAACAGAACCTAACCCGTTACTTTGGTGCCCTGCTTATTGGCAAAAAGGGAAAAGAGTTAAAATGCCCTCACCATCTAGAAGTCTTGTGTTGATGAATGTTTCTAGGTGCAAAAAAGGCAAAACCATTGAGTTTGTTATCAATTTTGCAGGGGTTGGAAGTTCCCAACAAAGACGGGAATAGAAAAGTTTGCTATGTGTGTGTGTCCCATCTTTGCTATGAACTTACGTGATGTCCACAGCCCTCATGTTCCTGTGGCTACAGAAGGCTTCAGCCACCGCAAGGACCCCCGGCATGGTGACACCATTCTCACTGACACTAAAAACAGAGGTTAGCAAAAAGAGGTGAGATTCCCTTAGCAGAAACCCAGTATCCATGCAATACTAAGATCACAAGATCAAGCATATTTTCCTTGCTATTTGCCCTCTACCAGCATCTGCACTAAGAATGCCGAAACTCTTACTTGATTTCCTGGACAGCTGTGAGATGGGGTAAGAGATCCATAAGCTTCTTCAAGCCCTGATTCCCCAGAGCATTACTGGACAGGCTGTGAAACAGAAGTAAAACACACACACATACATAAATACACACACAGCTCAACAAACAAGTAGTATCACCTATTAAAGGGGTGGTTCACATCAACACTGAACAAAGGCTATGTTATGGAGGGGCTTTAGTTCTGTCTATCCATCAAGGCAGTTCTGCTGGGAGTTGCCTTGTTTTGGATATATCTACCAGTCTTCTCTCGAATATAATGTCTCTTACCAGAGATTATGACCAGGTTACTCAAGAAAATCCATAGACTTGTAATGAGCAGTTTAATGTAGCACCCAATGCAATACACCAATCGTATCACTGTGAACCATGGAAAGAATGGCATTCAGTTTCATGGTATATGAGAGAACAGAGATATTTTCACGCTTGATATCACCAACAGAACCGCCCAGATGGATAGATAGCACTACAGCCCCTCTAACACATCTCTTTTTTGAGTTTGAGAGCATTGCCATTTTGGGCTTTCTGGGATTCCTCATCACCAAGGACTAATAGGGCACAGCTGGAATCAAACCCGAGTGCCCACTGCATATATATATATATATACTCACTCCAGAAGGGTCAGGCCCTGACAGCCTCTCAGAGTCTCATACAATTTATCTACATGGGAAGAACGTAGATCACACTCTGACAGCCTGGGGAGAGTCAAGATCAAAACTCATTATCACCACCATCATCACCATCCTCATCACCGCCCCAAACAATATCATTTTCGCTGCTGCCATCATTACCGTTAATTACCACCATTTTTTTATCATCCCCAGCACTTTCATCATCAGTGCCCTCTTCAGTAAATCAAAATACAAAGTATAAATACCTAAGTCTCTTGGACTGTACTAAATCTTGCTTTGTTGTCTTCTCACTGCGACAGAGACAGAGAATATGAAAACATTGATCAAGCGAACCACCTTGGTAGTGAAAATCAGTCACTACCACTCTTGACAAATAATAAGAAACAAACAACTATTAATGCCAAGAAAAGCATTTTCTTACCCCAAAATCTGGTTTTGTGTTTCTGTGCTAAATAAAACTGACACCTTGGTGGGATCTTGACGCCTGCAAGAGAAGAAGACCTGGCTGTAACAACTCATGTACAATTAGTCCAGTAGCTCTAAATACCCCTAGATGTCGCAGTTATCAGTGTATAAATACCCCATGATGTGTCAAGTAACAGTATCAAGAACACCAAGGGTTCCCCCTAGTTTAGCTACTGTGTTGTCACAAGGTTTATAAATGCATGTGGCATTCTAAACCAAATAAATCTATCATGTACCTGTATTGTATTGTGAATTGTAATGAATAAAACAAACATTTGTACCTCATGGTGACATACCTGATGTTCACCTCAGCCACAGCAGGATATTTAGTCACTGAACGGCTCAAAATTGACAGCCCGTTCATTGTCAGAATGGTGGAATTCATACTGTTGAGAGAGGAATGATATCAGAACACATGAAGTGCCATCAAATAGCCAGTGAAGCATAAATTAAGTTATACTTATAATAATAATAATAATAATTGATACTTTATTGATCCCCGTGGGGAAGTTGCTCTTTTTTGTAAAGCAAGTTGTCCGCGAAGGGCAGCCACCTGTAGTGGCGCCTATGGAGCTGGGGGTTAAGGGCCTTGCTCAAGGACCCACAGACATACGGAGGCCAGGTTTGAACCGGCGACCTGATTACAGGCACCCAGGCTTAGCCCACTGAGCCACACGCTGCCCCCAAGGAAATAAATCTTTTGTAACACAGCAGGACTGATAATAAGCATTTTGTGTGTTATATTCAGGGGCATGTTTGGTTATTATGAGTCAGCTGTGAAGAGCAGATCTCGGAATGTTAGCTCTTACATGACTTCTCTGGAGACACTGAGCTGCGGCAGCCAGTCAACCAAAACCTGCAGGGCATCATCCTTTATCACCCCTCCAGACAAACTGGCATCACCATAGTAACAAGAAAGGAAAACAGTGAGTGGCTTTTAGGAGAAAAACACACATTTTAGTTCATTATTGAACAAAAGCGACATTTTCAAATTAGCATTTAACCAATAGTTAAAGAGTGCTCTCATTTAATTTTAGAAGAACAGAGTCACAAACTAATTTTACGCCGTCTGATTCCGTCACAGCTAGATATCAAAAGTTAAACTAAACTGGAGATTTTTTTGCACATCCTCGGAATATGAGCAATATCATTAAAATGAAAAGTTGTTTTTGTATAACTGGAAGACTTACTCAATGACAGAGAGTCCAAAACATCTTGCCAAAATCAGACACAGCTTTTGCATCTCATCTGGTGTAAATGCACAGTTCAGAAAGCTGTGGAAGGAGAAGCACACAGAGATCCACATGACAATGCAGACGTATTGAGCAGAAAGAACATCTGATTGGTTGGTCCTGCCTCCTCTAGTTGCTTGGACCCACCTTCTGATTGGTTGCCTCTCTGAAAAAATCATTTCTTGTTCTGCCCTCAGAACATTTTTGTATAAGTTAAACTCCCATGAGCTGAAATATATTCTTCTTTATACTTATTTTTGGACATTTTGACAACTACCAAACACTAAGTACTCTGATTGAACGACTGGCTGTATACACCCGTTAAATTAAGACAACGACTAGAAACAGACTGCTCTGATTGGATAGAAAGTATCCAATACAATGAAGTTTCAACATGACAACAGCATAGTGACCAACCATTGACAGGTGGTGTGTGCAGCCCCCTTGCAGAGATCCATTGTTTGACAGGTTCACGGAAAGACGCACCATACCATGTATGCTGTATTATAAATTAGGCTTTTCATGGTCAATGTTGCGTATGCGGGTAGTGCAGGACAGCGAAGGAGGGAGTCCAGGAAGGAGTGAGGGCAAACGGGAGTTTATTGTGCAACACACTTACATAAAACAACGTTAATGCCGCGTCTGCCGGAAGAGACGCAGACGCAGACCTAAATACGCGAGACAGGCACAAGACAGGCGTGTGGCAATGCCACACCGGTGAGAACAATCGGAGATCACAGGAGGTAACGAGGTGGGCGTGGCACACAGGAGGAGCGGACGGCACTGGACGTAACAGTCAATCAGTGACTCACCCATAGTGTGGGAACTTTTGATTAAGAAGACACAGGTACACACAATAGCTGCTGTTTGTATACGTTTGATGTGCTCCTCTGGCAAATGTTGTTTATGTTTACTCTTCATTTTCCTTTACACAATCATCAATCTAATTCTAATGGAACTCTGAAAAATGTGCCAGTTTAACTCCATTATGAGAGTGTGAGTTTGTCTAACATCTAATGTGGCCTTACCTGACAATGCGGGCCGGGGCATCCTCAACACTGAGGAGAGATAAAAGAAAATACAACATTATTTTCAAATCTATTCAACCATATACATAAAGATCTTCTAGAACTTTCTGTCTCCCGTTCACATGAAGCAGATATAATATCATATAAATAGGTACATGGATGTTTAAGCAGATATAAGACCCACCTCTGTGCATCTGGGTCTTGAGACAAGGATAATTTAATTTCCTTAATTTCTTTGTTTCCACTGCAGAAAAAGAGGAGTTGACAGATCAAAGGTGAATGAATACAGGATTTTATAAAAGGTATCATATTTGGTCTGTGGACGCAGGCACCAGCACGTGACTTTCGGCGGGAACTCACACTACATGGACCCTCTGTATATTAGGACATGAGGTCATCTTTTCTACCACATAAAGAACACCATCCAGGGAGACTCCATTTTTCCCAAGGCTTAACACACAGACAAAAAAATCAAGGTATCAATAAATACATATGTTGTCATTTAAAAAGTAAAATGGTAAGGCAAAATCAATATTACTAAATTCAATGACTACTAATACCTAATTAATTAACGTTCATATAGTTCATATACTCACTGAACTGTGGTGAGAGATGTCATCTTAGGTAAGGCGTCGGCAATCTTAGAGATCCCATGGTTCATTAGCATGTTGTCACTGAGGCTGCAAAGACACAGCAATTAGCCCATGATCCTCCTGTTAGAGAAGGCAGTGCAAAGCAACTTGGCAGCCTCACGCTGTCCTACGTCACTCAGGCACAAGACAGCAGTATGAAAATAGCCCTGCATGCCTTCACCAGCTGACAAAATGTCTCAAAACTCAAGCCAATTCAGCCACCTGCTGCCTTCCAAGCCAACATCTGACACAAATGGCTTGCAATGACCTCATCCACACATCCAATGACAGCAACAAGAACTACAGTAATAATGGTCATATTAATTACTTGAGCTCAGCAATCCCAGGGCAGTTCCCTAGAGCAATGGCCAGCTTTGCAGCTCCTACATCAGTCAGGTTTCCACTGATGAACCTTTGGGGTGAATCATACCAAAATTTTTATTACACCAGAGAGTGTTACTTTGTCCTAATCACACACTGAAACCCGAGTGGCTGGAGTAAATTTATGCCAGAAAAAAACAGTGCCCAGTCACCTTGGCAGAGCATTAATACACAAAAATCATTACATTGAAAATAAACAAATAACATTCATCAATGCCATTCTTAATGGGGTAGATGGCATAATAAAAAAATATACAGTTGTGAATTAGATGCATTTCCCTTATTTCTTGTCTTAGTCACATAGATTTTGTATTCATAGGGGTTAAGATGAGAGACACAGGAAATGACTCACTCAAGTCTCCTCAGGCTTGTCAGTCTCGGAAGGATTCCAGACAGCACCTCAGCAAACCTGTCTTCATATTTTCGGCTCCGAAAACTGATGAACAACAAGTTAAAACATAATTAAACACATTTAACCCCCATGAACTCATATAAACAGATCTAACCCCCTCATAACCTGAATTAAGCTCATATTTGCATTATCGCACAGCTGATGTACTGTTCATTCAGCAAATACCATACATCAAAAGTTAAAACCAGACATAAAAATGTAAAACTACATATCTAAAGCTAAAACAGGCTGTGCATTTGTGAGCAGCTCTTTTTCATTTTCAGCTGTAGGCTACTTTGTTGTCAACCACAGATGCTGGGAAATAAGCTTCATTTAAGACAGCTCTGTAAGCGGCTGCATGAAGTCAAACGCAGCCACAGATTCGATTGCTTAGTCTTGGTATCTCGGATGTATAACTCGTATTTTTAACCTTGTATTTTTGCATGTAAATTCAGACCATTGAATTGGAGCAACTTTCAAATGTTATCTTTGAATTCTGTAATTTGTATCCTTAAACCCTGAATTTGTTTTATAGTGAATTTATGAGCATGGAAAAGTAGCAGTGAAACTGCATTATAGAAAATTTGAAGACTGTAATAAAGAGGCAAAAAATCTAATACATATTCCCAATGCATAATTTCAGTGCTATATAAAACTCAAATTGTGATGAGACAGGTTTACTTCCATAAAGAATAGTCTAATTAAGCCACACCCATTGCTGACACAGGTGTATAATTACACACATATTCCTAACGCATACTTGTTACTATGGAACACATATTCGTTGGGTGCCATTCAAGTACATCATTTTCAGTTTGGAACGCACAGTGAAATGATGGAATACATTTCTTGACCTAATTCACAAGCAAATATTCAATATGGGGCGGCATGGTGGTGCAGTGGTTAGCACTGTTGTCTCACACAGTCCAAAGACATGCTGAGGCTAATTGGAGTCACTAAATTGCCCAGAGATGTGTTTGTGTGAGTGAATGGTGTGTGAGTGTGCCGTGCAATGAGCTGGCCCCCCATCCAGGGTTGTTCCCTGCCTCATGCCCATTGCTTCCGGGATAGGCTCCGTGACCCAGCAGGATGAGCAGGTTAGAAAGTGGATGGATATTCAACGTTAAGACTTGCATAATTAAGCATACAATCAATGCAATGTTCTGAAACAAAAATTATGTGGTTGTACAGAAGAGGTTTTGACTTTCCATTTTCCCTTGAATGCCATCTTTCCAACAAATGACTGTGAAGGTCAAAATGTTTGGGACCAAGTTCAAATGAGAAGTGATACTACACAAGCTCACAGAAAGGGACCAGATGAACCAACATCAATACCCTACCTGAACAGCAGCAAGTCCTGCCAGCAATGTTCCAATATCTAATAGAAAGCCATCCCAGAACAACAGAGGCTGTTATAGCAACAAAGTATCCAAAAAGTGTCCAAAAATATCTTATAATGTCCTTGATTCTGAATGATATATTGATCAAACTGGTGTCCATGTACTTTTGGCCATATGGTGTATATAACCAAGCACTTAAATAATATGCATACATGTATAATTATATTTTGACCCTGAAAGCAACCTGCTGCTCAGCATAGCCTTCTGCCAGCACAACCAGGAATAAACCAGCATTTATATGCAGATTTTGAAAAAATATAGAACCGTCTCTTAATTTTTTTCAGTGCTGTATTTTTGCTACTCTCACTGAGTGGATGACAGCACAGTAGATTATTTACTAGCGGTTGAGTGACTCACATGAGATAAGAGATGTTCCCAGAGCTGGCCAGGACCTCCAGACACTCCAGCTCCATAGAGCAGCCACCAAAGTCAAGGCCAACGCTCTGCCCACCAGCTGAAATAACGAAAGTCAGGGCCTCCATGTCCATGAGGGTTAGTGTGATATTGCGCAGCTCAAAGCGGGATCTTGACGCCAAAATCTCCGCAAGCTGCTGATTCTGAGTCTCATAGGCACAGCGACAAAGCTCCAGTGCTTTGGGACCTGTCAGGCTGGCACTGTTTGCCAAACTCTGGAGAACCTTCAACACCACAGCTTGCCGGTGATGCATGCAGCCCTGGGCTCTGGAGCCCCTAACCAGCTGGAGCAAATACGGGCTGCAGGCTGAAGAGGTCAATCCACACAAAAACAGTTGGAGAGAATCAGTGAATACTGTTTTGGGCTGGGTTCTGGCAGTCCAGCGGGTCTTGAGGTTGAGTCTTTTCCTGAAGTCTGTCTCATTTGTGTCATCACTGGTCATCAGGTGCAGTGCACCCAGAAACTCTTGCATCGTCAGGTGCACAAAAGCGCATCCCTCACCCCATGATCCATTACCCTGCCTTAGCTTCAGTGGAGACAGGAGCCCAGCCGCCATTGCAAAGTCCAGGATGTTCTGTGGGATGTCACTCTTCCAGAACACAACGCGGTGCTCATCCAAGCCCTGCAGTGCCAACCCACTCAGCTCTTGCACCTTCAACTTATGGCTCTGTAGTGGGGGCACATAGCTTCCTGTCAACATGCTGCCTGGACAGCGACTAATGAAAGCATTCAGGATCTGGATATACACCTGAGTGACAGTCTCTGGTATGTTGGGCTTGTAGGGCTTGTCAGACAGCAGGTGGTCCAAAGAGACGCAACACATGAAGCAAAGAGCTGGAATACTGCTCATGGAAAGTAGGTGGCGACTTTTCAGCAGGACGTTTACTGCGTGTTCGCGGTGAGTTTTGCCCTGGAAGTAATGCTCAGCGTACTCCCTAACACGCTGCTGGTCAAAGCCTAGCAACTCGCCCACCTGGCTCAGGTCATTATCGTGCAGGTCTAACATGTCCCGAGCCCTACAAGTGACCATTATGGAAGAGCCTGGGAGTATCCTGCCACTGCACAGACCAGAAAAGAGCTCCGACACTGTGAAATGTTGCTGGGGGTCGAAGGGGTCACTAGGCCTCGCTGGGGGGGTGAATCTGGAGCGGAATTCATCATAACCATCAAAGATTAACCACACTTGCTTGGGGTTTTCAAGTACAAAGGCCAGGATATTTTCACTGTCCTCCTGGTCAGGTGATAGGAAGAAGTGGAATAGCAGGTCACTAAGTGACAAAGTGTCTGGGAGCATGTTGAGCTGGCGAAACTCAAAGAAGAAGAGCAAATGGATAGATTTTGGCAGGTTGCAGTTCGCCCATCGCCAGGCCGCGTAGTGTGTCACCAGCGTCTTCCCTGAGCCAGCAGGGCCGAGCAGCACCGTGACCCCTGGCTGTGCGCTGAAAAAAGACTTGACTGGGACGACGCTTTCTGTGGCTCCCTCTTCAGCCTCTCTGGAGCGGCCCGGACTTCTGCGTAGGCTGACTCGTACCTGTTCCAGCTGGATGTTCTGGACTACACCCTGCATCACCTGCTCGTATTGCTGCAGCAGGGCCCTCTTAATGGATGTGTGGTACGTCTCTAGCGAGTCTGGAGTAAAACAGACCCGGAAGGTGTCAGAGACAAAACAGACAGACACACACAGAGGGCACTGGGACAAAACTGATAAACAGAGGGACCATGCACTGATTTTATTTTTATTTTGTGTGAAAAATGTGCTAAGTTATGTGCACAATTTAGTTTAACATGCCCATGAAATACTAAATCTCACTAACAAAATCTTTATTTGCTATTCTAGGTTCTTAAATTAATTAAGTTGTGCTGACATTTAGGTTATGTGTGTCCTTGCCTAAAGAAAACATACCTGCAATGCTAGAAGCTGGAGTCTCAGAACTGCGGCCAAGTCATCCGCACATAGTTTAAGTGCACAAATACTATGGGTTTTATGGTAGTGAATTCATTTGCCACAACGTTTGTCATAAGGAATACATCTCCCACTCCAAACTGAGAACATTGTTAGAATATCTGACAAGTATCCAAATAAAGTTTCACTCAATTCTATGGTGGAAACTAGAGGTAATGGACATTCAAACCTACACACTGGAATAACAAATACCTCAATCCACCCCTGAGCTTTACAGTATATACATTCATAAAATGTCCTCCATTTTTCTTATTCTTTTAGTCCTGCCACATGTCTGCACAATGTTTCAGAAAAGCAAACATTTATGTTTAAATTATAACGTTCCCCCTAATATCGAACTATTTCTACCTCCCCTGTTATAGACATTCAGACCTCTATACTGCACACAGTAAAATCCACTATATGTATGCAACAGAGCATGTGAGCGGAGCGAGTTTTTTAAATTAAGGCTGGAGCTGTCGCTCTGTCCCGCTCCAATTTCGCTCCACTTTCGCTCCGACTACGACTCTGATGCATGCCGAAATCTACACAGAATTCATCTGTACAATTATTGCACAAATTGGTAAAGATGGAATACGCGAAGTATTTTACAAAGGAGACCGATAGGTCATACAAATGTAATGTTCTTGTCAAACGTACAAATGACAATAATGTAGAGAAAGAAGA
>JABFEA020000010.1:3701265-3720264 GCA_019775915.2 Cyphomyrus plagiostoma | reverse complement strand
ACACTCACACACCAGTCACTCACACATGCACACCTACGGGCAATTTGGCAACTCCAATCAGCCTCAGCATGTTTTTGAACCGTGGGGGGAAACTGGAGTACCCGGAGGAAACCCCACGACGACACGGGGAGAACATGCAAACTCCACACACATGTGAGCCAGGCGGAGACCAGAACCCAGGTCCCAGAGGTGTGAGGCAACAGTGCTAACCACTGCACCACCATGCCGCCTCCATTATGAAGCATAATGTTCAAAATTAAATAAAAATTAAAAAACACAATAAAGATATGTTTTATTTGTATGAACAGTAAAATCAGATTTTGATGAAAATTATATATGTGTGTGTGTATTAATCAATGAATCAATCCTACTTTATTCATACATCACTTTTCCTGCAAACTCAATGCAACACAGAATGCTTCACGCAATAAAAACAATATCCCATCCATACTGTCACCCAAACTGTATAAAATAAAGGGAAAGAAGACATGAAAGACAATTAGAAATAAATAAGTAAATTAACAAGTAATATATAAGTTAATAATAAAGAATAGACATGACAATAAAAACAAGAACCGGTAATAAAAACAAGGATTTTAGGAAACAGGAACGTAGGAAACACTGTCAGAAAACGCCAGAGGCAGATTAAAATATATTGAGTCAAATTATGAACGAAGAGATAATAAAAAGGAAATGATAAAGTTATGATACATAAATATGATAAAGATAAATAAAGGAAGAGAAAAAGTACAAGCAACTACAAAATAAACATAAATGTGGGATGTAAAAGGAAGATAAAAATAGAAGATAAGGGATAGAATAATAATAAAAATATTAAATGTTCTGGGATAAAAGAAATAAATATTGAAAGAAAGACGTAACTAAAATAAGATCAATTATAGATATTAAATAAAGATATTAAGAAAATAAAATGCACATGTTCCAGTCAAAAGTTCGAAATTTTATAACAATAACTATATGGGTTGTTACGATCCCCAGTCTAGGGTTGGGGATCGCCAGAAAGGTATGGGTAAGGGAAAGGGGAAGACGAGACAGGCAGGGAATAAGGGAAAGGGAACACGGGAAACAAGAGAAATCTTTTTTATTAATTTTTTATTTTTCACAAAGACTTTAACAAACACCAGGTGTAACCGACTTTGGGTGTGACAAGGCCAAACAACAAACAAAACGCTTCAGAACCAGGAAGTGACGCGCGACGCATCCGAGGAGACGTGGGCGGGGTCCCGTCGAGGAGGCGGAGTCAGGATGCAGCCGGCGAATGATGACGAATGAGGTGTGGAGATTCAACTGGGCTCCCCCTGGAACTTACAGCACGTAACCCCCCCCCCCCACACACACACACAAGAGCGAACCTGGCAGGTGTTCGCAATCACAAGTCTCAAAAAAAAAAAACAAACCCATTACAAAGAAAAGGTGACCGGAGAACAAACATTTGGCAATCAGAGACGATAGTCAAGCACGGGACAGCGCATCGGCCACTAGATTAGCAACCCCTTTTTTGTGCTTTATTTCCAGATTGAAGGATTGGACAATCAGAGCGCAAGGTGCTGGTCAGCATTGCACATACGCTCTAAAAACACTAGAGGATTATGGTCAGTATACACCACCACTGGTTGAGCACTATCTCCACTTCGAAGTGTTGTAGGGCCAGTAAGAGGGCTAGTGTCACTTTCTCGATGGCACTATAAGATAGCTGGTGCTTTACGAACTTCCTTGAGAAGTAGCATACAGGGTGGTGAAGGCCGTGGTGACCTTCCTGCAGGACTGCACCGGAACCCACGCCACTAGTGTCCACCTCTAGCTAGAAGGGCTTAGTAAAGTCAGGGGCAGCCAACACAGGGGAGCTGCTAAGCAATAGCTTTACAGCATGAAAGGCGGCCTGGCACGCGGGGGACCAAACCAACTTAACATTTTTACGCAGCAACTGTGTAAGGGGTGCAGCCACATTGGAAAAGTTCAGATAGAAACACCGATAGTAACCAGCCATTCCTAGGAAACGCTTTAACTCCCGCGGATTCTGTGGGACTGGGACTGACCCGGTAGCTTGGACCTTTATATCTTGGCCTAGGGGCTTTACCTTGCCATGACTGACTAGGTAAATAACTGTACCTTTACCAAATTCACATTTTTCTAGGTTGAGCGCTAGCGAAGCATTTTGCAACCGAACAAACACTTGCTCAAGTGAGCTCACATGCTGTAAAAATTCACAGATTTCATTAGAAATAAAAAGCAGGGGCACAGCCCCCTCCACCCCCCATTACCCATATGATTTGAATGTGAGATTTTATTGGGGAACATGCCCCAGTAAAAGGGGTTTTAGCAAACACCCATGACAACAATCCTAAATGGATGTAATTGAGCCTTGCCCCATTTACACAGCAGATAGAGCGAATCATTACCATGTTTTAAGAAATCAAATCATGCATGACCAAAACATCTGATAATAGTGATTATGTTTCAGACACATAAGGAAAATAGTTCCCAGTACTGGATGGAGCGAATGTCTAACATGGAGCTGGGAAGGAGCAAAAATATGGACTGTCTGAGGGTTCTCGTGAACCAAGTTGGGAAATGCTTTCCTGAAGTGGTGGGAAGCAAGTTGACCTTAGACCCACAGAGTTTTTTTTTTTCCTGAACATGCATTAAAAGGGGTTTTTGTTTTGTCCTCTACACTCGTCTGGCTTTCTGTTTGCACAGTGTACTGTGGTTTATAGGACTAGTATTATGTGCCTGTAGTTTGTCTTACAGGGCCATTATGTACAATAGTGATAACGGGTAGCTTTAATACATATAGTCAGTCGGTACTGTATCACCTTTATATTAACATGAACCACTTATACAGTGCACTTTTTACCAGGTTCCATGCAAGATATTTTCCTGCAGTCAAAATGTAAGTTTTAAATTCCAATTCATCATGTTTATGTTTTCTGATAATAGGAAGACAATAAAGCTTTTTATTATTTTCCTGCCTAAAGATGGTGTGGCCTATCTTAAATTCCTTATAGTTGCACAGATTCCAGCTGTCTGATAAACCACACAAATCTTAATAGAAGTTGTATTCAGCTTAGACTATATTTAAGTGCTGGCAACCAGCTTTTTGACATAAAAGATCCGCGAGCTCAATTGTGTTGCTATCATTTATCCATATCTCACTAAAGATCTTAACAGTAACAGCATTCATCTTTTTAAAGACTTTATTATAAGTTTTTGTGTTACGGAGCTGTGGCAGTAAGTCAAAGTGAACACAGAAGAATGTCATGGGTCTTAATCGGCAGGTACAAGCCACAAGAAGCGGCTTCAGCAATATTGCTGGGAGCCCAGGTCGATCTCCGGCAGTGACATTTTAGTTGATTTTGTAAGCACTGTACTTTCTTAGGGGCTGAGAATATAAATGAGACATGAGTGTACAGAATATAGGATGCTGAGTCACATCATGGATGTCACGGTTATGTAACGTCTCCTAACTCTCCTAACTGCCACCATCAGCTTCCGAAAGACAGACTGACACGTCAAAGCAATACATTTCTTAATATAATGAGCTACAATACTAACTATGTGACTTAAGGGACTGAAGCAATGGTAATGATTCAAATTCATAGTTCTGGGGTGTTGTGTACACTGTGACTTCCAAACAAGAGTGTCAGGTATAAAGAAAAAAAAAATGACACTCTGTTTTAGGTCAGTAGCTGAATAAAAATGGACAAGGATTTTTCCATTCTACAATGCACTTGTTCCCATGGCTGGACCCTGCACGGTACCATCTCCATTTCTCTTACCCAGAATTCCCTGCTGTAACACTGATTATCACACCACTGACCTGTCCTTTATTTACAAGCAAAAAACACGATTCATTCCCAAAGGAAAATGGTGTACTTTTCAAAAAGGTACACAGATATAAAACTTATAAATGTATATATACACACTTATAGTATATACCTAAGGTACTTTAACTTATGCTGTACCCTTATTCAATATATAGCTGCAAATCAGAATGTAAGTAAACCAGATAAGACTGTTAATAGCAAATCAAACTGAAGCCTCAATGCTGCCATCTACTGTTTAAAGCATGTAACAGACGACCAGCAATAATCCAGCTGCCCAGAGAACCAGACAGATCAATAACATGACATAACCACAACCAGATAAGGGTGAACAGGATCTGGACAGCTTGTCCTTAATTTGAGGTACAAAATGGATTTCTTCTTCCAACTGATCACCAGTATAATACAAGTCTCACTCTGAATATCTTTGCAAAAAATACAAAAAGTAAACATCCAGGATATTCAAGTCAAGTATGAATAAAAGAACAGGAATGCCTCTTTCATAAATTGAAACAAAGCTTTCATTGAGACACAAACACGCGCAGGAAGAACTGAAAAGCCGTCTGCTGACGTGAGGCTGTATACACATTCCACTGTACAAAGAGCCTTAATGTGTTCTTTTTGTATCTCAGCCTGCTTCTTCTCCTTCCACACACTGCCTTGGGTTAGACGAAAGTTTAGACAACTCCCCCTCCAGCTTTTGAACTTTGGTTTCTCCTCGATCCACATGAGTGAAGGACAGCTCCGAGGCAGGGTCTTCGGCTCACCCCGCCACCTGAATCCAGGGTGATGAATTAGCGTATCTTGCGGTCGTCCGAATTTCCCATGGTAGACCCCGGACTAGAGTCCTGCTGTCTCTGTATTGTGAGAAACATAGAATGACACATGAGACAGGACCATGAGACACCCCCCAACGTCTATCCTCTAAATTCCTAAGTGGATCCCGAGACCTAGAACAACAAACAGTCAACAAAACACCCAGTGAAGATTAAAGTGACCAGAAAACAAAGAAGCACAAAATGTAAACACTCTCAGCAGCAGTTTAATTGGAGACATGGAAAGTCATGTCTACCCAGAGCCACGAGACACTGGATGTGCTTATGTTTCTCCTGAGTAAAGCTGGACAGGCAGAACATTGTTGTTCACTGCGGGGGAACAAATCGTGTTTCCACACGTGTTCTTCAGTAGACCGAAGATCTAGCTAAAAATATAAAGAATTCAAGTTTCTCCAAGGCTTCGTCACATCCAACATAGACAGGAAGACAGAGACAGGAAGACAGGGACTGGCCAACATAAATACTGCATTGTTACAAGACACTGTTTACCAAAGCTGCAGGGGAGGGTGTTTGTGAAATAAGATTTCGTTGCATAAAATGGGTATTGCACCCTTAGGTAAATGACTAAAATCTCAGTCGTTAATATTCTTTTGGATATGGCATACGGATGAATTGGCAATTGGTAAAATATATATCTTGATAAACAGGACAACGAAGGAAGTGCCACAAAACATTCACAATGAAAAGGTTTTAAATGGCCAACCCAGTCATTAATACACATACCACACAGGACCCATGTTAATTGTCACTAATGTACAACAAAATGCAAAAAATGCAACAAATGGATTTGAAATGGATGCTGAACAGATGCAATAACTCCAGTTTCCACAGGCCAAAGATCCTAGTCCACTTAGGAAATATTTTAATAATAATGACACTTCATTGATCCCTCGTGGGGAGATTCTTTTTTTGCCTACCCCATCTTGCTCTCCATCACATATTTGTAGGTGAGAACAAGCTTGGCAGCGAAAGGCAGCCACCTACAGTGGTACCCATGGAGCTGGGGGCTAAGGTCCTTGCTAAAGAGCCCATTGACGGCGACCATCCAATCCCAGGTAGAGGCTTAGCCTGCTGAGTCACACACCGCTCCCATTGACTGGCCATAAAGGTTCTCAGAAAGCTTTGCAGCTTAGTGGACAAGAGTTCAGGATGTCGGGTCAGCATAACAAGCAGAGAGGGGATATTTCTTACTTTTGTGTATCTCCCTAAAAGTCTGGTGCTCCATGGATACTGTTTCCAACACAGACTCATCTTAACAATTCCTACAGTGAAACAAATCAGTGGAGCATATAACCATCGCATAGGGGAGCTGGCAAAATTCACATCATATTGGAACTGACATGGCAGTGTACCCCCTAAACCTTGGGTACCACCAAGTAATGTTTCCATGCGTGCATCATCATCAGGGGGTGTTTTTGACCAGGCCATTATGTATCAGCTTCTTCTCTGCACTAGCTGTCCTTCTCACCTCCATGTCCTCACAGCGAGAGCGATTCCTGTCCTCAAAGTCCCGGGCTCTCCTCCGCGCCTCTTCGAAAGCCTGCCGGGCAATCGAGTCCTCCTGCTAGGGAACATGTTTACTGAGAGTCAGTGGACCTTTAGCATGTTTCTCCTATGACCATGTGTTTCACTACAATGATGTCAAAGCAACAGGTTCCACCGTGTGTTCCTTTGTGTGGGGGTGTACCTGTGCCTTCTCATCATCATACTCAAGGCAGCCCATTCCATCCAGACGCTGCAGGTCAATCCAGCCTCTCCAGATGACACAAACTCCATTCAGGATCATAGGAGCTTTCAGATACACCTGCGGTGACAATGCGTCTGACAATTAGACGCACACAGAACTGCTGGAGTGTCTCACTATATAGCATGAGCGACTTGATAATCTTTATACACATACAGTATCAGCAGAAAAACACAAACAGCTCAGAAATGTTACGACCATTATGAACATCAGGAGTTTGTTTTTCTTGGGAAGCTTGACACGGTCATCGGAAATGGGCAGAGTCACAGTCAGCTGGCCTTATTTTGCTAATAAAAATGATCCAGGGAGCAGCAGCCATAAGCAGCTGAGTTCCTGCCCTGCAACAGAGAGCCCTCCCATGCAGCCCGAGGCTGCAGCTCTCCCACGCAGCCAATGGCTGTGTGCCACTGGCACAAGGCGCTATGAAAATTTGCTGGGTCAATATTCAGACATATTTGGCTCTTTCTTCAGAATTGATTTTGATTCAATTACTTCACCTGTGTGTTCAGTTCTGGCCTTTAATATGGCTCAGGGTAGTTTACTTCTAGTGCATCTGTGAAACTTGTTTATGTGGCACAGATACTGGAAGATACAATAGAGGAAATTTCATTGGCACCCCCAAGAAACAACCAGGTAGGTGTGTCATACACATGAAAATAGCCAGCTAGCGCTCTTTTGGAAAACGACGAGCCAGAAAACCCCCAATGACAGGAGCATTGCTGCTGCTCTCGTTCTATTCCAAACTCATGCTACTCAGACTTCTAACCGGGCATTCATTGGAAGCTCAGCACAGCTGTACTTATGCATAGTCGACTTCTTGATGGCTCGTAATAGTCTGTAACGTGATACTCGCCTACCTCTTATATCGCCCTGAACAAAAAGCATTTGCTAAATAAGCAAATGTCACTAGACAATACTGTTTTTTTATCTATTTAATTTATTATAGGTCAGTAGTTGGGCTGGTGACCCAAACATTCCCCCACAATAAGGCCAAGTAACACCATCATGGCAATCGTTAAGTTTCTCAGTAGCAGATACCCATTCTGGCCCTTCCTCCAACCTACAGCAGGCAGGAAGGGCAGTCTTGGCATGTGGTGACGTCACAGCAGAACAAAACCAACTTCGCCAGCTACAGATTGAACTAATAATAACAGAGCCAGGCAATGTGACATATTGGATTTCACTGAGTATGCGACATAAGTTAATTATTTGGTGAACAACCTTTTTATTTAATTTTCTGATCCTAAAATTTCACTAGGAGGTGGCATTCATAGATTGGATGGCAAATGCCTCCAGTTTGACTCTTAGCAAGAGTAACTTAGATTTGGCATTAAGGAGAAATTAGGGTCTTCAGAACAATTTTCGGTAACACTCTACTTAAAGCACTCATGTATAATGCATTAGAGATACCTCCATAATACATTTAAAGCATTCATAAAATATTATAAACAGTTATAACTATTTATAAAGAGAGATGACATATAAACTTGTAAATTTTGCTTTATAAATGCTGTGAATCTTTCATCTATAATGCACTATAGATGCCTTCATAATACACTATATCGGTCAGTATATAAGAATTAAGGATGTTTTTACTGCATTATGAATAGTGTGTCATGCCTTTATAAATAGTTTTAGCAGTGTTTATAATACTTTATTAATGCATCATAATGCACTATGAAGGTATCTATAATGCATTAAACATGACTGCTTTAACTAAAGTACTACCATATATATTTTTAAAGATCTGGACATGGAGTGGTTCAAAAAGTGGGAACATACAGTACAGGCAGCCTGGGGAAGACAGACATAATGACCAGGGGTTTACAGCTGCTTTGATGAAGCAGTCAGCAGTAACAAGATGCTGGAGTAACTCATGGATTAATACGGATGAAGAAAAATATTTAGCACCAGTTCAGATCACAGCAGAATTTAAAAATCCTTTAGGGTGGTGAATATTCAACCTAAGCTCACTGGTAGTACTGTGCAGCAACAGCCTTTACCCTGATTGAGCTTTAGAGAATATTTCTCTCTTTAGAATATAAACAATGGGGTGAATGGATGTTTCTAATTTGACCACAGTATGTGTAGCACGTGCTGGTGAGTGTGTACGTCCTGTGATGGACTGGCATCCATTTCAGGGTGCACCCCTGACTTGTTCCCTTTGCATTATGGGACAGGCCTCAACACCCCACCTCCATGTGACCCTGGGAAGTTAACGGAAGATAGATGGAAAATAACTCGAGTGGTCCTCTCTGATTTACAAAATTTGTATTCTTGTGCACAAGGGTGTGGTCTTCGGCACAGCTCAGATTGCAGAAGGGCGTGGGCCATTTATGGCAAACTTGGTTCATTGGGTGGGTAAATTATATAACTGACTGTTGTGGCTGCATAGCCAATTCCCGACTGACCTGGCATGATAGCATTCTCCACTTGTCAATCCTGATAAAAAAATTCTTTCATCCTCCACCAACATTTTGAATGGTAAACAGAGTGGACACCCTCACCTTATTCATTATGTGATGAAACCAGGTCTAGCTTACATGTACCCCCACACACAAGTTTGGGTACAAGTTAAGGCAAAATCCCAATGTCGGGAAGAAGCTGAAATCTGAAGCGAGTGGTTTACTCACACCCCTGCTTACCTCCATCTGCCCCTGTGCAGCCACTACAAACTGATAAAAAGGTGAGACCCAAGGGTGCAGAAATAAACAGTCAACCCACATAGACGCACAAGAGAATGCCGTCTTGCATAGTCTGTATTCCTCCCAAGTCCGTCTGGTTCCTCCCAAGGTTTCTTCCATCTAGGGAGATTTTTCTTACCATTGTCACCTCTGGCTTGCTCTCTGGGGGTTTGGGTAGGGATAATGTAAAGGGCTTTGAGACAATGTAATGTTGTGAAAATGCGCTATACAATGTTGAACTGAACTGAATTTGAATTATATCAGAGCCCACAGCACCGGATTGCTAGAGAGAGACCATAATGTCCACCGGTCTACACTGCTGCAGAGATACCAGCCTGTGTCACTCAGCAACACGCTATGTTCAAGAAGATCCAGTTAGAATCAACAGGATTTATCCAAGGCTTGATGTCAGGGCAAAGCCAGTAAAATCTCTATGTCATGAACATCCAGGCAATTTTTCAGCAGGGGGGGGAGGTTTCTTGTCTGCCCCCAGGGAGACTCTTAGGGGCAACTGTAAGCAATGCAGGTGTACCTGCCCTCAGTGGACACCTTGCAGTGAGGATGCCACTTCCCCCAGAATGGCTCCTGCAGCCCATGTACAAAAGTTTCCTGAAGCTGACTCACATTGAGAGGGAAACTGTCTGGGGAGAAGAGGGGAAAAAAGATTTGCATTGAGAAAGCATTACCTTATTTACTCTGCTTAATTAAACACAGGGCTGGGGAGAGGATGCAGCAGGCCATGAACATGCCTGACACTGGGGGTCTATTGGGAGCACACCACAGCTGGGGGGGGTGGGGGGTCAGAGAGGAACCATAGACAGTTTCCAGGACAACAACAGACACAGTCAACCAGTAGATAATTAGGGGCTCAGAGTCACTGACTGTGCTGAGGGCAGCTCATTAATAAAGTATAACTGTGTGCCACAGAGAGGTGGTGAGACTGGATTAGAGTGTCATTCTCACACATATTCACAAGCACATGCACTCCCTTCACCCATCATATCCTCATACACACACCTTCTGGACCAGTCCATCAGCTTTAATGTGCTGACAAGCTTAAAGGTTTCATTCATTCATTTTCATTCATTTCATTCATTCTGTGTGGCACAAGGATGTCAAAATGTGGAGCCACTAGAGGGAGCCACAGGAGCAAAACAGGATGTGAAGTACAGGCCCCTGTAAGCCCAGCTTTCCGACCTACACACAGCAGCCAAGTAAGAGTGTACTGTAGGTGGGCTCCTATATGAACAAGATGATTTACCTCCTCATAAATCATTATCATAATAATTACCTCAGTCCTACACTGCCTCCCCCCCTGGCCCATGCAAGCCTGATCAGTTGTTCATGTAAAACATATTCAATGTCAGGTGTTATGAAATTTCTGCAACTTTTTACACACTTACTGAATACAAAGTTATTAACTTCTTTTAGCCAAGTGAAATAAAATGCAAGTTTCAGCAGCATTTGATAAAACCATTCTGTATAGCAAGACGACAAATATTAATATACAGTAGAGCTGCATTGGATGTCACAGGCATCCTGTTAGAATTAATCGAACCCAATCACGATGAGTTCCTGTCAGTCTGCAGCAAGGCCTAAACATTTAAATTTCATTTGAAGGATGTTCTTTTAGTGTGCAGCCAGGGCAGTTGCCCTTATCTTATCAATCATTTTGTGTCAAACATTTTGGTAAAATGTTGCATATTATTCTCAGCCTCCTCAGGAAAACATGAACAAGCAGCCCAGCTGAACTCCCACTGCAAGGTTATCATGCTTTGTACTGTTATGTCAGCCCTGTTTTCTGTTTTGAAATGTAGCCTAAGTCACTGTCAAAAACAGGATATATTTTATACCACATCTTATATCTGGAGTTCAAGTAGACTGGCTAAATGGAGCCCTTTATGATGCTTTCCTGAATTAGCAGAGGAACGGCACTAAAGTATAGCTTGGTTATTGCCAGCTCTTCTTTCATAAAATCAGCTAAGTTTATCTTAAATAAGTATTAATCTTAACTATGCATTTGAATAACAATCGCCCTGCTCTTTTCAGTTGTCTGTAGATGCTAGACAAATACAGCAGTAGCCAATGGACAGACAGACGTGTGGTAACATCCCCTGTGGGAAACACCCTCTCCTCACCTCTTGCACTTCTAAAGATAACCTGCCCTCCAAGTGTGTACTTGTTTACAACGCTGCTAATTTTTAACCAAATGAATGTTGCTAAATTTTTAAATCATATTCTGTTACATGTTTACAACACGGCTAATTTCAAACATATGATTGCAGTTCTACACTAACTTTTTTCCTTCTTCATCTATATATATAATATATATATTATTTTTATTTTAATGTTTCAGCATTGTTGGTGAATATACACAGGGTTTCTTTGTAGATATTCCATGACAATAAAGATATTCTTCTTTAAAGAGGTAAAGGTGAGGCAGAACATCAGATGTGACCTTGATGGGGAAAATTCTACTTCTGCTTATTATTGAAGCATTTTAAAAAAACCTAGAATTCTTAAACAAGAGGCCCTAAATGAAACAGGAAAGTAGGGAAAAAAACTAATTATTATTAATTAAAATGCAATCATGAAGGCACAGACCACCCTTTTCTGCGTGGAGTATGCAGCTACCTGATGGCCTTTGCACAGGAAACAATGAAAGGCCGTGATAATACAGTCTCAGAAAAAAAGGCAAAATTTGTACCTTTGCTTGTCACTGGGGTTGTACCCTTAAGGGTCTGCCTATTGTACCCCTATCTCTAGGTAATTGTACCATTTAAGGTACATAAATGGACTCTGAGAAACATTTATGTACCAATTATGCTGTTTGTACCTTTGGGATGTTCCTCAGAGTCCATTTCTGTATCTTGAAAAGGTACAATTACAAGGGTACAGCCTCAGTGACAAGCAAAGGTACAACTTTTTACCCTTTTTTTCCTGAGACTGCAGGCTAAAAGGTGGTTAGGCTACCTTCCCAGTCTCTCGGTCGAAGTCGACATTCTCCCTCGTTGGTGCCTGTCTCTGGTCCCCGTGCACGTTAGCTGGGAAGAGCTGCAGTGAGAGGTTGGTTCCAGTTGCCACAAAAGCCTTTTAGAGACAGATCAATATGAGCAGTATCAGAGAGATGGGTCCCTTCATAAATTATGCATCCGGTCATTTATTTTTCACATTACAGAACAAGAGCCCCAAGCAAAAGGCATGACTCAAAGAAATGCAGGGAGGGGAATAACAAATTGTAACTATTTTCTCAAGGATTAGGTTACATACATCGGCTGTCTTTTACTGAGCATGACTACAAGGATAATCAGATGAACAGTGCAGCCATAAGAGATGTGGTAATGCTGTAATACTGCCTTTCACGGACATTAACTTGGATTTTTCATGTACCCACGCAAAAATCAAAATGTCTGCTTGAAAAATGTACTGTTACTGTTTAATTGGAAAAACAAATAATTATTGCTTAATAATTCCTTGCTCCCCTTTGGATGGCCACTAAAATCAAAACTCTAAAAACGGGTTGGATGCCTATGCCAAATAGAAAAATCAGAGCATAAAATACTTGTTTCATTCAAATAAATGATGAGTTGAAATGGCTTTACCCCTAACTGTCCATCATCACAAACAACCCCCAGTATTCATACTGTGATTCAACACAAATTTGGTTACATTCACAAAACACTGCTCCTTTGTCCTACAACTTAACACATCATTTATATCCATTCCCCTACACCCAGACATCATAACAACAACAATAAGCAGCCAATCACTATTCAGCTCTTTGTTGCTGAAGAACTCAGGTAGTTTTCAGCTGTAAGAGATAGACCCCATTTAAAGCTTAGGGCACCTTCTATGAGGAACCATTATTTTAAGATGTTTTAAAACATTGATCCAATTAGACCCATAATTAAAAATTCTAGATATTCTGGTAAAGCAAGTCATGTATTCCTATCGTAAATAATGACGTACTCATTTCCAACTACCAGGTTACAAGCTGCCTTTCTGCAGATGGACATGAAGGTCAAATCAGAGCAGGATGTTAAATACTCTGGAAGAAAAATACCGAAAAATTAACCCAAGTTCCTTATGATGTTGCGCATCTAATTGCATATGGTGTCCGGTAAGTAGACGATGTTTAGTAACCGACTGAATATGATTAATATTATGTTCTTTTGTCCACTGTGGTCACAAACTAATGGACAGCCGGAATGGAATTAAATTAGAAAAGGTTAAACACTCACGATTTCTGAGCGACCATCCCTGCAGGCATGCTGGAACCGCGCTTGTCTCTCCTCATGCGGTCTGTCTCGAAAACCCGTGTATCTGATCTAAAAAAAAAGTATAATCATTTAATAAACACCCAAAAACACCCACTGGACCACCCGAAAGGTACATGGTCCAGATCTGGACAGTCACAATTACGCAATCCAACACAACAAACCACACGTTAAAATAAGCGACGGGGGCAACAATTATTTAAAAACTCACATATTTTTGTTATCCAAAAACTATTACATTAATGTTGTAATTTCGTAGGAATATCACCTTGATTAATCAGCAACAACCTCGGGATTCACAGAGACGACGTTGTAGGAAAAGTACCATCAAAAACACTGTTCATTTTACAAGTAAAACGTCGACACAGTGCACATCCCCGGCTTTTAGACTGAAAGTCTAAATAAACCTAATCGAGAAGCACCTGAAAAAAACTGACAACTGAACAGTGCCGTGCTCACGATGGTTTACACTTATCTAACATCACGAACTTCCCAGGATGTGTCATCTTTAAACCAAACCGGCACATCGCTCCCGCACACGCCTCGACTTGCGTCCGTGTGCAGATCAGGCGCACCTCGCACTCCCGGCTCAGTCTCCGGAAAAACTCCTCGTTTTCAAATTTGCTCCTCTGATCCGGCACCACCCGGGGCATTTTCCACCTCGATAAATGCCGTCAAACCGTGAACAAGTACTCAGCTTTCCTACGATCAGTCTAAATATGCCTGAATGTTTCCTTCCCCCAATCTGAAATCCTCAGCAAAGTTTCCTTCAAACCCGCAGCGCTTCCCAGCGCTTCTGTTCCATCAAGCTGCCCTGGTACTTCGCTTACCGACCGTCTACAAAGTATGAAGTTACTTCCTGGCTTTTGGGAGTCCGAATCAAGACTGCGACTGGCGAGTACCCCGCCCCCACAGCCAGGTCCCTTCATCACAGACGCGTAGTGCGCAGGCGTCCGCTAAACCAGCCGTCAAAGCGCAAAGCTTCTTCCTCCATAACAAGCGCATTGCTGTTTACACATTCAAACTGCGGTTACCTATACTTGGAATTTCATTGTTTTTTAATACCTTCCGAATATGACTCTGTGTAAGATACGAGAAGATGAGATGATAAAATACACCTCTACTTTCCATTTGTGCAAGTATTGTTTTCAGCATCAGCCCTGGAACAGTTTTTTGGATTGTTATGTAAGAAGAAGAATTTAGACATGAACATATATTGTAAGGGAAGTTCAGTAACAGCTGGATCATTATCTCAGGGTCAGGGCCACCAATAAAGAGGGAAAAAGTGGAAGACATTTAGGGGCCCAGACACTTGACAGGATGGGGACAGGGTTCACATTTAGCTTAGGGGTGGGTTGGCCCTAGGGGGGCAGACATGTATTTCCCTGCTTGGGGGTTTTATCCTACCCCCTCCCTGTGTGAAGTTTGCAGGTTTTTTACTAGAACTCCTCAGTCCAGAATAGGAGGTGGTTATGAGAACTGGTGTCACTAAAACTGCCTGAAATTTGTGGATACTGTGCAATGGCCTGGCATCCCATCCAAGCTGTTCTTCTGTGTTGTGCCCTGTGTTTCCTGCTTAGATTGCAAACTTAAGTCACCCTATATTGAAAAAGTGGATGGAAGATGAAAAGATTGGTTAGCTAATTAACTAAAATGCAAGTGGTCATTTAATAATTCTGGATATGATGGGTTGCCGTCCCACTACTTGTCTTTCTTTCCATCATTGCCAGTCACAAACATTGATTATTCATGTGAGTCTTGGTTACCATATAGATAGCATTCTTCTAGAACCTTCTGTTTTATTACTGGGTCTTTAGGTTTTGTAAGGCATGTTCCTCTTTGTCATAACTAAGTGCAGGGGTGTAGGAAGGGAGTAGGCTTGTACCCATGCCCCCCCTCCAATATTTAATTTGGCTTCATTCATCCCCCCAGAAAGCATGCTTCTGGATTTAAATTAGGGCTGTGTGATTTGATGATATTTGATTGTGAAATATCTCCACAATCTGGCTTTGTGGAGAGATAGATAGTATTGGGGGGCAGGGGGTGTGGTCAGTGACCCCAGGTCACAGAAATACAGTGTCTGGTATTATCTAGTAGTCTAGTGTCATTCCCTGAATATTACAGCACCAGCTCAGATTCAGAGTGTGCTGTCCTCAAGTAAACCCTGCGGCACCAAAAAACTGCCTGATTAAGCATTAAATTAATGTGGTTGCAGTTTGGATACCAGTTCTGACAGGTTCTAGAAATCTTCTTCTTTTAACGACATGGTCCATCAGAGATCCTTATAAATCTTCAACATATTCTGTGCCTCAGCTTTTGCCTCTGAAGATCATAATTTGCTTGTTACATTGTAATGACGTTGCTGTAATTTTGCATTGATGCTTTACATAGCCTCAATTCAAGCTGTTTCTCTGTTTTATGTATTCGTCATCTTTGTCATGAAAAATAGAACTTGCTCGCATGTAATATTAAATATTAATGATCCACAGCAGGTGGTCATGTGACACTGCTGACTAGACAGCCTCATTTGGGTAAAATAACTCTATATTGTCTTTGGTACATTTGCATAATACTCTTGTGAAATCCAGATAAAAACATTTGTTTATGCCATCCACTCCAGCTTCCAATTATTAGTGTCTCCTTTCATAATTCTACAAGTCAGATCATGTATCCTGCAGTGGCAGAATGCAGCAGCGCAACACAAGCAGAACAGCCTAATTAAAACAAAATGATACAGGCAGTAAAGGGAAGGAGAACTTTGAACTGTGAACAAACAGCAAATCACCACATTGACAAAGAATCAGGCTGGGAAAAGGGGTGCAGGGCACAGGGATTCTGGAGATATATTTGCAATCATCTTCAGATAGACAATGCCTTAATACTGTCAGTCAATAATTTATAGCATTTTATATAGGAGACCTTTAAACTCTGCACCTCATCTACCATCTGCCATTCCCCCACCTAGAACGTTGATCAGCTTCACTCTAAAGTGTTGTGGGGAGGGGGGGGCTTTCTTGCTCTGTGTCAAGCTATATAAATTACTTTCTAACTGAAGCCTGGCTTTAAAAACAACAGCTTTCATGTCATTTGAACAGAACCATTGTGCTTTCTGCTGCTTTATATGATTGAAATGGGTAATTTGAAACAGAATTTAAACAGGAATGTATTGTAAGAAATCAAATAGCTTGATACTTTCAGCCAATCAAATCTGAATGCCGGTGGGATTTAAACATATGATTGTTACAATTTTGAATATTCTTTTCAGATTGTCATTTCCAAAACCACATAGGTAACAGTGCGAGAGTTACTCACACTCAAGTACCACAGCAGCCCCTTAACTGTTGTCAATCACTGTGTCCCTGCTTTGCTCCTCTTTTCCTTGGCTAGGTGGTTGGATGTATTCATTACAGGGTGACTCTTTGATTAGCACAGGGAATGTGTAGCATAATAAATATTCAGTGGATCCACGCAATGGATCTTCAGACGTTACAGGCAAGCAAATGCCATTAGTCAATAAATACTGTGGTTTTTCACCCAGAGAGCCATCAGACATGCTGGACATTCACTGTAATGTTGACTGATGCATTCTGGCCAGTGAATAAACTAACCAGGCCAGTGATTCCCAACCCGATCCTTGGGGATCCACAGACAGTCTGTGTTTTTGCTCCCTCCTAGTGCTGAGCTTTCACAAGTAGCCAGAGATGGATCATCAGGCCCAGAAAGAAAAAAATCCAAAATTTGGTTTCAACCAACCAGTTGTGTATAAAGGGAACTGGAGGTCTGGTGAGGACTGACTGCTGGTCCCTGAGGAACAGATTGGGAAACACTGAGCTAGATAATGAATGAATTAATTGGTGGAATAGATACAAAATCAAAACGCAGTTGTTATCTGTGCCGGTAAGAACCCTTTACAGTGGGACCAAAGGGATGTGATGCATTTATCTGCTTTCACACGTGCTTCCACACGTGCTTTCACACGGGCATACACCCACGCAAACGCAGGTCTTGGGCAGAATCAAAGACACACAAACACTGGCATAATTGGCTCATTCCTGAATTGTTCTCTTTTTGATTCTGACAGGTAACAGTTTACTGCTGCACTTGTTTCCATGGTTTCTCTGCAACAGAGATAATGAGGAACTCCCTGTGGAATGCAGAGTATAACAAAGCAGATAAGAAAAAGCTGTTTACCAAACATCTTGCAACTCTGTACTGCATAAGCAGCTGGAAGTGGGATGGATGAGCGTTTACTGAGCTGAAACAATATAGGTTAAGTTCAGTTTTAAAAAATAACAAATAAAGCCCTACTTCTCCTGGGCTGATATCATGCCTGATATAGACTTTAATCAGATCCCGTTTAGTCATGAGGACCGTGAAAGCAGGGTGGTGTATGTGACTGTGTGAATGTAAGGATAGTGTGATTCCTGTGGTGGCACCTATGGTTTATTAGGAAAATTTTACAAAGCTCTATAATGGTATGTGAGACACAATAGCTTGCAGTGAAAGACATCGCTTCCTTGACATGCCATCTGTATAAAGGTAGTTAATGATGAATTTGTGAATCAGACCTGTACTGGTGTCCTTCATATTATTGACTGAAGAATCAGTATTTCTATTTATATGGATCAGCTCTGGTGAACACCCAATTTAGATATGAGTCAGACATCCCACTCTGATTGTTTTCAAGATTTAATTTTAAGGCAGGAAAATCAAAGAGAGAAGTTTTCTTTAAAGCCTCTGTTACTCTGGATGAGAGCCTGAAGCACCAGACTATCCCAAACATAGCAAAGAGCACTGTCCTGAGGAGTGCCATAAAACATACCTGCTTTTTGGTCTCCTTAGGTTGCCGGCTATAGGGCAGTCAGCTACATAAGAACATAAGAACTATACAAACGAGTGGAGGCCATTCGGCCCATCAAGCTCGCTTGGGGAGAACTTAACTAATAGCTCAGAGTTGTTAAAATCTTATCTAACTCTGGTTTAAAGGAACTCAAGGATTCAGCTCGCACTACATTATCAGGAAGACTATTCCATACTCTAACTACATGCTGTGTAAAGAAGTGCTTCCTTAAATCCAGTTTGATATCATGTAATAACTTTAGTTCTGCTGATGCCAGCAGCCATAATCCCTACAATTCAGACCAATTAATCCATCTGAAGCAGTTTAGGCCTGACTGATACTTGCATGGGAGACCCAATAGGAAAGCTGGTTTGCTGCTGGAAGAAGTGTTGATAGTAAACTGTAAAAATTGTATCATATTTGGATGAGAAGTAAGTCCAAGGCCATAAAAGATCCTTTGAAACAGTAGGTTCTGTACCCCAATGTTATAGCTAAAATTGCCTACTGTGGCCCCATCAAATCTGGCCTCCTAATCATCCCCTACATGTAATAAGTGAATTCTCTCCTGCCTCTACATCACCTTAGCTACTGTGTGGTGAGCGTACTCATTCTCACATGTTCTCATTCTGTTTACGTCAAATTCAGACTCTACCATTTGAATGTCTCAACAGAAATCGAGACTCATCAGATCAGGCAACATTTTTCCAATATTCAACTGTCCAATTTTGGTGAGCTCATGCAAATTATAGCCTCTTTTTCCTATTTGTAGTGGAGAT
>JABFEA020000010.1:3663742-3684129 GCA_019775915.2 Cyphomyrus plagiostoma | reverse complement strand
CACCCCTAAATGCATTGAAGCAACTGCCATGTGATTGGTTGATTAGATAATTGCATTAATGAGAAATTGAACAGGTTCCTAATAATCCTTTATGTGAGTGTATGTTCTCCCTTTATTGTATGGATTTCCTCTTATAGTCCAAAAGCCTACAACCTGGCAATTCAAATTTACTCACAGCCCGTAAGTGAGAGCATGTGTGTATGCCCTCAGCTGGAATGCCTTGTGTTCAGTGCTGTCTGGACAGGCTTCTGAAATCCTTCACTATATAAGTGATTGGAAGATAGATGGTTATTGCCCAGTGAATGTGTGTGTGTGCGTGATCTACAGTGGACTGATATTCCATTCATTGTGTACTAAGCTGTGACCCCATACTGAATAAAATAGATGGATGAATTTATATCCTAAAACAACTGATAGATTATTGCGGACACCAAGCAAATAAAACTGAGTGAAGAAAAGTGAACACAAGCACAAAATCTGTACAGAAATTCTACTGCAGCGTAGTAATATTATTTTTTTTTGCGTAGAAAAAACAATGAGGTTACAATTTATCTCTTTAAATATTTGGTAATGCTTTACATTAAATGCACCTTCATAACGCCTTCATAATGCATTTGGAGAAATTTCATAAGCAACATGTACTTTGACATCCTAACATACCTTAGCAGCTTTAATATACACTAATAACAAACATTATCCAATAATAACAATAATGCTTGTTATTAATGTATTTTCAGGGCCAGTCCCCATCTTGTCTTGTTCTGTCTGTTGTTTCCCTGTTTGGCCAGCAGGGGTCGCTAGCCATCCCGTCCTATTCCCAGTTTTTCATTAGGTTTAGCTTTTTTGTTCTGTTCCTAGTGTGTTCCCCTGCTCTCCGGGCCACCATGTGGCTGAATGGGCTAAGCATGCAGCTGAGAACCATGCTCCCCTATCATCGTAAAAAATGTTGTACATTTTGAGTTTTATTTCCCCCCTATTGTTATGTCCTTGTATTTTACAATAGGTCCTTGTTTTTCAGCTTTGTTCTTTGTTATCCCTGGTCATTCTAGTGTTGTGCTTATTCCCGCATTTCCTGTGTAGCTCCTAGACGTATTGGTTCATTGTCACTACCTTCACCTTTCCCAATGTTTGACTAATTGATTATAGCCCACATCTGTTTCTAGTCTTGTCTCCTTTTAAGTGCCTGCCTGTGTTTTATTCTAGTGATTCTGTTTGATTGCTGTAGATGCCAATGTGGGGAAGCAGTACAAAAGGCCAATAGGATATTGGGGTATATCTCCAGGTGCGTGGAGTTTAAGTCAAGGGAGGTAATGCTAAGATTATACAATTCCTTTGTGAGACCTCACCTAGAATATTGTGTGCAGGTTTGGTCACCATATCTTAAAAAGGACATTGCGGCCTTAGAAACAGTGCAGCGTAAGGCCACAAAAATGATTCCAGGTCTTAAAGGAATGTCATATGAGAAAAGGTTAGTTGAGCTAAATCTGTTCAGCCTCAAGCAAAGGAAATTGAGAGGGGACATGATACAGGTCTATAAGATTCTAACAGGTTTGGATGCTGTTCAACCAAATAGTTGCTTGAGAATTAGTTCTAATACAAGAACTCATGGCCATAGGTGGAAATTAGTGAGAGGACATTTCAAACTGGATTTAAGGAAGCACTTCTTTAAGCAGCGTGTAGTTAGAGTATGGAATAGTCTTCCTGATAATGTAGTGCAAGCTAAATCCTTGGGTTCCTTTAAATCAGAGCTAGATAAGATTTTAACAACTCTGAGCTATTAGTTAAGTTCTCCCCAAGTGAGCTTGATGGACCGAATGGCCTCCTCTTGTTTGTATAGTTCTTATGTTCTTATGTTCTTATATTTGTTTGTGATCAAATATCTAGCAGTTTAATTAAGTGATGGGGGTGAATATGTGTCCCATACCACAAGATTCCTCTGGTTGGTCCTATTTCCTCTGAATGCATGCTGTTAGACTAATTGGAGTTTCTAAAACTGCCAGTACTGTTGTGCCTGACCAGAATATGCACTGGGAAGATGGATGGATGGATGACTGTTACGTCATTGTGTCAGTCTGCACAGTGTTAGTATGCCAGGGATGTATAAGAATTAAAGTTTTGCTGTAGTAAGTGATTTGGATGTCATTTATCTCAGACACATGGCTATATTAAGGTTTTTCCATCATTAATTACAAGGGCTGTCAGATGTTAATGCATTAACATGCATTATTTTAAAAGTCATAATGCATTATTATAACTACATGCATTCATTTTGATACTCTAATGGGAAAATAGAATGTGAAAAGATATTTAATAAGGATCTATAGCATTCCTTCCTGGTTGTAAACAATACAATAGTTTCAGGTGTGCCATTGCACAGAATCCCAGAATTCACAGCCAAAATCACAACACTTAGTTATCATCTCATGGAGAAGCTGATGGAAAGACAGGGAATCATTACTATTTGGTTTTTATAAATTGACAGATAGCTCAGAGGATAAAACATACTGAAAATACAGACTATAAAACCTTTTTTTGCATGGCATAGCAACAGTTTTTTAATATGTGATTAATGTCATTGACAGCCTTAATTAATTATCCCAAATACCACTGATCCTTATTGTTGAGGGGATTTTTATAATAATTGACCCATGCGTGCCTGCTTTGCCCTTTGACCCTAGATGGCCAGGCAGGGCTTGTTTTGAATGTCTACTGTAACCCTTTAATCTGCACTTGATCAAGGGGTGAGAAACCCAGTTGGGTAAATGGGTCAATGCCCCCTCCTCCCCCATTTAAAAGCAGCATGACTCAGGGGTCACAGCACAAGTCATCACCAAACCAGAGCACATGAAGTCCTAATGGATCTTCAGAATCTCCTGTTTTATACTTAAAAACCCACATCAGGCAAAATACTCAAATAACCATATCAAGCTATTTTGTTTTTTGAATCTGAGCATTTGAGTCAGTGAACTAGTCAAAATCAAATAAACTCTTCACTGCACAATGTGGCCTAAATCAAATTGTGCTGTTTTTGACTATAGGACAACATGCTTAAGCTTTGTGCTGCATTGGCCTGTGGTTTTATTAAAGACAATACTGTGTTAATGTTCTCAGGCAAAGCTCTCAAGGCCATAATGTGGGACCTCCAATACACAGCTCAGTGCAAACATGGCACCCCTGACTTTTAAAGAAATATTAAGCCAGGTAAAAGGAGGCCAGTCAAAGAGTGGCACATCTCAGCAATTCCTGTTTTTCCTGTACAATTTTTTTGTGACACCCTAAGACCTGACAGTTTTAGTGAAACAGTGAAGGAATTGATATTATGAAATGGATTTTTACTAAAATATCTATAAATGTTTTACTTGATGGCTACAGGGTTTACTTTACTTTGCCACTTATACAAGAGTTCATTAGCATGAATTAACCTTGCAATGGGGACAATAGGGGAGAGTAACATGTAGGTGTACCATCCAACAGATGCTGATCTTGGTAGTTCCTTTGCATCTGCACTGATGAAGCACTGCAGCACACACGAAGGTGGCCTGCAGGGAAGGATGAGGCTGTGATTTCGTAACTTGAGTCAATAACTGCAGAATCATATATATATGTACACTAACTCTTCCATGTCTTTTGTAATGCATGTGCAAATGCAGCTATACTGAGACTCAAAGACATGCACTGACCGCAGATGGCTTACATACGCTTATACACAGAAGGCCATTAGAAAGAGAAAGAGCATGTTTGTGTATAACCAAGAATGAAATGTTCATAGTCAGTGTTTACATGTGCGTCCATAACCAAAGGTGAAATCTAGGCTTGTATGGATTTTAAAGAATCAGTTCTAGTAACAGTAATTGATATTCAACCAAAACTGTCATCCCCTTCAGGTATATTGATTGATCTTCTTGCCATTTCCCCATGTGCATGACCACTTACATCGAAAACATCGGAAACATGTTAGAGTATTGACAGGGAGGAGCCAGACACAGTCCCCTCAATGCGAAACTTACTCGCAGAGATGAGTTATCCACATATTAGCAGTTAACATAGCAGAGGAATCTCTGCCCCCTCATTTCTCCCTGATTCCTGTCTTTATGTGTATGATTCTGGCAGTTGTATGCTTCATGAAATAATGGACCACATGTCCTTCTGGCAAGGAGTCCAAGTAAAGACAAACTCAGTTATACAATACTATTCTAAGATTCAGTATACTGAACCTAGCAATGGAATCAACTTTAGCAAGTCCCCGTATGTACCTGCTTCAAATGCATGTGACCCCTAAGTCCAGAAAAGATGGGTATTGGACAGCAGAGGAATTGCTTCTCCACCACATAATGAGAGGGAGCTCAGATACGGCCTCAAACTGACTACACAATTAACCTCAGCTGCATTCTTTTTAAATTTATTTTTGCTGTTTTACTATTTTATATAGGCAAGTAGTAAGGTATGCAAGCCTGCTTAGGTGTGATGTGTAGCTCAATAGTTTAGGGATCTTCACCTGTGTCCAGAAGGTTGTGGGTTCATATGAATAATAATATCACCAATGGGCCCTTGAACAAAGCCCTTAACCCAATATTTCCCAGGCCCAATGCTGGCTAACTTTGCACTCTAACCCCACACATTCCTAACAAGTTTCTTAGGAAAGAGTGTCTTCTAAATTAATAGAGTGTGCTGAAAATCTCTCATTGTGGTCCCAATTCTGGGAGACTAAATCATAAACCTCTATTTATTACCACCATAATAGGTGGAATTAACATTCTCACTATGTGCTTGACATCCCAGCAGCCTTAAATATGATGATTGTGTATCAATCAGCCTACAAAAACAATTCCATTTAGAGAAATGACTGATGGGTTGTTTACAGTTTAAAGCTGCCATGTCTGATGCCCATATTTTACAGTATATTTAGTGCTGAGTTTTTATTGCTGCTGGAAAACATTTAAATTTTATGTTAAATTCCATGTATAGATGCTAACACCTGAAGGAAGAGCATGGCAAATTCAGAAATTAATTTATAGCAAACTTCGATGCACATGTGAAAAAATACTCTTTTGTACGAAGTACCTTTTGCACATTTATACAGATTGTATTAAACAGTCCAGGTTAAATGATATAAGTTACAACAGGCCTTTCTTTAACTGTAACCGTAAAGTTTCAGAATACGAGTGAATGTCATTGTCCAGAACAGTATCTCTTGCCTCCAAGTTAATGCATTTAGATTGGGGGTTGCATGCTCCAGAGTTCTGAAAATACAACGTTTAACCGGACACCGAAAAGAGGCGAATATTTCCGGAACGATACGATTCAGCTGACAAGCGCTGTCCACCACAGCATCCTCCTGAAACGACCGCTGATATCAACGGGATAGTCGAATTACTCGCTTGACTGAACCTCACAGTTTAGATTATTGGATCACAAAAGACAACAGTTGGCACCAAAAAGCAGGGCAGTTGTTAAACATTAAGACCAAAGTCACCACTGTCACAATAGAAATTTATATAAAATTTCAGACCTTTGGCCCTTCACTGTCGTGTTAATATCGTCAGTTTCCAAGAAACAAAAGCAGATTGGTAAGAATGTCTGCGGCTCTTTTGAAAAGTGGGTTTCTGGTAAAGGTAGTCCGTTTTATGCAATATTGAACTCGTATTTTATCCTGCATCAAATCGGGGTGATTGGCGACAATCTGGGCGCGGCAAGCTAAGTACAGATTCAAGGCGTAGGAGATTTGTATGAGGGTGCATTGAACTTGCATCATAAAAATAAAAATGGCCGAATCATGAAAAGACATTTGACCAATGCCTATGTCAAATCTTGGGCAAGGAAGTCTACGTTAATATACATATCGACGACATTTAATCACTACTTGGCCGTAGGATGCTTCCAGCTGAACTGCTGATATAAAATAATGGCATCTGCTACGTTTTTGTTTGGGAGAAAATTCTAATTACTTTTTGCGTTGAATGTATATTACAAGTGAATCCTTTTAAAAATGAAACTCTATGAAGATCGCGGGATCAAACATTAAGGGGGAGGCATATACAGCAGATGAAAGGGATAAAGCGTGAAATTGTGATTAATTGAGTGGTGAATTATAATGGCTCTCACTGCAATCCCGCATGCACACACTGGCTCCCCAGAAACACAGAACTGCATCTTTTACCTTGCATTTATTGCAGTCGGGGATATCTGAAATAATTATCCCTACTACCTGAAATATTTGCCGACATTCTGCTTTTCGGCCGGCTTGACAACCCGCGGCAACGTGGACGCAGCACCGGCGGGGAACCTTTCCCGTAGAATATGGCTGACCTGAGCGTTCACCAAGCAAACTAGGACTGGAGACTGAAAATGATAGAATGTACCCTCATCCCAGCACAAAAACGGTTCAGTCATATCACTTACTTCATCTGCTTTACTATGGTGCTTTTTCCAGACTCCCCCGCGCCTGTTGAAATAAAAACACATTAAGAATAAAGAATGTCCCTGATGCTGTACTAAGGAAAAGTGAGCATCATTATACGGGTATGCAGGAGTCCAGAGTGGAGAGGCCAATCTATACTGTTCATCCACCACCATGGGAGAGAAACCGAGGCGAAATGGAAATCCTCTCTTTCGAGAAAACAGTCTTACCAAGCAAGAGTAATTTCACGTCTTTTGCAGCCGTGATACCATCCTCCTTCAGGTTCTTCTCGATCGCTTTGCTCCTATCCAAAGCCGCCCTTTCTTCAGCGCTCAGTGTACATCCCATGGTTAGACGATTTTACGGCTTCCGTTTCGCAAAAACCGAATACACCCTTCAGTATCCTTTCTCTCTGTCGGTCGCTTCCCAGGTTTGCTGCCTTCCCCCCTCCACACTCTGGATGCCACTTCTCGACTAGCTAAAGCATTAAAACCCGCGTCGACGAGACAAGCAGGACCTGTCTTCGTGTCTATCTGTCTTTCAGTTTGTGCCTTGGGTGGTGTTCTGGTGGGTGCACACAGACTAGGGGGTCTACTGGGCGGCGATGACAGCGGCGAGCAGTCGCATCGCTCGGCTCGCTGACAATAACGGGAAGGAGGCAGAGCCGAGCTCCAAGCTCAGCGACGTCAGAAGCGCAGCAGAGGAGCGTCCAAATTGTAAAGTTAAACGCATAAAAGAAAGAATTATTCCCAAGACATTCGTGATCTATAATGCTGCAGGTACTTAACGGCGCTATAAAATAACGTTTTGTAATAGCATGGAGATTTGTGAAAATAGAGCCGATAGGGAGTTTGGTCCACAGGACGAAATGCAACCCAAAGAAATGATCTCAGTGGACTGGGTGTGGACTATCGCTCGTCTAACGGTCAGAGTGGGCTGTGACATTTGAGATTCATGGATGCTGACATTAAAACAATGTATAAAATATACATCTATACATATAATATACATTTAAAATATATCTTCGGAACAAAAAGCATAATTTGTAATTTTCCGTTAAAATATAACTGTAAAGATAAATTGAGATAGAAGTAAAATCACCTAAATTAAAATATCGGTTGAGTAAATAGTAAATGTATAGATATCAGTACCCATGAATTCCCCGAATGTATACGATTGCACCATCTTCTTAACTGGGACATTACTGTACGGTGTATCCTCTGAAGGGACAGATTTGATTCTAACCATATTTCACTGTTAATCGTGATCATTCACTGTTCTTCCTGAAATAGGCTCACTGCGAACCTATACTTGAATAAATAGTTATGGATAAAGGATGGAACTTTGTGGGTTAGAATATGTAGCGAACACACATAAAGTATACCTTGGACCTAACGCAGATGGACTTCTGTTGATTTACAAAGCTGTGGCTTTTTATTTTTTATGCAAAATTCTAAACATTTACCAATGTCCAGAATGGCAATGTTAAAGGGACACTCGGGGGACAAAGTATTTCAGTCTAAATCTCCGTTATTTCTTCATGTAGGGCGCTATGCAGAAATTTTGAGGGTATTATTCTACTCGTTGAGTAAGTGATATAAGTCAGTTGTGACAGACTTACAAAACATCAGCGAAAACAGGACCTCGTAGCGCAACGGTAGCGCGTCTGACTCCAGATCAGAAGGTTGCGTGTTCAAATCACGTCGGGGTCAATTATACCGATTAAAATTTATGGTTTATCCTATCTTAAAATAAAATTATGAACGAAGGCCCCCTAATGTGTTACTCTAGACCAGCGCTCTTCAAATCTGGACCTCTATTCCAAATCCAGGCCTTGTTTTCAGTTCTCCCAGGTAGATAGTTTAATAATTACTGATTCTGATTGGTCAGAGGCTTCACACCTGGCTCACAGGTAAAGGAAGGCTGGAAAACAAGCAGTGCTCGGACTTCGAGGACCGTGATTTGAATAATAGGGCTCTGTAATAAAAAAGTGTATTCGAAAAGCGTTTGTATACACAGTGGCCAATCAGAGAGGAGCATCTAAAGTAATGGTTCTGAACCTATTTTGCACTGTGACTTAGCTTTTACCATGCCAGCTTATTCGCGACCCTATATCAAGTATAAGTTTTAATTAATGCTATAATCAAGCGTGCAGTGAAATTGGCAATTCTTGCCAATTACTGCCTATTGCCTAAATCAGACTGGAAGTGCCAGTGAATTCTAAAATTTACTGTTTACTGTTCGCTGTTTCACAAATTTATCAAAAAAAAAAAAAAAAAAAAAAACCTGCATTTTCCAAAGAGTTTGATTGGTATTCAGGGACTGGGTTTACCAAGCTAGTATCGAGAATTCATTGTAGTGTCTTAAAGCACTTACGTAAGTCGCTCTGGCTAAGGGCGTCTGCCAAATGCTGTAAATGTAAATGTAAATGTAAAATAAGTGTCTGTGGTTTGGTTACTTGATTTGGTTGAGTGATTAATGGTTTTGTGCTAAACAGTTGCAGACAGACAGAAGACCCATTTATATTGGTTAAAACTAGGATTGGGGCTGGGAAATCTGATCGTGGATTAGCATAGGACAGGGGTGGCCAATCTTATCCGGAAAGGGCAGGTGTGTATGCGGGTTTTCACTGCTACTCCCTAATTAGATTACTAATTAGAGGACTGATTGGCTGAAGAGTTTAAACAGCTGACCTACAGGTTATCTGAAAAACCTGCACACACACTAGCCCTTTGCGGATAAGATTGGCCACCCCTGGGTTAAGAATCGCTGATCTATCATCTATAGTGGAGATATTTCTTCTTATTTTCCATCCCAAATGTATTATTTTTTGCTATGGCAGACAGTTTCACTTGGGGTGACTTCATTTGGAGGAACACTAAGACATTTTTTAGCATCATAGATTGCTGTTCTGTGGGAATTTCACCTGAAGCATTCGGTGTATTGGATTCCAGATCCTCCCATGCTGGACCCAATCCATAAAATATAATGATGTTTCTAGTGTGCTGTACCTATTCTTTTCTTGTTCAATGAAGGTTGTAATTAATCATTTTACTATAGTCAATTTTTGCAGCCTGCAATGGACTGGCATTCAATCCAGGTGATACCCTTGTGTTGTACCCTGTGCCTCCCCGTCAACCTAAGCAGGATAAATCGTCAGAAGATGGATAAATGAAGGGGATGGGGTTTAATATTATACTTTGAATTTTGTCACTGACCTATTTCATAGAAGAGCTGGACAGCTGCCCCTTGCTCAGATGTAAATATCAGAATATTTGCTTGTCAAGAAATATCAGTTATAAACTGTGAAACCAATATTATGTTCTTTCCACAGCATAAGAAAACTAGTAATTAGAGACAACAGCTGAATAAAAAGACTCTCCTTAGAACTTTTACTTTCCTTTCCTTTTTGTACTTCGTAAATTTAACTGGAGACACAACAATGCAGTTTTTAGAATTTCAGGTTTATGTTATTGCGTACTGCATGTACAACAGTGCTGGACCAGTTTGCCAGATTTTGACCCCATTTGGATAGCTGAGGAAAGATTTCAGTATGCTGCCTCTCACCTGTAAGGCAGTACCTCTGGGTAATGGCTGCCCCCTTGTATCTCCAATACAACAAAGGTCAAAAGAGATTTGGAAACACTACATCACATTGTTTGTTTTCCACACCCTAAAAGAACGTGTAGTTTTTATCCAACTCAAACAGGTTGTTCTGTGTAATGCATTAACACCACATCAAAATTGATGATTTATAGATGTTTTTGTGGTGTCACTTCACAAAATGCTTGTTTTATCAAAAATTTGTTAAAGCCCTAAACACCATGGTGTCTGATCTCTACGCACCACAACCATTATAATTACTGCCATTTGCCACTTTAAAAATAGTTTTTTTTACAAACACACAGAACGATTCCAAGCTCATCTAGTCATTTACAATGTATTTAGCAAAACCGAACATATAGTTTTGCCTTCAATTTATTGTAAAACAAACAAAAAAAATAAACGACAGGTTCTTTTTTTTAAAAAAAAAAAAAAAAAAAACCTATGTTACTGGTTAAACTCAAACAGGTTCTTCAGTGACTTGGAAAACCTGTGCATGTAAGAATCACAGAAAAACAAAGAACCACATCTGTATAATGTTAAAAGTCGTATCTAAAGGATCTTCTTAGACTGAGACGCGTGTCTGTGCTCATCGAAGTGACCCATGACCATCAGCTGCCCGCTGCACCGCCACGCACATGCAGACCATTGAATGCTGCCCCCAAGGCCTCTTGCCTCAGTTGTAAATAAAGTTGAATCTGTAAATGTGAGGGAAAAAAATATGACAACACACACGCTGTATGTCCTCCGTGCAAAAAGAACCTTAAAAATAAACACCACGCAATATTGTGAGGGCCATTCTGAGTAGCAATGGACGCCTTGTGTTGCTTTATGGGCTAGAACTCTGGGCCTGTGATTGGACGGCCGTCGGTTCATGGGCCTTGACCTCAACAGCTCCAGGGGCCACAGGGCCCGGCTTTCCAATCGTATGTTACTCTGATTAATGGCATCTGCTATGTAAATGTAATGTGTATCACTTCTGCTCCCTCACTGAGAAAGAGCTGGGGTAGCTCCAAGTGGAGTTAAACTTTCCTTTGTGAGGCCTACAGGGGACGTACTTTAAAACAATGGAATGGATGACATGGGAGAACAATGCATTAATACTGCTGAAGTTTTGATTTTCAAAGTCGGGAAGTAGCCTTTCAATGAAGTGCCTCATGAAAGACATGTAATTTGTCGGTATTTATATTTATTTATTTACATTTATCCCTTTAAATCAGAGCTAGATAAGATTTTAACAACTCTGATCTATTAGTTAAGTTCTCCCCAAATGAGCTTGATGAGCCGAATGGCCTCCTCTCGTTTTTAAGTTTCTTATGTTCATAGAAATAGTGAAATGACTTTGCAAACCACAGGGTTTGAGCCAGGGATAGGGCACAGGGTTTCTAACCTACTGAGCCACACACTACCCCTCTCATATCTTTAAAACTTCAAAAATCTTTTTGACCCCACAGTAAGAAAACCTGGCTTAACGTGCAAGACACAAAAGCAAACATTGTAGACAAACAGTGTCATGGAGAAACAATCTCCCTCACCTGCTCAGCAGCTGTGGGAGGCTGGATATGATTGGTCCATAACCAGGGGCATTATCATACAATTCAAACAGGGGGGCAGCCACCAACTTATAATTTTTTGGCACTGCAAATAAAGCTGGCAAACACCAGCAGATCAATCACCCGACAAGAACACTGCACTTCCAAAGTGTATGATAGCTGGAGGCAGACCTATAGTGCTGCCTGAACGATGAAGACAAAAAAAAAAAAAAAACAATTGAATCACACATCATACTTGTATATTACAGAAGCCACTTTTCTAATTGAACAGCGACAACAGCTGGCAGAAATAAAATCAGTACTAGTGTTTTTCTTAATGGACAAAGCTACTAAATACACACTCTGTCTGTTGCATGGCCAATTGCAAATGCATAGTAATTTACTGACAGTAGGGCTTAAGGTATGAGACATTCATAAAAGCACTAGTTTGTAGTAACCTGCTCTTGTTAATACCAATTATCCATCACCTGCCGGTCCTCACCTTTCTCTTGAAGCTGAACCAAGAAGAGTTTCTTGTGTTCCTTGGGTTTGGTAATGTGAGCGGGAATATAAGGATACTGCAGACAGAAATTACATCTAGAAAGTTCTTTCACAAAAGCACATTAAATATTCCATTAAATATTCACTTCATAGAGGCAATTATGAATTATGAGGATTTGGATTCAAAAAACAGTAAATGGGTCACTGATTCTGCTGCGGATTGTAAGTTAAATTGGGTGCTTGGTCTAACTCCATGCCAGCTGGCACATCTCTGAGGCAGGCAGCCTTTTTATATTTGCAGTTAGTCCTATCTGACAGTTTCAGTTATTCACCCCCACTTTGTTTTAATCCTTTCAGCTTACATTTAATAAAGTATATTTTAATGCATTCCTGTAACTAAATTTTCCTGGTCCTTGACTGTAGTAAGGATCCTATGCATGACTCTGCCCCCATTGCAGGGCTGCTTCACATCTTCTCACCTGTGGAGGTTCAAAATTAGGTCTCCACCAGTTTCCGATGCAGTCATCAATCACCCAGTCCTGTTTCACCCCATCTTGACGTCCCAGAATCTGAGATGGAAGTGACATCGAAGGCAAGAAGGCCCATTAAGTAGGTTCTGGCTGGTGTCCTCAATGACGTCTCAATAAACGTCCTATGCCTGTAGTATTTAGAAATGTGACCAATTACTTTTGACCAATAATTTTATATTTAATTTGATTTCCCTCCTTAATCCGTTTCTGAATCTGTAGCATACTGACTTCAAATGCATCATGTTCTTTTGCAATGCATCTTATTGCGTCAAATTTTGCATCACAAACGAAGTGAATCATATTGCAGTGCATCAGTAGTTGCTTCATATATATGCAAATGATATATATACACATCAGATTTTTGGCACTGCACCAAGATGCAGATTCGAATGGGATTCACTGCACCCTGTGACCCCTTCACTAGTACGGCTCACTGCATTAGCACCTCTGTCATTAATCGCTTGAGTCCTTCCACTTCATCCTCTCCTGGGTTCAACTCACCACCAGGGCTGTGGGTGATAAAATGGAATTGCAACTTAATGCTGAAGTTACCTTCTTTAAACAGGCACTGTTGTATAATGCATTTCAGGATTTTGGCAACATAATGTTGCATGGTATAAATTTCAGGAGACCTATCCAGCATTGTCTGGTGGAGTAATTTATACAGAATTGAATGACAGGTAAATAAAGCTTCATTTGCTTTTTTCAGTACTGTGACCCATGCTTCCTAATGGACTGCGTTGCATACATACTCACAGCTTGAAGAAGGTGGTCCCAAGCTGAAGAAGCAGCACGTGTGGGAGTCTGTGTTCATGCACAATTAGCACACCCTCCACTGTCCTCCTCATGCCGATCTTCTCGAACTCCTCACGCATCCGTTGGAACCGGGCAGCAACAGAGCTGTCTTTCTCATATAGCGGTTCTTTGGTGCCAAACGTATAGTTTGTCAGCGGGTAGCTGCAAATAAAAACCACTGACCATCAGTATTTGCAACGGTGGTGATATTATTACTATAAGTACTGCATTGTGTCATCCATTTCTCCTAATGATTCAATTCACTTTTTTACCCATGCAGTAAATCACAAGTCCGATCTCATTTCCTGGGCAGTCCGAGACAGTGACCCAGTATCGCACAGATGTACAAAGAGACCCACTATCTTATAACTGCATAAGAGTACCATCAGCTGTACTCAGCGATCGAATTATTAACAGAAACGCCTACAGCCGATGTGCTAAACGAAGGAAACGACAATAGGGGCCAGAAACCATAACTAACTACAAACTCGACACGGGAGCTACTCAAACCGAACAAGGCGTACAGGTTGATGGTCCTCTCCAGCGTCAGTGGCTTGGCTGGGGCGCTGATGTATTTATTACCAAACTGATTGACTCCACGAGGCCAACCGGTCGAGGATCGGTTGGGAGGCACCACCGCCATGACCAAAATAACGCAATTAAAAAAGCAAAAGATGACCAATTCGACTTTACATAAAATTTAGCTATACAGCAATCTATACCCGTTGTCAGAAACAAAACCTTCCACGTCCGGGACACTTTTCACGACAGTTCAATAAGTTTTACGGCAAACATACAACTTTATGGCCATAGCTATCCTAGCTTGTGATGGTCTATTCGTTTTCACATGTTGCAAAATAGATTTCACATTCGATTATTGTAAGCATCCTAAAACTTTAGTTTTGTTCGGGTGACAGGTATGTTACAGAATTATTAAATATGCATTTATCATTTTGAAAATTGAATGAAAAAAAATCATTTACTCTTTTTATCCATTTGGAGGTTCAAAATATTTTCAAGTCTCACACGAAACAAAGTATTAGAAACAAAATTCAACACTGGAAGCTTGAAAGAGTTTGAAATAATTGTTTGTTTAAATAGCTTTATTGATATGATTATTCGTATTAGTTTATCCATCCATCTTTTCAGACCGCACAAGGCGTGTATCTGACTGCATTCCAGCCCTTCACAGGACCCACATGCTTTAATTTATTGCACTCTCTGTCTTACATCTAAGTGACATCTGTTTTGTTTTCCCAAGTATCACTACGTTAACTGATCCGTATCGTGAGTGTTTTGGCTAAATATCCCTGCCGAAAACATCTTAACGTTTAAAGACCCTAAACGTTTGACCGACACAGAAATTCCGTTCAGTGGAGCTGTATTACATGACAATGAGCATCTAGACTGTGAAATCAGCATGGCTGCGAGGGACTTCAAAGTGCTGATCGGTCTCTGCGACGTGCCGATCGGTAAAAGCTGCACGTCAACTTTTTTCACTAATAAAATCGGAGATCTACCGGTAAGACAAACATTTATCAACCTTACTATATGTTTCTAACATTAATTAAACAAAATTACATCTATGGAATAAGCCCAGTTTTTTTTACACAGTATGTAACTAGCGAACACCTTCCCTAGTTATAACAGCACACGCATTTTTAATGTTTTGATTTTTAGGCACTTCCCATTATTACGCGTAAGCTTAATAGACAACATTTATTTGAATTGAAAGAATGTTACTTGTAGGAGTACAACAGTGAAGTGTGATATAATACAAAATGCCAGTCTGCTAGTTTACCGCGTGAACATCTAATAGACAAGCTAATTTAGCTCAGCCCGGGGGGGGGGTAGAATCCTGGGCTGGCACTTGCAAGTTCTTGAAAATTAGCTTTTCCTTCATCTTACTTCGTTTAAATGACACCATTTAATAATGTCCGTACTGAATTTTCAATTACTTGTCTTCCAGGACCCTCTCCCTGCAGTTTCACTCCGTTACCCTTATTGCACGATCTGCGGTTCTGCTCTTGTGCACGTTGTACAGGTGTACTGCCCCCTGGAGGCATCTCGGTATCATCGCACCATTAACGTGTTTGGTTGTCCTCAACAGCAATGCAGTGGAAAAACCGAGAGGTAGACACAATCGTTAATGTTGTGTGTAAATTCAACATGTGGATTACAAGATGATTTTTATAAATATTCATGTTTTTGATATTGCTTGTCGTAATTTAAATTGTGCGGGAGTAAGTTTGTACAGTTTACAGTTCCCACTGAAAGTGCTCCATGAACTCAGAACTGGGACCAGGAACTAAAGTCCATTGGGATTTTAAATTTACTTATGTGCTCCAGCAAAACTGCACATCCACTTCAACAGAATCAACGTTATGGCAAAAGGTGGCCTTATCAATACTAAGATACTGGGTCTGTATATTTTTCCATGCAGTTTTAGTCCTTGTTTTTGATATCTGCAGCCAAATTAATTTTGTTTCATTTGTTTTCTGTAACTGGATAAAGATTTTTGTATCATTTGTAATCCAACAAAATTTGAAAATGTCTGCAAGGTGTGAACAACTTTGTAAGGCAATGTTTGCCTTTGCTTTGAATTCATCCAGTTCTTGTGCTTGTAACAGATCAGTGTCCACTATTTCAATTAATGTTTTAGTGTATTTATTTTATTGTTCTTGTTCGTGTGCTGCTTGTTACATCTGTCAGCTGTGTGACATTTATTAAATGAATGTATCAATTTTATGTTGCATCCTACTTTACACGGTTGCCGTAAAACATTTAGTATTGTAATTGTATTTGTGGATTTATATTATGTCCTTGTTCTAACATTTCAGCTTTGATATTACGACAATCAGGTTTAAATAAATCAATACCATTTTGTGTGCAAAGCTAGCTGCCAAGCTAGAACAGCCTGCATGCCGATGAGCACCATAGCAAAAGATGCCATGCAGTTAGCCCCCATGAAATGTGTTTTGTGATAGTTATGCTACTTTTTAATTGTGTTTTTTGCATAACATTTATAGCTGGAAAGTGCTACGGTCCCAGTGCCTAGATTCAGAGATCAAGGCAAAGAGTGGCAGTCAGAGGATGGAGTTGGCCCAGGTGAAGGAGCTTTCCATGGCTACCAGTGACTGGTGTGAGGGTGCAGATGACTGGGGCATCGAAGAGGAGGAAGGGACAAGCGCAAGCCCTGCACGCAACCATACGAACACTGAGAGCAGCTTCCTGCCTAAGCTGGACGTTAGCTGTGGGCTGCAGGCGCTTTCTTTGACAGAGGCCCATCTATCTGCTTCTCCTAGGCCTGAGCTTGTGTTCCCAGAGTCTGTGCCCATCTTCAGGCCGTACTATATCTGTGTGCTGGAAGAGGGGGATATCGATGAACAAACTGACATGGAGGATGCGCAGAGGCTGCTGCGCGAGTATGAGATGAGAGAGGGTGTAGCTGTAATGCAGCTAGAAAGGTACAAAGCATGAATCCATCGTGAGCCAGTCAGAGGTGGATAGTTCAGGGCCAAAAAGTAAAAATCCAGACCAGAATTTTGATTCAACCAACCAGTTCTCTGTGACTGTTTATACTGAACTGTTAGTTGGAAAACAAATCTTAGTCTGGAGTTTTACTTTCTGGATCTAAAATATCCACCTCTTGTACCAGTTGTCTGTGTAGAGGCATTTTTAATCACTGCTAGCTTATGTTAGAAGTTACAAGATAATGTCTGTTGGGCCCATTCTGGCTGTTCTTTTGATTTCACTTATGTTGTGTCCAGTTTTGAAGGTCAAGGTGAATTAGAGAGATATGAAAAGACTGACGCTAAGCATGGAGACAAGGTGTTCTCCAAGTTCATGAAATGTATTTCCCTCTGTCCGAAGCAAATCTTACGGTAAGAAGGTACTTGTAAAATTTCTCATGCATAAAACCATCACTAAATTTGCACTTTGGAGAGAGTTCATAATGTTTTGGTAAAAGAATGGCATTAATGAAAATGAAAAGTTCTGCACACGATAGTAATTAACTATTTATAGCATGCACTAGTATGATTTTTCTGTCATAATACGCAAGGGTTACTAATAGATTTAACTAGGATATGCTACTCAACAAATAGTACTGCTGCATCAATTTCTATTAGAGAGTCTGAGAATAATTCATGTTTTCCAGTATTGATATTTTGGATTTTTAGTTTAGATTCCTACTGGAAAATTCTGGTTAACCACTTTATAGTGATTTCTGTTACACTGAGTTTAATGTAACACATTTAACTGATCAAAATGCTTTGCTTTTCTACAGATATTCTTGGAACGGGCCACCATTGTTCATTACAAATCCCAGCTCCAGTTTAACACAGACTGTACCACCCTGCAGTTATTGTGGCAATCCTCGAGTCTTTGAGTTCCAGCTTATGCCTGCGCTGGTCAGTTTACTGGAGAGCACTAATTGGACATCAGGTGGGTAGGAAGGTTAGTGTAGCAACTCAGCAGAGAATCCATGTGAGATTGAGTAAATTTAACCACAATGTGAACCCTGAATAGTAACTAAAGTATTTTAATGAGCGATTCATATAGGATATACATCTTTATTTAGTGCCTTTCTTAAAAAAAAAATCAGTGTAATGTGGCAAACTGTATCTCTGTGCATGAATATTGTCTGAGTTGGATAAACCCAGTAAATGATGTTGTAGATTTAAATGCTTTAGGCCTCCTTTATATTTAACAATGCTGGCAAACAGCTACTGAATGTCAGATGTTTCCTTTGTCTCTCAGAGCTGCTGCTAGAATTTGGGACAGTCCTGGTCTACACCTGCAGAGGTAGCTGCTGGCAGCCTGGCAGAGACTCACCCGCTGAAGAGTTTGTGTTGGTCCAGAAAGACCCTGATCACCAGCTTTTCTCAGGACCTTGCTAGAACAATGTGAAATAAATTGCTTTGTATTCTTCCAAATCCTTCTATTTTTGTGACACACATCCAGTGTCCTAATATTTCTCTGAAAACAGCTTGCGCTTAGACATAATTGGCAGAAAATCAATAGTAAAGCAGTAAATCAGAGTGTGCATAAACTTTACTGTCAGTCCAACGGAGTGAACATAAGAATATAAGACATTTACAAACGAGAGGGGACTATTCGGCCCATCAAGCTCGTTTGGGGAGAACTTAACTAATAGCTCAGAGGTGTTAAAATCTTATCTAGCTCTGATTTAAAGGAACCCAGGGTTTTAGCTTCCGCTACACTAGTAGGAAGACTATTCTATCCACCGTGGTGTCATCTGCAAAATTAACCAGTTTACTGTATGTATTATATCATTAATGCAAATTAGGAACAATAATGGTCCTAAAATTGAACCTTACGGTACCCCACTATGAACACAGGCCCACATTGTGCCTCTAATAACTACCTGCTGCTCCCTATCTGTTAACCAGTTTTTGATCCAAGCTGCTACAGTTGAGTGTAGTAAGCCATCACAAAAAACCCTCTGAAGTAGTTTCCCACAGGGTCATGCAGAAAAATTCTCTCTCGACTGCAGTCTACAAGGATGTGTCATCTGCAGCCCTCTAGTGGTGATGTCTTGTAACTTACCACAAATTATATCACCCTACACTTACTGTAGCAATCTTCGAGTTCCTACTGATGCCCGCATCGGGAGATCTGTTTAGCAGCGATTGCTTGATATTGGGTGGGTTGGAAAGTCAGCGTCTTAATCCGCAAAATGTGAATATCAGTAAATTTAACACACTGTTTGGTTAGCCGATATAGCTATGATAACAGGTTGTGCTGTCACCTGAAATAGTATGAAGCAGAACTCGGACAGCTTTGTCTGGCATATGGTATATGAATATGCTTTGAACGAAAGAGATGACAACCAGTTAGAAATGGCAATAAATGTTCTCAACACATCACAGAATAGAAGGCTTAAATAGTATTTGTAATTTTCTGAAATAATTCTTATTTACACAGTAATGCACTGTCTAGTCACGTTGAAAAAAGGAGCTCGGAGGGAAATGTGTATGGAGTGTAACTGGCTCGTAGAAATTGCCCTACAATGGTTGCAAGTATCCAACAGGAAAAGGGTGCTGTAGCGTAGACGAGCTCCTCTTGTGACTATCACTACACAGCTTTAACTCCTCGTGTCAGGACTTCTTCACCGTGTCAGTTTTAATATATGTGCTCATTTGTGCGAGAACTAAAATACAGTGGACCCTTCTCTTCTGAAACTCAAGTAGGTTGTAAGTCAAGATTATTTTTCCATAAGAAATAATGGAAATACCCATAATATGTTCTGAAACTCCCAAAACACCCAATTACCTAACCTTTTCATAATAAAAATAAAGTTGTATAATGTGCACAATTTACCACAAACTATGAGATCTGCATTTATAGCCCTAGCTTTTTTTACAAATTATAGACTCGGATAGGCTATCACCTGCCTTCTGTCTTTCGTTTATCCACACTAATGATAGCCTTTGTACCTCTTCTCACTCTGTTGATTGTGACTTACTAATTTGAGTAACACTTTTACCAACATTAGCTTTTAAACAAATCTAAAACAAATTGTCGAGATGGTGGATTTTGACACGCTCTATAGTGAAACTGGTCACACAAACGGCATTATCATATTTCTGCACAATTTCCTTCTTCTTTTTATTGTGATTGTGTTCTTCACCTTCCCTTCCTCCCTTAGCTTCTTTTCTAGCTTGTTTGGGGCCATTTTGATCGTAATTAGCGAAATTAATTATAGAAAGCACTGCACTGACCGAAATTACGTCCACAAAGACGAGTATTTGGGCTCAGAGTGACGCTTACAAACGGCTCTCGCGTCCATAGTCGTAAGTCAAAACTAAAATTTTGGTCGTAATTGAAGTTATTCCTTTGTCAGGCCGGTCGTAATTCGAGGGTACATTGCACCGAGGTACAGGTGTACTTACCACTTACACCTTCTGCGTCATACCTTCTCACGTCAAGAAGAGAGAGAGAGAGAGAGAGAGAGAGAGAGAGAGAGAGAGAGAGAGAGAGAGAGAGAGAGAGAGAGAGAGAGAG
>JABFEA020000010.1:3643319-3655353 GCA_019775915.2 Cyphomyrus plagiostoma | reverse complement strand
GCAACTTAGCTCCTGGGATCATTGGAACACGCAAACCCCTCCACCACGATAAGGTGTCGGCTCCAGGAGGGGGTTTTACTGCAAATATTGGGGTGAATTCAAGGGTGGTTTTGAAATGGCTAAGCTGGCACACTTTGACAGATAAATATCATTATTTTCATATCTGTGTAAAACTATTTAAACAATTTCTTTGATTGTCCAAGTATTTGGCACAGTGCTGTATATACACACCAGAAATAAAAATATTATCTAAGTTTAAAAAGAGAGTAAGGTAAGGAGCATGCGCTGACGACATGACAAACCACCTCAGGGAGGTGAACCAGTCATGCTAAACTGAATTGCTAGTATTGCTAATAATATGATCAGAATTACAAGTCCACTATTATTAGGTATTAGGTAAGTGACAAGGACTTACACGTGCTCTTCAATCTGTGTTCTGGCTTGGCCTCGGCACATGACCTCAAATGCTGCCCTGATACCCAGCCGCCTCCTCAGTATGGATGCCTGGATAGACATCTGTGAAATAAATGGTAAGTGCCTGGCCAGACAACTACCATGGCTCATTACAGACTACAGTATCATATGAACATCTCAAGGGCCTCATTGCAAGTTGCTGGTCACTTTGCATTTATGTTCTTTCACTGTTTCTCCGTCTGGCAATGTGTCACCTGATCTTCAATACTGGCAAACTCTTAATTAGGAGAAAGTAGGGTTTAAATAAAGGCACTGAATGTGTTATTTGAGAACTATTTTTTCCTTAAAAAATATTGGTTTATTATAACCATGCGCTGGTAGGAAAATGGAACATAGAAGAAATATTGGTCCAGTTTTGATTGTTGCAGGTTGATAATGTTAAGCCATTTTTTTTTAAATAATAAAAACAGATTTCTTAAATGGGGGAAAGTTTTATGAACTGTGGTTATATAAAGCTAACCCCAGGCTCACCAGTAAGTATCCTCTGAACTGGTTGTATATCACAGCAGTAAGAAGATTCATTAAGAAGTAGGTTCCTAAAAGAGTTAAAATAAGTAATAATTAGAAAGAAATGAACGATGCCTTCTACACAACTTTCAAAATCTCATTAAGAGTTTAAGTTAAATGATGGAAAACTTGGCCCAGACTAAGAATCTCTTACCATCACTTTAGACAGGTAGGACAGGATTGTTTTCATAGTGGTGTGCAATGTGCTTGGTAGGAATGAGAATATTTCTGACTAATCAAATTGGAGAACTTCCTTCCAAAATTCTACAGAAGTTTTGCAAAATTAAGACAAGTAGCAATAAGCAATGGTGCTTTTTAGAACCCTCTGCCTGAGGCCCTCAACATTCTGTTTAGTATGGTACATGATGTCTTCTTGCCTGCACACTTAAGGAAAAATCAGTATGCATCATTAAAGGATCGGGATTTAACTAAATAATTATGTACACAAAACCTCTGAGTAAGGTGATGTTCTCTGAAATACATTCAGAGGTACTCAGAAATTCGTTGCAGTCTTTTCAGTACCTAAAATACTCTGGTTAACTCTAATGCTTCAGGTTACAAATCTGTGTCGATCAATATACATCTATACTGCATATCTCAGTACTTACCAAAGCCACTGAAGAGGATGAAGAAGATGGCGTATCCTCGGCTTAAGGAATATGCTGGAATCATCACTGGTTGATAAAAAAGACAGTTAAGCAAGTGAGTAAGTTTGATTATTTACCGACAAAGGTGAGTGAGCCAAAGGCTAGCACTCCATGCTCACACATTTGGAGCTGTAGCCTTCACTCCTGACCTTATTTCCATGTATGCTTAGCTTTTGGAGTTGATGATCTCTCCCTTATTTGTACAGGCTTGCTCCTTCAGTCCAAAACATGTAACTGGGGAAACTGGTGTCCCTAAATTGCCCATGATGTGTTTGTGTGGGTGTAAATATTGTGATGGAGCCTTGTGCCCTATGTTCCTTGTGAGAAGCTATGGGCTTAATGCATGCCTATTCTGGAAAAGTGGTGTCAGGTAGTTAATTAATTCAATCACTCATAAATTCAATATTTTACTTAACACAAATGAACAATGTCCACTTTAAAACAAATTTTGTATATGTACACTAATTCATACAAATGCTTTGTATTTAATTTAAAATGGCATGTGTATGCAGTTTACTTCGTAAATCACATACCTATATAAAAAAAATTATCCAGCCCTGAGAAAATGAACCTACCATCAGGGTTGTTTGCAGTGGTAAGAAGTACCAGTAATGATGTTATGGATTGTGGTAGATTTTGGAAATATCCTTCCCATTCTCTATTGTCATCTGGGTCCTAGGCGAAAACAGATCCAATGCCTATAACATTTATCAGTTAAACTGGGGGCATTTTATTGACGGCCTTTCTGCATGTGTTACATAGAGAATGATTTAAAGAAGTACAAATCATACCTCTCCCCTGGCAAAGATCAGCATTCCAAACATGGTGAACAAGCAGAGATGCAAAGCAATCAACAGGATCACACTGGGAAAGCACACAAACACTGGGTCACTTTGTATCTTTGCATGTACTACCTGCTGTTAAATAATGAGGGAAAAAAAAGCACTGGGCACTAGTGAGGTTCAGCCAATGAAGACACTCATATAAAGCAGTGTTCCCCAATTCAGTCCTTGGGGACCCGCAGACAGTCCACGTTTTTGCTGGGAGCTGGGAGGGAGCAAAAACCTGGACCATCTGTGGGTCTCTGGGGACCGGGTTGGGAAAGATGGCAGTAGAGCATAAACAGGGCACTGCAGCTATGGCTGCTATCTGGGGTTTATTTGCCAATGACAAGAACATTTGTTTTGCAAAGCTATTGCACATATGCCTGATTATAAGCAGCATGAAATACCTTGCGATTTCTGGAAGTGTCCTTTTTATGCATTTTAAAGTTTTTTTCATGAGGGATGAGTTTTGAAGAAGAAAGAATGGCCGGAAAATTCGTCTGATCTTCAAAGTCTGCAATTTGAAATTTGATATTTTATCAAACAATGACAACATAGCTTGGAACATAATATATATTCATAATACCTTGTCAACCCTTGAGAGTGCAGATATTACATATGATCTTAAAGTTAGATTATGGATTTGGAAAATCTTCAATTTATAACGGACTTGGGAATTTACTGCAATGACATGCTATAGCACAATCTGAAAGATGCAAAAATGATGTGAAACATGCAAAAGTTTCACAAGCAAACTAAATAAAACATCCTCACCTCACTGCAGTTCATGCTCACCGATAATGTCCAATCAATGACAGACATTCCAATGACTACGGCATACCCAATCAGCCACTTGTTCTTCTGAAATTCCTCCCATCCAAAAAGGTAACTCTACCAATAAAACGAAGATATCACTATTAACTCCATTAACATACACCCAGTGCCAACATTATTAGTTAAACTTGCTCGTCAACTCAAACAGCCTGTTCCTACAAACAGCAAATTATGTTTCTAGATTCTCTCATCCAGTTGAGTTGGACAGTGGTTCCTGTATTCCAGCAAGCATATAATTAGACATGCATAGATCATTCACAACACATGAAAATTCAGAGTAGGTCAAAAGGGAGTATTTTGAAATTGTGGTTTTAAAAGTTGTGTTACTTTTACTTTAATCATGTGATGTTAGGTGTTATCCTAAATTGCACCAACCAATGCACTGGCTGATTTGACAGGCAAACTCATCCTTGAAAGGGATATGCAAGTACTGTATAACAAAATGTATGTCCTAGTCAGTGGACTACATGCTGCAGATATTACAACGGCAACCCACATTGATTTCCTACATATTTACACTAAGAGGCCACTTTATTTGTTTCCCCTGTGCAATACAAAGTAGGATCCCCTGCTGTCTCAACAGCCACCAGCCAAGTGCACCACTATTGTACTAAGCTATTATATTTCCAAAATGTGGCCATTCTGTTAGCTTTAACAAGTTTGGCCTTATCTTCAGTACAGAAATATTTATCAATGCTATTTATTCTGCCTTTAAGCATTATGTGGCAACATGGGGCTGCACGGTGACACAGTGATTAGACTCACACCTCTGCGACTGGGGTTTGAGGCACCGCCCTTGCTCTACGTGTGTAGAGTTTTGATGTTTGCCCTGTGCTGTTATGGGGTTTCCTCTAGGTACTCCATTTTCCCACAGTCCAAAAATATGCAATGGAAAATTGGAGTTACCAAATTGCCCCTAAGTCTGAATGTGTGTCTCTGTATATCCTGTGATGGGCTGGCACTCCATCCTGGGTCATTCTACATAACTGCTAAAGACAAAATAATGTAATCCCTGTGTAACTGACCATGAAATTCCAAAAGCATGAAGATAATTTCATAGTATTTTGCAATGTTATTTTTGGATTTACTTCAGTAGTTACCTTCATAGACAGGTCAAGGAAAAAGATGATGAGACACACAATCTCAATGCTCTCAGTCAATCCACATGGGGGCTCCCAGGGGGGTTTCTTATATCGCAGATCGGAGGTGATGGACAGGGAAGAGGGTTTCTCTATGAATGCCAAACAGAGGATGACTGTGATGGCCAATCCAAGACCCCTATGCACACAGGGAACAGAACCAAAAAGCACTATCATGTAAACTATTCAGTAAGCTGATGTATTACTCTGTTATAGTGCGAAAAAACACATACACCTTTATTTTGATTTTGGCCCCACCTGGGGAAAATCATCGCTAAATAACAACCATAGCTCAAGCTTACCACTGGCAGATTCTGGAATAGTACCATCGGTAGAAATGCAGTGATCTTGCATCGACACGATGGTTGATGGACCGATACTATTAAAAAATATTTATTTCAGAAATAATGCAGAATGATGAAAAACACTGAAGGTGAAAAATAAGACAGCCTTACCTGTATGGCATCTTCAATAAATACGACTGCTTGTTGAATATACAGGTCTTCCTCATCTTGAAGACACAATAGAAAATTGATGGCAAAAGATAAGAGTTTGTACAGGCTACAGAGACACCTCCAGTCCATGGAGCTACATAACTGATAAGATACTGGACTTAACCTACTACAGTCTGGAATAATGTGAAACACTGGAATAACAGCCTAGGCAGTGCAGAACTCACACCAGGACCAAGCTCCAAGTATTTCTGGAGTGCCACATTTCTTATATAATAAGCATTCATAATTCAAAATAATATTTGTCTATCCTATCTTTCATCGTATCAGTCAATTAATAATTAAAAAGGCAGTTTGGCATGCATATTTTAAGTTTTATTGCCACAGTAGTCATTTATCAACCTCAGGCTCCTATTTTATTTAATAAATAATAATAATAATACATTTTATTTATATAGCGCTTTTCAAGACACTCAAAGACGCTTAAAATAATAATATAGATGAAGCCAGTTGTTCTCTTACAGTGCTACTTCTAGAAGTGTATGTATTTTATAGGGCTTAAGATTAATGTTAATAATTTAGAAATGACTCTCCTGTTTTTTTTACCTCTTATTTCCTCCCATAAATGATCGAATGGATCTGACTGCTTCCACTGTAATTTAATCCTCTTTCCACATACTACAGGAAACCAGGCAACACAGGTGACAAAGAAATGCATGCTCATTAACTGATATATCAAAAAAGCAGAACACATGGTTTTGCTTTTGTTGAGAACAAATTCATCAATTTTTTCCCCATGAGGCCTAGCACTAAGTAAAGCCAGAGATAGTTGTTTATTAACCTATATACACACAATAACCAACACTGATATAGGATAATTTTAGACCTAATCGTGAAAACAAGCATTTAAATATATTGTACTCAAAGAGGAATGTGAGGAATGAGGAGGTGGATTAGATACTGTCCAAATCGCGGGGAAGGGTCAGGTGATTTTACTGAGTTTTCTATATATTGGGGTTTTCTGCTTTGGTTTTGCCAGTAGCTCAGCCTAGAGCTTCCAATATTTTGGACATAGTTGCCAGGGCAGTGAAATGCTTTCCTGTGCATTTACCTTACCCAACTATACTAAACATAGCAAATATCTGTCTATAAAAAGGTTAAATGAAATCTTGGCGTTAAATGGTTCTCTTTATCAGGTCTTCCCAGAACATTTCCAAAAGATTACTATAACTTTGTAGTTTATATCAGAGGTATAATTGGCACAGATTGCTGTCTTGCACACACAGAAAGGAGTCATTGCCATGGTCTAGTTTGCATAGTTGACCACCATGGAATATGATGGTACGTCTCATACCTTAGTAATTCAGAAATTTTATTTTAAAGTGTAAATGTAACATAAAGTGGCCAAACCGGTTTGAGCTGAACGCTGTACCACTACAATAGTGACGCGGTAACTGTTTGTACTTTGACAACTCTCAGATGACTGTAAAGCTTAAGTTATAAAAAAACATGTAATAAACTGTGGATGACTCCGTTTTGTAATGGTTGGTAGGGCTGGGTTTCTTCTATGCGTTTCCCTGGGTCGCTGTGTTAAGAAAGTGACAACATAGTGTGTGTACGTTTTTTATCTGCTTTATTTGCTTTAAGAAAGGAAATCTAGACTTCTTTAGCTGACTACATTCAAAATATCTTTATCTCTTAGAGGTTTGGGCGAAATATTTGTCAAATTATCAATATATTAGCTAAACCTTTAAATTACCTTAACATCTATATGCATAAGTTGTTTACCATTGTATATTTCGCTTACTGTTTCGAAAATGTTCGTTTACAATGGTAATAACGCCAAAGGAAACACGGATTAATTAACAACCCAAGGGTGAATGATAATCCATCGCAGGGGACACTCACACAGGAACTCTTCTGTGCTGGCTGGGACTCGAACCCGGGTCCGAGAGATATCAAACAACAGCCAACACACCGGCTGCAACTTACACCTTGCCTTCGGAATGTGTTTTTTCTTAAGTTTCTATTATTTTTTAGTCATTCATACTATCTCACAGTATATATAATGGAAAATTTTGTTCACAGGTGTCTCGGGTGCCGTAACTGAAGACCATCACAATCGGGATGGCTTGCCGATGTATTGACTTACCACCCTCAATGCAGCAGGTATCTCTGTCCACGGAGTACGACAAACGCCTGGTTTTAGGCGTCTCTCTGCCACTGCGATTATTGCTGGAGTGATATCCGTGATCAACTGAACTGCGACTTAAACGTGTATTTAACAGAGGCTCGTTTTCCATGGTCGAAGTGCCTTCGGGCGACTAAAGACGAGGAAATAACCACTCGCGAGTGTCAGAAAAAAGGTGTTTTCGACAGTCGGGCACTGTATAAAATGTGGCTACACTTCTGTGACCTCGAAAGCCATTTTAAGGAATATCAGGAAACGCAGGGGACTATATGCTTACTGAAACTTCCTCCAGTCATGTCTCCGCCTCATATTCCACTTCTCCTTGAGTGTTACTCAATATATTGAGCCACTACGTCTCTTTGTACTGAGCGATACCAAGACACTCGAAGCGTTTCAATGGGGTAAATTAGTCCAAATTACTTAAGATAACGTTCAAAGGAAATGAAATCTATATGGTCGTGTTACTCGCTACAGCTTCCATGCTATAAAGAGGTGACAGGGCGCGATCAAACGATATCCCGAAGATTGTATGCAAATCGCCACTAAGCCCTGAAATTAACACAGTAGATTTTAAAAGAACTTACAATATGCATTTAACTAGTTCTGTTGACTTAAGTTTTGCGTATGTTTGCGGATAGATTATTATGGCGAATGCTTCCATAGGAGTCTCTTCATTTCGCAACCACGACTGCTATTCTGTACAGTTATAGGAATTTCACATGACGTTACACAAGAGACATATTTAGTCTCACTGCTCTATCCCCTGCTCTAGGTATTTCACAGAAGACGACGATCAAGTTAACAATACACAGCGCCACATACAATCGCATATACTGCTTTGGGTTGTATATACTTGAACAAAGACCAAAACAATACATTTCAGCTATCGTACTTATTTTATTACTATTTAAGTCAAGCCAACTTACGACATTCGTACAAATTTCGTTTACTAATGTATCCGACTTAAATTTAGTATTCGCGTTCCAATTATTAATTTGGAGGTATCGGGAGACTTAAATTCGTATCAGTACCACTAAAACAATAAATGTTTCGTGGTGATACAGTAAATTGTCCGGGATTAGAGTATCTTCACTGTCCATTGTTCCAACACAGGACACAACTGGTTAGGAAAGTGCACAGAATGTAAATATCACTACTCCAATCGGGGGTAACTGAGAAATGTATGATACTAACTTTTCCTAATTGTACTTTGCTTAATTCTCCAGCATTTATTCTATCCACAATATCAATAAAGGACTACATAAAAGGTGACCATGCAGGATGAACTCAATTTGTATGGGCAATGCAGCGCCAGAAAATATAAAAAGTTCTCAGGAACAGATTACCGCTGTTTGTCAAGACCTTGTCATTGCTGCTTATTTGTAGCTTCTATCTGAGATACCTGTTGAAAAAGACATTTTTTTAGATTACATAACATTTCGTTGTGTTACAAACCTAAAACCTATCTATAACCTGAAACTCTCAAAAACAAAATACAATATTACTGGAAGAAAGGAAGAACATTTTCTAAATGTTTCCATTATCTAAGACAAGGGGTATATGAAAAGGTGCACTGAATTTTTAAATTTTATGCTGCTTATAAAAGCTTTTACAGCTGTGACATTTGACAAAGTCTGTCACAATATTTGAGCTGTCCATGACCAACTTTCATATATCTACCTTATCATCAATGCATCTAAACTGTCTGGGCCAAAGTGTGTTGTAGAGGAAAGGTCGGAGGTCAAAGCGGCTGTCATCGGGGCTGTAGTTTTCAGCGTGGTATGCTGGGGTCAGTGTTGTCATTTTGTGTCTATTAACAGAGTACATCCTGAAGAAGTTCTTCACTTTTGTTGCAATCTGCAGCAAATCACAGTCTAATTTAAGTCAGTCTTGGAAACAAACACAGGCAACAATAATTAAAACAACCACTTAACTCGCCAGTGGGAGGAAACAGACATTTCACAGATTTACAGATTGGTCTGTGTATATTTGTGTATACACATTTGTGTAACTGCAGTCACATTGGTTTTACTGAGAAATATATAGTTATTCTTTAGGTATCAATTCAGTCATATACCGTTTAAAAGGAGACTAAACATTTGGTAGAATAATACTTAAAAATCTTATTTTTCTTTTTCTTCCAAATAATTGAAAGATTTTTAACCATCTGAAAAATTGTGGAAACCAAGAGTTCTTCTGTCAACTTATAATTCATGATTGGCTTCATTGCTGAATCCACCTCAGTAGTGTAACCAGAAGCAGAGCCAACCTTATATTAATAAAAAAAGAAATAAAAACCATGAAAAGTAATAGTTAAAGATAGTCACAATTAAGTTAGATTATCTCAATGCTGGAAGGCTTGAGCAGTCCGACCTGTGACAGGGAGTAGTTTTCCTTCCACATGTCAATCAGCTTGCAGAACATGCTATACGGACCGCACTTAGAAATCTTCCTCAGCCGGCCGATCACAGACAGCTCTGCATATGTCATGCCCATATCAGACTGGAAAGAAGGGTTCATTTCACTATATCTTAAAATCACTGCACGATGTAACACAGCATTTATTCTAAAAATCTACTGTCAAGCTAATACATTAACACAAAAAAGGAGCCTTTGAGGAAGGTAGTTCACACACATACCATCATTTATTTCATTTTACCATCAAATTTATTTCAATAACTTTGTAATTCCATCATGAACACGATGTCATTGATATTAGAGCTGGAGTTCAGGTATGTGTGTTTTGATATGTTATATGATCCAAGATTATTTGATCTGTATCTGAAGGAATATGAAGACAATATCGCTCCAATAGGAGAGTCATTACTTCATCAGTCTGGGAGATGTGGCCATCACGCAATGGTTCTAGTTCTGCGGTTGGAGGGGCAGTCATGATGCTGTGAAGTCCAACACAGAAACCAGTAACGCAAATGCCGGATAATGCTTTCTGCAGTACAATAGGTCTGCCCTAGAGGCGAATATGTGGTGCACAAACAGGAAGGATACAGCTTCCCACACACTTAGGCTGTGGGTATCATACTTATCAAGGAATGTGTGAGGTGCAGATTAAGATGGAGAAATGCACTATGAAAAGAAAAACAAAACCTTCTTACCTGCATAGTGCTTTGATTTTGAAACTGTCAACACAATACTGCAAGAAGCGCTTGAGATCAGTTTTACTGATGCCACCAATAGGATTGATGTCTGCACTGGAGCAGTCATACTTCGTGTAGTATCCTGTAAGGCTGGGGATAGCAGAAAAAAAAAAATATGTAAGGAACCACATTAACTAAATGGTGAAAATTCATATAGGAGGCTGACTATCTGAAAGACATTTTGATACAATATAAATATACAAAGGATGTAAATTTGTTACACTAAGCAAACAGAAAAGAAGTTGAAATATTTTTCCCAATTTTTTTTTTGCAATAGATTGAGTATCAGCAGATATTGAGTTTCACAAAGAAAAAAAAAAAAAAATTCAAAAGTATTTCATTGAATACTTCAGTGGTATGTTTGTATTATTACACTGGCTACGTAAGATCACGTAAAGCAATAACATAATGCTTAGAAGAGAAGCTCTAAGCTTTATTTGTCTGTTCCCAATATTGGCACTTCTCACCTCTCATCTACATTGGCTGAGCCTAGAACCAGCAATCCACCTGGTTTTCCTTTGGCCCACAAACTCAGTTGAGCAAAGAGGTAGGCCAGAATCATCCTGGTGCGAGCCTGAGGGAGCGAACAACCTGCCATTACTTGGAATGATTGCTGTTAGTTCTAACAATTGGTATTAATCATAAATATAGCAACAAAAAAAAAGGACACACCAAAGGAAACTAACATAACGTTAAAAGACTGCTAATGGAGGCAAAACACTGCAGATGCTTCTCTACTTGTCTTGGTGTTTCCCCAACCCGGTCCTTGGGGACCCCCAAAGCAGTCTAGGTTTTTGCTCCTTTCATAGTGGGAGTCAAAGACATGGACTGTCTGGGGGTTCCCGAAAACCAGGTGGGAAACACTGTCTTAGAGGACACCCATCCCAACAGGGAAGACATTTATCAGTAGATATCATCTTTCAGACTCTGAAATTAAGTCATGACTTATAATGCAATATGTCCCTAAAAGCCTCCAATTCAGGGTTCTTCAACTCTGGACCTCGATTCCAAATACAAGCTGTGTTTTCAGTTCTCCCAGGTAGTTGTTTAATAATTACTGATTCTGATTGGTCAGAGGCTTCACACCTGACTGACAAGTAAAGGAAGGCTGGAAAACCAGTAGTGCTCGGACCTCGAGGACCATGAGTTGAATAACTCTGCTCTAGTCGGTCGTAATTTTTAATCTTTGTTTACATTACACATTCCTCAACACATCAGTGAATTGTCTGCCATACGGGACATTAACAGTAGTTCAAAAAGCTTGTGAGGTCCTGGTTGGACACAGTATTTCACACATTCTTAAAGCCTAGTTTTGTTCCATGTATGTTTTTCCAGGTATTGCATAACAGAGTACAGGATGTTTGCAAAATAAGAGACTGCGGCAGGCTGTGACAGAAAGATACGTCTGCATCACCTGTACATTTTGCAGGGCCAAATTCTCCCTGATACTCCCCCCGTTTACTCGGAATTGTGGAAACTTCCCTGTCACTAAAGTGAAGATGCCCAGAATTGCCTTCACTGCCAAGTCGATGTTCAAGTTGATGTGGGAGCTAAATCAGAAAATGAAGGGAAAGTGATTACCTGTCAGGGTTGACACACCATAGCACACAGTGCTCAACAACAAAATGTACAGAGCAGTGCTTGGGGGTGGTACCTTGCTCGTGGTTGGGGATTTGAACCCGCAGTCTTTCAATTACAAGTCTGCATCCCTGACCTTTAGGCCAACACTGCCACATTTACACACACACACACACACACACACACACACACACACACACACACACACACACACACACACACACACACACACA
>JABFEA020000010.1:3610310-3629261 GCA_019775915.2 Cyphomyrus plagiostoma | reverse complement strand
GTGGCACATGGAAGGAGCGGACGATCGGGGCAGGACAGGGGTAATGTTGGGATAAGATCTTTATCGTTTTGGAAGCCTTTAAGAAAAAAAAATACTTTTCTTGTTTTAACCTTCATTTTGTGTTTAAATGCTAAAAAAAACATAATTTTTGGGGGCCGGGAACCAATTAATTGGCTTTCCATTATTTCTTATGGGAAAAATTAGAAAAGACCTCAAACGTTTTAGGATTCGACCCGGAGTCCGGAACGGATTAATTTCAAGAACCAAGGTACCACTGTATTTTTATCTTCAACTGCTTATTACTTTATTGTCATTTACTGAGTAGAGCGGAAGTTTGGCACTGTAGACATGTAGGTGGCACTGCTGCTTCATACCATTAAGGTTCAGGTTTAAATCCTTTCCTCTTCTGTGTGTGTTCCTGACCTACTGCATGGGTTTTTGTGTGTAATTTGGTGTCCAGTCCCTGTTACAAAGACATGCAGTTGAACTTAATGCTCTAAATGGCCCATTGTGCGTGTGATTGTGAGCAGGTGTATGCCCTATGAAGGACCAGTACCTCAGTCTTGCACCCTGTGCCGCCTGTTCTTGTCTCCAGGCCTTCCCAGAAGCCCTGCACTGGATAAATGGCCTGCAAATATATGGAAGGAGCTGGATTATTATTATAATTTATTCAGTAGAAAAGTGTTCAAACAAAAATATTTCCAGAATTTTAAAAAAAGAATACAGATTAATAATTTAATGCTTTTTGAGCACTCATTTGATAGGGTAAAAGTACAAGGAGATGACTGACCGTGACTGTGGCAATTTGCACATCAGAAAACATGGAAATACCCTGAACAGCCTCTTTAAGTACACCTAGCTAGGACCCACTTTTGTCTGCAGAATTGCTTGAAAGGTAGACAAGTTGTGCATTCCGAGAAACCTGTCTGTACACCACATTTGTACTGACCTATTTGCTTTAATGAGTCTGCCATTCTAATCTGGCCACAAAAATGCCTTTCATTAGATGTTTTTATTCATCACACTACATATTTTTGTTAGTTTTCTGTAAACTCTAGACACTGCAATGACTAAAATCCCAGGAGAGTGATGCTGAAACCACCACAGCTGGCAGCAACATTCACACCACTTGTGAAAATCACAAAGCTGCCAGTCGCAGCCACATGACCAATTGTTTAGAGAAGATGGCTGTTTACTTAAGCACGCTATCACATGTTTAAGATGCTATTATAAAACAATTTCAGTGTAAACCAGTCTCCCTTAATGGTGGAAATCACCCTCTGTTTGCTCACATGTGTCATCCCATGAGACAAGTGTGCGAGATAGGGTCCATTAGGACATACCTTTAATGACATACATTTTCAATTAATGCATCGTAAATTTACAAACACTACTATGGCATGGTACAGGGATATTTTCTGTTTTTTATAGCTGTTGGTGTAATTGTTTTTTTTTTTTTGTAATCATGGACAGCAGGACATCTGAGGAGGTACTGCAGCTCACCTACACCAACACGAGGGAACCTGCTGGAACTTTGTCCTGAGTCAGAGTGTAGGGGACTAGTTTATTTGAGCAGAAATGTTGGAAGGTAAAGCAGCACTATCAGTGACATCAGACTGTACTATTGCATAAGCAGTGTGCCAAGGAGAGTACAGAGGACTCCTGTGAAAAGAATGAGATCTACATTGTGCAGGGTGATATCTTGGCTGAGAATAGCTATCAACAGCTAGGGTAATATTGTAATATTGGCAGGACAACAGGAATAGATCGTATTTAGTGAGACAACTAGAGGAGAGATGTTGTGTATGAGGCTTGGTAAGCAGAATGTGCAGACTGAGGGACAGCGATAGAGGAGATTCGGCTGATGTGCAGTCATGCGACACTAAAGTAGGTGAGAGGTTTGCTGCCTGTAACTGTGATTTGGACTTAAAAAAAATCCTTTCCTGCTTTTCAGTCTTTTTTTGTGGTCTGGTAGTCCTCGGGGCAGTAGACAGAACATGGTGTAGATCAGTAAAAGAATGCTTCATATGACCACTTGATAGATTCAGCAGTGTCTTTTTTTGGTGAAATGAAACAGAGGTTTGCTGGGCAGGACAAAGTCAGGCGTGTGACTGAGCCAGTCAGGCCACAGAAAGAAAGCAGTTGGGAAATGGTTGAATGCTTAGGAATGTTAAGAATAACAGAAATATGGCTAAATGCAGCCTAAATATACAACAATTGTCTGACAAAATTACAATTTTCACTTGAAAACTTCTTGTTCCCATGTAGCTTAAACAAGATATATGTAGAATCTGCCTGATCAGGGGCATTCTAAAGATTATGGGCCCCATAGCATAACATCCATCTTTCCTAGTTGTCCAGTTATAAGGTGTATATACATATAATCTCTCCATTATTTTCCCACCCCTGGTATGTGTATGTATATATGTAACATCCAGAAATATTTCATAATAAATTTCAATTATCCCATATATTATATACATTATATATGATTAAAAATTGTGGTCTTCCTCAGGGAAGTGGACTGGTTCTCACTCATCGGCGTGATTCTGCTCCTCTCTCTGGCTCCTTTCATCGTCTTCTTCTTCATCATGGCCTGTGACCAGTACCAGTGTTCTGTCACACAGCCTCTGCTGGACCTCTACAGTGGAGAGGCTACGCTTTGGTCAATTTGGAAACTCACCCCTGCTTTCAGTTGGACCGCTGCCAAGATATACGCTGTTTGGGTCTCCTTTCAGGTACAGGCAGACTGAAGTGCAGCGTACAGGGCTGGTTTTCCAAAGAATTTTCCAGAATGTTCATCCCATGGAAAACTGTCAGGACCCACATGATCGTAAAGGTGGTCTTTACATTTGCTCTTCAAACAAGAAGAGAAACAGCTAAGTGACTGCAAACTGCTTTCCTGCTAAAATGATGCTTACTAAGATCAACACACGCAGATGAGATCATGAAAAGTTTTTTATAATTCATCCCTTCTCAGCAATATTTAAATGAGCAAGCTTTTAATTGTATTTGATTTTGAGTTCCTTATGTAAGGTTCAGAATTGCTGTGTGTATTCTCTAGGTTGTCCTGTTGATGTGTGTTCCTGACATTATTCACAAGTTACTGCCTGTCTACGTTGGTGGCATTCAGGGTGGGGCGCGCACTCCAGCAGGTATGCGGGGGTGGGTGGTAAATGGGAAGACGTGGTTAATACTACCAAATATTTTTATTGTACCAGTCAAAAGATTAGACATACCTAGGCTACAGAAGACAAAATGACCTGGCCACCTGACCTAAACACAATAGAGATGTTTTGGAGTTTGATCAGAGAGTTAAAAAAAAAAAAAGTGACCAATGAGGGTTCAGCATGGGGAAGATGGTGGTGCAGAAGGCAGTATAACCGTTCGGCAACCAGAGGGTTGCTGGTTCGAGCCCTGCTTCCTCCTGACCCCATCAAAGTGTCCTTGAGCAAGACACTGAACCCCAAATTGCTCCCGGTGTGCAGGTTGGTGCCTTGCATGGAAGCCTCTGCCACTGGTGTGTGATTGGGTGAATGTGAGGCATAAATTGTAAAGCGCTTTGAGTACTCGGAAGAGTAGAAAAGCGCTATATAAATGCAGTCCATTTACCATTTATCATGTGTGGGACCTCCTTCAGGACAGCTAGAAAAGCATCCCAGGAGGCCACTTCATGATACTGGAGTACAGGTGGCAGTAGGGTCAGCCAGTCTGAAGAGCCCAGTGGTGAAACAATCTACAGACCCAGGCATTTGAACCAGCAACCTTCTGAGTCCCAACTCACAGAGCTGCCCCCACCTATTATTTTATTTGTTTAATACTTTTTTGGTCAGTGTATAATTCCATATATGTTATTTTATACTTTTTATGTCTTTATCATTATTTTAGAATGTAGAGAACAGCAGAACAAATAAACCTTACTATGGGTAGGTGTGTCCATACTTTTGACTGGTACTGTACATATAATACATTATATTAAAATAAGTTTATACTGTATATATGTGAAGCACTCTTTGGGAAGGATGCTTTATAAAATCTTAATTAATTACTTAATTAGTTTGAATACATACCATGACCCGATACTGAATAAGCAGTTCGAGGATGGATAGATCACTCAGCTTAATATATATATATATATATATATATATATATATATATTTTTTTTTTTTTACCTCACAGGTTACATAAACAAGTATGAAATCAATGGCCTGCAGTCATGGATCATTACCCATATCCTGTGGTTTGCTAATGCCTATCATTTTCATTGGTTTTCCCCTACCATCATTATTGACAACTGGATCCCATTGCTTTGGTGTGCCAATATTCTGGGGTATACTGTTGCTACTCTGGCTTTTGTCAAGGCCTATCTCTTTCCCACCAATGCAGAAGATTGGTAAGTTTTTTTAGAATTTGATTTCTCAATGAAGAAAAAAATGTAATGGCATGTAAGTTAAAATGTTGACCAGCTTGTAATTTTGCAGCAAATTCACAGGAAATTTATTTTATGACTACATGATGGGAATTGAATTTAACCCCCGCATCGGAAAATGGTTTGACTTCAAGCTATTTTTCAATGGGCGGCCTGGGATCGTGGCCTGGACACTCATTAACTTATCTTATGCTGCCAAACAGCAGGAACTCTATGGCCAAGTCACAAACTCCATGGTATTAGTCAACGTGCTCCAGGTAAGAGGTTCCCTGTAATTACTACTTTGTTTTCCTGCCATTACACGTTCATTGTACATACATTTTACCTGGAAGGTCCCCACCAGTATTTTTCAAGTATTGCAACATAGTTTATTATGTATTTTCTTAATGTGAATTAGTTTCTCTGTTGTCTTTGTTTTGCAGGCAGTCTATGTCTTGGACTTTTTCTGGAATGAGGCCTGGTATTTAAAGACCATTGACATCTGTCACGACCACTTCGGCTGGTATCTGGGTTGGGGAGACTGTGTGTGGCTGCCTTTCTTGTACACCTTGCAGGTATATCTCCCCATATATGCTATATTACTTGAAATTGTGTCATTAGACCATTATTTTGATGCAGCAGTATGTAGATAGCTAAGATCTACAAAAAAGAGTTTATCTAAATATACTGTCATTAATCTGTTGTGTTTCTGCAGCAGTAAAGCAAAATCTTGTGTGACTTGTCATACTTGGTAAAAAAAAAAAAAAATCAAAGAAAGCATAACTTCATTGATAGTGGTTACCAGTTTTTACCAACACACAATCATGTTCATCCCTAGGGCCTGTATTTGGTATACCACCCAGTGCAGTTGTCCACCATCCATGCCAGCGGGGTCTTCCTCCTGGGGCTGTTTGGCTACTACTTGTTCCGCACAGCCAACCATCAGAAGGATCTCTTTCGGCGTACCGATGGCAAATGCACCATCTGGGGCCGCAAGCCAGCATATATAGAGTGCGCCTACAGCTCAGCAGATGGTCAGAAGCACCACAGCAAGCTGCTGATCTCTGGCTTCTGGGGCGTGGCGCGCCACCTCAACTATACAGGTGACCTCCTGGGCTCGTTGGCTTACTGCCTGGCCTGTGGGGTCAGCTACCTACTGCCCTACTTTTACATAGTTTACATGACCATCCTTTTAGTGCACCGGTGTATTCGAGATGAACACCGTTGCCACAACAAGTATGGCAAGGACTGGATACGATACAGCAATGCTGTGCCTTACAGACTCCTGCCTGGGATTTTCTAAGTTTATTCAAGAGAAGAAATTTAAAATCTATGTGTCTCTGTAGGTTTATATAAAGGTCTGTTTATATGAATGGGTGTGAATGTGTCACATCAATGTGTACTTTTATGTAGTGTTGGGGAAGGATGATTTTTTTAAAAACTGAAATAAAGTGATTGGCTAAAATCTGAATATCTTTTTAGAGACAATGTTTATTTTATTTTTTTATGTTATGTTACTTGTGCACACTTTTTAGCAATAAAACCAGTGGTTCTTCACATTTATACTAATGCCAGCTTTGGAAAATTCAGAGTAGGTCATTCAGTGGTTGTAATTGTATAAATCCTTAATTTAAATGAATATTTTACTCATGGTTGCTCCATTCTATGCTGCATAATCCTAAAATATCTACGAATGAGGTGACACGGTGTTGGGAGATTTGAATTCAACTCTGTATGTGTGGAGTTTGAATTATCTCTGTGTGTCACGTGGAATTCCTCTATCCTCCACAAGGTCCAGTTTGTTCTCACAGTCAAGAAACATTCAGTTAGGCTGACTGGCCCTGCTAATGTACCCTGTAGCACATGGCTATGTTTGTTAGTGCAAATGTGCCCTGCGATGGGCCGCCATCCCGTCCAGGGTGTACCCAGCCTGTGCCCTGCGATGGGCCGCCATCCCGTCCAGGGTGTACCCAGCCTGTGCCCTGCGATGGGCCGCCATCCCGTCCAGGGTGTACCCAGCCCGTGCCCTGCGATGGGCCGCCATCCCGTCCAGGGTGTACCCAGCCCGTGCCCTGCGATGGGCCGCCATCCCGTTCAGGGTGTACCCAGCCCGTGCCCTGCGATGAGCTGCCATCCTGTTCAGGGTGTACTCAAATGTGCCATTCAGTAAAACCTTCAGATTTGTGTGCATTCCTCTAGAACAGTGGTTCTTAACCTGGGTTCGATCGAACCCTAGGGGTTCGGTGACTCGGTCTCAGGGGTTCAGCAGGACCTCCGCCACGGAGGTCCGGACACACCTTAATTATCGTGTAAATTTGTGTTGACACACCCCGCTTGGCCATCACTGGCTGCAGATGATCATGCTACACTGCTTGGCCAATCAGTGCTGCGGGAAATTTTGCGCACTCAGTGGTCAACGTTTAACTGTCCTGGTAGTACTTCGTGTGATTTTTTTTGTTAATATTTTAATCCATACTAACTATGTCAGGTAAAAGAAGAAAGTGGTCGGACGAATATGTACAACATGGATTCAACAAGGTGATGTTCATGCACGGCTCATTTTGTGCACCAGTAAAAAACATATCTATGTCTTGAATTAGAAAAAAATATTTTATTTTTCACTAAAGGGGTTCAGTGAATGCGCATATGAAACTGGTCGGTACCTCCAACAAGGTTAAGAACCACTGCTCTAGAATATAACAAATGTATTCAAAAGGAAATTGATCAGCCCATTAAAAGTTGTATAATGAAATATGTCACAGCTTTTTCCCTAATATTTACCCTATATTAAGTCATTATGCTCTAATAAAGCAGCATTGACTAACTTTTCACTACCTAAGAACTTTTTTCCCCCCCTATTTTTAAAAAGTTTAAAAAATGTAAACTTTTCTAAGGACCTTTAGACAAACAAAATTACACAGAATGGGAATAATAAATAAGTTTAGAACATTTTTTGCTGTAGCTAAGTAAGATAATCTTTAGTAAATGTACTGCTCTGATCTGAAGTATATTTACGTTTATTCCTCAAGAATCTGTTATGTTTTTCAAAGTTAAATGATAATCATCATCATATGGATTATACTTTTAAATGCTTATGCATGTCTTTACAGTTCTAACATATTCACGATTGCCCCTAGCTTTCACATCTCCAAACTGCATTATAGCATCAATACTATTTATCCAAACTAAAGTTCCACCAACACTTGTAACTACAGGTCCTCGTCGACTTACGACCTATCCAATTTACGACCAATCGACTTTATGACCATGATCGCAGCTCGTATATCTGGCAGCGCAAATGTTGCCCAGCTGGGCGTACGACAGTTTGCGCTCCAGTTCCTGGCAGCACTACCATTCCTGCGCACGCTAAGCCGCCAACTGTTTTCCCAGATACAGTATAAATATAAGTATAACAAGAAAATCATCATGTATAACAATAATGAACAGAGAAAAGTATAACAATACATAATGAACAAAGAAAATTATGATAAGGTATGACAAAGATTTTTATAACAATACATTACTGTACAGTAGGCTATACATATGCGACTTACGACTAAATCGTGTTACGACCAGTCAGTCGTAACCAATCATGATCGTAAGTCGACGACGATCTGTAATTGGCTACTTAAGGCCCAGAGACCACCAGGGGGCGCCCCCTCTGATCCTGTCAGAATGGAAAGTTTGGTGACTAATGAAACTAGGTTGCACAGCCATTACATAGGCCCCTGAAAATCAGACCCTTCCTGTAGTACCTTACAGAAGTATCTTGTATGTGTAGCAAAGTAGTTTCTACAGCAGTCTGTAAAAACAGATCAAATTGGATTCACTTTTCAGCTGCAACCTCGTGATTTTGTGTTGCATGTGTTCCTGATTTCATTTATCTGAAAGAGTTCAAAGCTTTTCAAATACCTGAGATCCAAACATGATGCGCATTAGTTAATATTTACTTTAACACATTTAGAACTATAGATTACAGTGATTATAAAAGTGAAAGAGCTTTTTCAGAGAAAGAGCTCATTGTAAGAAATACAGCCTTATCAGTGCTTCTGCTATGAACAAATTAGGAATAATTAAAGGGATTCCTGGAAAATATGTTCAAGATTCATAGTGGTCCGTGTTATATGACACTCACCATAAAAAGCAGTCTCCTCTTTATCACCTGCTCTTGTAGTCCAGCTGTTCTTTTAACTTCAAAGTCCAAGATAATTATCTCTATGACCAACAAATCAAACTTGAAATCTTGCTAGACCATAGCACCTCTCCAACCACTTGCACAAAAAACTTATTTTTATATAAAATAATGAAAATATTGCCCTGGACTGGATGTATTTATTTATATACTGGGGCACCCTGACTTCATCTCCTTTACATTAATTATCCTGTTACTTTGTGTGTACAAGCCTCAAAGACCAAATACTTTTTTAAGTAGGATCTGCTTTTTAAGTAGGATGCACATGAATTTGTCACACATGGTCTCCCCAACCCAGATACCAGCTGAAGTGGACACGACAGATGTTAACGGTCTGAGTATTTAAGTATGAATATGAATGCCTAGATTTAGAAAAATATTTAACATTATTAAAATCACATACGGAAGATGAAGGATTAAGAACTACTCCTATTAGCTAATGAACATTTAATTAATATAAAGACTAATAGTCAAGAAAAAAAAGCATAATTTAATAATACACATGGTATTATTTTTATTCATTGACTATTTACTCATTTTATATAAAATCATTTTAAATCATACAACATACATTCTCATCAAAAAGTCAATTCTCATTGGGAAAACATTTAAAAAGTTTAATATTTTCTTTATTCTTGGGAACAAACAAAAGTACTTTTCACATGGTGAAAAAAATCTCATTAGATAACCACCCATCTCATTCTAGTCAGTCCTGTGGCCCTAAGATGATGTGTCACCCTGGGGGTGTATAAATGCCCATTACAAAAGTTCATTAGCAAAGTGCTTTCATTTCAGCTTACAGTAATGACCATACACATTCAGTACTTAGTGACCTTCCAGCAAGCATAATGAAGAAACTTGTTAAAGCAACTTATATTTATCACTCCCATATTAACCAGTGGATTGCTGAGCATTCATTTAAATTTTTGCGTTCTGTGAGGAAAATATGGAATTGTTTCCTAAGAAAAAAAAATCCAAAATGAAGCCTATATCACACTATTCCTGCAATGATGACAAAAATTAAGAAATCACATCCAAAATATATAAAGAGGAAAAAAACTGAGCTGCCCACATACAACAAAGTTTGTACCACTGATTCAAACTCCCGTGTGCATTTTATGCAGATGCTATCGCAGACTTGCATGGGGTTGAAGCAATTTCTCTTTAATTTGCTCCAAACAATTCTCTGCTGTGATCCTTTTGGTGACATCGTTTTTAGATCATTTTTAGATTGAGAGTCTCAACCCCAGTTGTAAAAATAAATCTTCTGCCATATTGGTAAGTACTCCATTAAAGGACCTAAATAAAGGAGAAAAGAGAAGATGGTTAGGGAATGTGGAACTACCATGTTGTTACTAAAGAAACTTGGACTACTATAAATGGTGTATTTCTGATGGAAAATTGACATGTTGCATGATATGTGTTCTGATTGATAAAATTTTTTTTGCAAGACTACTATAAACTTCATACATACGTGCAACTAATCCAACTCCTGGGATGTTGTCTGCCAATAACTGCAGCAGAAACAGAATCTTCGTCCTGCAAAGTTTTTTAGTTAGTTAAAGTCCAAAAGTTGTATTTGTTCTCACCTATGCACACACAAGGATACAGAAGAGAGGAACGGGGAATGAGGCAGCCAGGCGACTTCCCGATACTGATGAATAAACCACCTCTATTCTATTAAGTTGTATATAGTTTGAAAGTAGGGCTTCAAGTTTTTGATGACCGCAGACTACCCAACTATATGACTACCCAATTATCAGGAAAATATTGCCAACATCACAGCTTGTTTGTCAACTGCTTACTAACGTTTGCTAGCTCCCAAATCAAGAGTTTGAATTTAATTTATATGTAGAATGAGTATTAATTGTGTAAAGAGCATATTAAACATTAATTAATTAATCCAATGAAACAATTCATTTAAACATTAAATGGGGAACTTACTCAGAGTATCTGTCATAGAAAGGGGACCTGAGCAGGTAGTAGAACAGGAGGAATGCCCTGCGTCTCATCTCTGCTTGTTCCCGTCGATTCAGCAACTTTGTGTCATTCATCAGACCAAAACTAGAGACAAACATTGCCTTATGTTTCACATTTTGTGATCGTTTTTGAAGCACTTTGCAAAACAGCTATCACAGGTTATTAACCCTGGGGAACCCATAGGGTCATATATGACCCTTCCTTTTATCTATGCCTTACATTCAACCCACTCAAAGATTTTTTTTTTGCTTTACAGCTCATTGTACCATATATGACCTAGTAACAGTGACATTTCCACAATAAATATGGCCCTAAACGCGTTTTGAGCTTGCTGAACAAGATTCACCTGTCAAGCTGTGAATAGGTAAGTTGCAGAAATTTTGCATCATCAGTTATAATATTCAGATATTATAGAACATGTACAACTAGTTTTCACTTGGTCTGTATGATCATTTTAGCCAATGGACATATTTTTCCTATAATGATAAGGTGGTCTGGGTTCCCCAGGGTTATGCTGAGAATGCTGGAACTTTTCACTTTTTTATGGGAAGCAGGAAATCTTTACCTTGTTATTTCCAGAATCCCAGATACTAGCCATGGCTTCCATGACCGTCTTCCACAAAGTCCAAGGAAGAGCACTGAGATAGAGCTTAGGAGATCACACAGTATGAAGACACATCAAGCAAGAGCACTGAGACAGAGCTTAGGAGATCACACAGAATGAAGACGACATTCTTCATTCCAAATTTGAATTTGTTCAATTGGTATGGAACCCATGATCATAGTCAATGAAAAAACACCTCAGACCTGAACCTTCATTTGAATTGTGTAGCTCGATATCTGATCAGGAAGCATTTTACACTCCTAATTTGCCTGATATTTAGAACTACAAAGATGGAATAAAATAATTCTAATTACAAGCAAAATACAACTGCTATTTGTCACGAAAGTAAACAGGATACAGTGCACTAGGGGTCGTGCGATATACAGGGATTCTGCAATTGTCTCCTGTAGGCCCAGGGGTGTAGGGGGGTGGGAAGCATCGTCTTCCTGATGGCCGTGTCTCCTGACCCGCTTTGGGGCCCCCCAGAGACGGATGTGCTGTGAAGGACCTGGGCCACAGACAGACGGGAGTCAGTACTATAATGACCTGGAGGTATCTTTATAAGGAAGGAGTGGGCTTACCACTGGCCAAGGGCCGCATTACTCTTCCAGATCGCTGGCCCACAAAGGACACATCTTCCTCATCTTCTGCTTCTGGAAGGAGACAAAAAAGCCAACAGGACTTGGAGAAAGTGATTGAGGATTCTCCATCACTCTATGCAGCGTTTAGTTATATGATTAATGCCTCTTAGTTTGATACTTTATCATATTTAGAACAGATAGTTCTAATTAGTGATGGGTACGCGAAGCTTCATGAACCATTTGTTGTATTTTTTGACCCCACTAGATGGCACTCTTGGTTTGCTCTGAGCCCTTTTTGAAAACAGAGAACATCATCTAATGGGGTTAGAAAACACAGCAAGCGGTTCACAAAGCTTCATTTGACTATCACTAGTTATAACCCCACAATGCTCTGTGTGTGATGTTGCAGTGGGATATCATCACATGCCATCTAAAGCAGACAACTTGGACAATAACAGTAGTGTTACAGTATTGTAACTGATCCTATATTTAAATTTAACAATTGCTAAATTGTTGTGTTATGAATTTTCTTTTTAATTCTTTTTATATTTGTTTTATCTTTTGCTGTTTATTTTTATTGCAAAGCACTTTGGATCAACTGCGGTTGTGTTAAACCTGTGCTCTATAAATAAAATTTGACTTGACTATATTTCAAAGGACCTGGGCTCTGACCTTTTTCTTGCAGCTGAGTATCCCTGTCCAAGGGAATGATGGGAGGAGACGTCTGGATGCCGGACTTGTACCAGAACAGAAGCAGAATGCGGAGAACTGCTCTACAACGCGAGACAGTACTTTCAGACATTTTTTTCTAGTAACCTGCTCAAGCACCACACTTCCATCATAGTCTGGAACTCATGTGTAACTCATATGTAAATCCATGTTAACATCTCCCCTATCTAACACTGCAGAAACTTTACCGAGGAATATGTAAGGGCCCAGAATGATGACGATCTATGAGAACCCCGGGGGTGGAGGAGGGGGCTGCCAATGATGAGAAGGATGTCGGGGGGGGGGGCAACCTGGCAGCCCACTGCTGCATGGGAGGGACCAGAGCTTGCCAGCCTGACAGGACCATGCCTTTTTGCTTGGGAAATCTGCCCAGATTGTTCCAACCAAATCAGATCCAAAAGTGTATGACCAGCAATTTTTATAAAATGTTTTTGTGATGATGCATAATATATTTTTGCTTCATCTATATATTCTTGTTTTTCCTGTCTTCAAATAGGGCAATTTTGTTGCACATTCCAACCCCCCATAAAATATATACAAAACAGTAGCTATATTTACATTGAATTCATTTGATATCACAACATCCACTATAGTATAATTGACTAGTTTTAATAATTTTTCATTTTCCCTTATGGAAAAAAGTATTTATCCCTGAAGTTGTATGCTTAGGGTATTTTTTGTGAAGAAAATAGACATTTCTGGAATGGAGATGACATGTTTTTACACAGGGGTAAAGATTGAGCCAAAATAAGTCAGTGAGTTATTTCAATGATCCAGTCACAAAAAATCAGGAAAAAACAATTGCAAACAAAGATGTTGATGCAAGAGCCTTACTTTGCTATCTGGATGAGAACAATGACCAGCCAACGCCCCCCTTCACCCCACAGTTTGGTTGCTCCCATCTCGGTGAAGACCTCCACATACTCAAGGATGGTCAGCCAGGTCAGCAGTTTCTTCTGTGATACGGGCTGAAGGATGATATGTTTTGTCAGTTCATGCAGGCAGAGAATATGCTGGCTGACCCTTGACAGAAGTTTAAGCATAACGACACAGCAATGTGAAGTACTATAGAGCACAGTGAAAACGTCACTTCCATCATGTAACTATTTATGCAAACTATTCTGAGCAAATAAATGAACATTTATTTTGTATTCAATTCATTACCGTTAACTGCTTTTCAGAAAAAAAGTACAACATCAACTAATAGTTCCTACACAGAAGATGCTACCGCACACAAGTACTTTAACTAGTAGGTAATAGGACACCAGCATTCATTCGATAACCTACTCTTAATGACACGAGAAAAAGGTGTCAGAAAATGCTTCCCGTCATATGGAGAACAAGTCATGACTTTAAATTGAACAGTACAGCTTGAGTATGTATAAGGCATTTGGACAACTTTTTGTGTCTGCATTCCAGTTACATTTGGCACTGATGGTATGCTATTATGTCCTGCGATGGGCTGGCCCCCCATACAGGGTTGTTCCCTGCCTCGTGCCTGTTGCTTCCGGGATAGGCTCCAGACCCCCCGCGACCCAGTAGGATAAGCGATTTAGAAAATGGATGGATGGTATGCTATTATACTCTATTTTACGGCGTGTGACCCAGAGGTTCAATAATGCTTATTATTTCTGGTTATAAATTCTCATCACTCTGCCATCTGGACACATTGTACAAACTGACAACTGTAGGCCAGAGTGAAGCCATTAGGGACATATGGCATATCCAAACACTATAGCCTTTACCTCTGACATTCACACTTATTCTAAAGTTCTTCCTTTTACTCAAATAGTTCTCAAATTACAAATTCTGCACAGCACTGCAACCCTATAGGAAATGCATCCAAACTACACTATGCAACTTCCTCCTGAACGGCCAACAGTAATTGAACAAGTGTCATACAGGGCATCACCTGTGCACACTCCCAATTATAACAAATCCCAGTTAAACAAGATTAAACATACTGACATACAGACATAACACAAATACCTTTGTATCAATTCATCCTCACACACGTTATACATACATAACCAAACAGGAAATTAAAATGACAGGAAGTAGATTAGGGAGTTTCACTAGATTAATGAGAACTTTCTCCCTTACCTGCTTCCTGTGATTTTAAAATCCGGCTTGTTTATATGACATGTATCCTGTGTGTGAGGATGAAGTAAAGAGTGATGCACTTACCAGAGAACGAGTGCAGGACAGTCGATTGCGCAGTATGCCGTCATTCAACAGCACAAGCAAATTGGAGGCAGAGTACACTGAAGGACAGAGTAGTAGTTCATACAGATATAAAGAGCACTCTGTTGATCACATGATTTGAACCCACTGTCCCTAACCTGCAGAGCAACACACACACACACTCCTATGTTTACTTCTCCATGTTTTACAATAAAGACATCAACACTATAACATAGCATATATGGAGTTATGCACTAACCAAAACAGTACCAAAAAAAATGTAGTGGGGATTGCACTGTGGGTTGGGACTCAGAAGGTTGCTGGTTCAAATCATGTGGTTCATAGTGTGACCCCACCTTGTGCAAGGCTATTAACCCCCAACTGCTCCAAGGGACTGGCTGACCCTACTGTTTCCCCAATGCCAGTTTCGTGAGGTGGTCTCCCAGAATGCTTTTTCAGTTGTCCTGATGGAGGTCCCACATATATGCTGAGCATTTTTTGGCCACTTTTCCTTCATTTTGGTCAAACTCCTCCAAAACCATTTCTACTGTGTTTTAGTCAGGAGCCCTGGTTTTATGACGCAACACTGTCACTTTCCTTTGTAGGCAGCTTGGCGTGTCCAAACTTTTGACTGGTACTGTATGTATGACAGTATGTAGCAAGGACATGAACCTTACCTAACTCTGACAGTTCATGAGAATCTGCAAATCGACCTGTGAAAGGAAAAATACTTATTTTCAAAATTTAAAACATAATCCATCTCCCAACTGCTTATCATAGTTAGTTTTTCTGGAGGAAGTCGGTGGACTGGAGCCCAGAGAGAGTAGGGCACAGAACTAGGATGCGACGCCAGTCCACTGAAGAGCGCACACATTCACAGTTACACGCTACGGGCAATTAACAGACGCGAAATAGCCTAACTGTATCTCTTTGGACTGCAGCAGGGAACCGGAACAAAGTATGTTTTTAGCATCAATTTACTTGTTGGAATTTACAACTGGTTTAATTTACCTAGTGAGGGCTAAGTAAATAAGCAAGAAGCGAACGATTTTTTTCTATTTATTTTAAAACAATTTTCATGCGTGACCGCATCCCACAACGCGTAAAGAGCTTGTTTTTAAAATTTTGACTTTTATTATTTCCATACCATACCATTACTTCTGCACATAACCTGTTTTTCGAACACAATTTTTACACGCAATGGATACTCTTAAAATAAACCATTTTAAAAACGCGGAATACAGAATGAATGTGCTGGATACATTTATACGGAAATCATTGATTGTTTTCGTTATATAGTATTATGCATATTCCCGGTTAAATTATGAGTTGAGTTATCTGCATCATGTCACCGCTGATACTACCTATACCACGCAGAGAGTATGTGGTCCCTTGTTTGGGTTCGAAAGCTTTCCAGACTTTAGCAGTTTTGGTTTCACTTCGTCAGACAGCACTTCTCACCGGCAATGAGATAAGACAGCGTCCGGACCGTGCTCTCCAGCTGGGCAGTGGCTGCCGGATTTTTTGTAACATATTCCTCATAGCGCTGATAGAGAGAGGCCAGCTTCTCCGCGCATCGCGCCGCCATGGTGTTACGCTGCCGAATTAAACGAAACGCTCCTCAGCAGGCTGGTTCCACGTCCTACGTTCACTTCCTGAGACCAGGCTTCGGCTTCCTGTTAGCCGAAGGAGGGCGTTTTATTTTAAAGAGAAAGAAAAGCCAAATATTAGCACCTCTCTGTACAGTACGTCAATCACATTTATTCATATTGTTACCCGGTGGTTAGTAGCCCATCTCATTTTTATAAAAAAATACACATATAAAAAACCAGAACACATAACTCATACTCCAATACATGAAAAAGAACTGCAAGTAATTCACTGTGCTTTGTGTTGCATAAAAAAATATTACTGTCTAGTGGTCAGATGTCTCCATAAATTGTGCCGTATTACAAATTGACACCTTTGGTAATTTTGATTATTGATTCCAAATAACAATACTATGTGCTGCTACAAGCTTCACAAACTGATTCTCATATAAAAAATGGAAAAGGAGATATTACCTTATTATAAAGGCTAGGCAGCAACCAGAGGTGTAAAAAATGTTGCTCAATTAAAAGTACAAGTAACGAGTGAACATTTTACTCAGTTAAAAATAAACGTATTCAGCCAGAATCACACTTGAGTAAAAGTAAAAAAGTACCACATAAAAATTGTACTTGAGTATTAAAAAAGTAAAAGCAAGAATGAAAACGTAAACAAGAATCTCTAGTTTTTAATCTCCAAAAACATGAAGCGAATGAACCACATACCACAAGGTTTTATCCTGCTTTAGAACTGTTTAGATTTAACTATTTAAAACATTGTATGACAAGGCACACCTAATGCAAATATGCAACATGCTACTCAAAGTTGTAAAACCTCTGATTTAACTTAAGCAGAAGCTAATTTTCAAAATTGTGAGAGTCAAGCCTAGCGCTGCACTGAATTCAACTACAATGACAGCGCGGAAGTAATACAGCTATAGGCGCCAATGTTCCCGTGAACTTACTAAGGTTACCATAGCAAATAAGGCCCAGTAAAAAAAATCATTAGTTTATCCCCGCCAGCGTGGCGAATTTAGCCCGCATCGATTTTTTTTAATCTTTAAAAGTGTATTTTCCTGTGTAAATTCCGCTGCCGGCGTTCACAAATTTCACAGGCAGACGATAGAAACCAATTGCCGCGCATTTGTATTCTTCCACCCCAGGGCCCAGTTTACTTTCTTCTACCTTCCCTCCCGATCAGTACCGACCACTCATTCACTATTGAAACACCGGACATGCCATTCATGTCTAAGAAATAAAAATAAATAAATTCGCCCTCCCTCATCACTTGTTTCTGATTGAAAGGATGATAAACTAATGATTTTTTTAATTGGTTTCAAGGGAAAATAGAAAGTAGTCATCTCCAAAAATGAATATTTTAAAATGATTTACCTTTTGACTGTAAATAAAATTGTAAGGAGTAAAAAGTATTTATTATTTTTTTAAATGTAATTAAGTAAAAGTAAAAGTCTTCATTTTTAATTTTACTCAAGTAAAGTAAAAAATCCCCAAAAATAATACTTAAGTACAGCAATTAAGTAAAAAAAAAGTACTTTACAACTCTGGCAGCAACATAACTGAAATAAATGTATTGAATATATAAATATTTATCGTTATATTGATGTAATTACGGTGACTTTTAAACTTGTACAATTAACCATGCTAATATAATACAGAGTACATCGTGAATGTATTATTGCATCGCAGGTGGTTAAGAGAAGCAAGGTGCGAAACATCACAAAATGTTGTTCTGGGATCGTATAAGAGCTTCACCTAAAATACATGTCAGATGCCCGATCTGCGATGGGATTTTGAGTAAGAGGAGAAATCATCACAGTCCAACTACAACTGAACTGATTGCGCCTTTCTGTTGGACACTTGATTGCTAAACAATATTGATACTCAAGCACTCTCCATAGAATCACGTTAAATAGGAATCCTCTAATTAAAAAGAAAAAAAATAACAAAAACGGCACTGTCAAACAAACAATTAAATAAAAGACCCAACGGAATGTACATTAGTGACACAGATTGAACGTTTGAAACGTAAGAACCACGTGCAAACTGTATTTAGACGTTTGTCCAAGACACTGTCCATGGAGTACTATAATTTAGTCACTAGGTGTCATTGTGTAGCAATGTTTTAAACGTTTTCAAAGGTCGGTGGTGCATTTCCAGAAACCTTCCTAACGCTACGGCGTTCATAAATTCTCTTAACGCTCTGGCCCGGTTTCTCATAGCATTAAGTGTTGCTACGTCCCCAAAGTCGATTAATTAAACGGAGGAACATGTAACTTATCTAGCAATTTAACTGTGAGCGTATGTGAGTGAGGAGGTGGGCAGTAGAGCTCTGGACTATCTGGAGTTTATGGAAAGGTTTAGCAGCGATAACAGCGAGTAGTAAATTGCAGGTTAAGACAACTGGAGATAAAGGCATGAATGAGGGACTCAGCAGCAGAGTTATAAAGGCAGGGCCTAAGTCAGGCGATGTTGCAAAGATGAAAAAGCTGTTTGTACTATGGAAGGTATGTGTGTGTCAATTGAGAGGGTCAAAGGTAACACTAAGGTTGTAGACCATAGGCAAGGGAGAGAAAGTGGTGTGGATTTTGTCCCATCCATCCATCCATTATCCAAACCGCTTATCCTACTGGGTCGCGGGGGGTCCGGAGCCTATCCCGGAAGCAACG
>JABFEA020000010.1:3576198-3595356 GCA_019775915.2 Cyphomyrus plagiostoma | reverse complement strand
GGAGAGAAAAATGTCAGTGGCCTCCACCTGTTAAACCATTCGTGTTTTGGGGGTTGTCTCATTGTTGCCCCTCGAGTACACCTGTTGTTAATTTCATTAACACCAAAACAGTTGAAACTGATTAACAACCCCCTCTGCTACTTAACTGACCAGATCAGTATCCCAGATATTTTGCTGACTTGATGCTATACTCTGACTAAAAAGTGTTCCTTTAATTTTTTTGAGCAGTGTATGTATATATATATATATATATATATATATATATATCAAAAAACATAATTCCTCCAGCATGCCCTGGGTCTTCCCCTGGGTCACAACACATTGGGACATGCCAGTAATCGTTCTTTGGGAGCTTTCCAGGCAGAATCCTGAACCAGCTCAGCTGACTATTTTTAATTTGAAGCTGCAGGAACCTGTCTTATGAGGTCCTTTGGGACCGCCTAACTGCTCATGCTGTTATTAATGAGTACTGCAACCCTGTGGAGAAACTTCAATTCACTTGTGACCCTGTTCTTTTGGTCATTACCCTAAGCTCATGACTATAAGTGAGGAGAAGGAAGTATATTTACCAGTAAACAGAGAGTGTCATCTGACGACTTAACTCCCATGGACTATGGACATATTAAGTTTAGAAGAACAGTCTTGATTTTATTCTGCAAGCATTTTAGTACCATAACATCGCACAACATGAACATGAGCAATTTACTTTTCGCAATTCTCTTACACTACCAAACTAAACAATCTCAGTACAGTACTAGTGAACTGTACTCCTTCCAAACATAGCAGTAATTGAATACTTTGAATGTATGAACTTTGCACATTTTCCCCTATTTCCATAATTTCTGCAAGAACATCCACTGTTCTTTTGTAGGTCGTAATTAATTAACAATAATGATTTTTTTTCTTCTTGAGAACTGACTGAATGATCACATTACTCCATTGCTCATGTTTGTCATGAGACCTTGTAAGATGTGACCTTTCAAAATGACATTTAGGATGCTTTTACTATTGTTGAAATTCATGTTTGACAAAAAGACTGACGCAAGACTATTTGGATGTAACAACACATGGATCTATTCTAATATGTTCAAATTAGCTTTAGTCACCTATGGCACTGCATGACAGAGCTATACTCCTATGGAGTTTCTAGGAAACTGCCGTGTGATCGTACTGATAATAAACTGATAATAAACTCAGAACTCAGAGTTCTTCAAATTAAGCCTGTAGCTCCGAGATATCTATTTACCTCTCCATTTTCTAGGCAATTAGGTTGTTTAACACTGTGACTTCTGAATATAGCATATTTTTAAAATTAATGTACAGAAATTATTTTACTATATTTCCTCTGCTGGCTAATGGATGGTGAACTTTTGTGTAGGTTATAATCACTGTGGCTGACTGCAAATTAAAACTGTGTGATAGAAATTAATTTATTAATTCCCATGCTCTTGTATTTATATTTCTCTTTATGTGACATATTTCCCGTTAAGTACAATCCTGGAAGACATTTCACCACATGGGTGTACAGTAGGGGTGGCACAGTGGTTGGCGCTGTTGCATCATACCCTTGGGACCAGGGTTTGAATCTACGCCAGAGTTCCATGTGCATGGCGTTTGAATATTCTCCCTGTGGGGTGTTCTCTAGTTTAAGACTCCAAAGAGAAAAGGCATATTTACCTGTTAAATAATGAAGCTGGGGGCACCATAAATAGGATGCCAGTCCTTCCCCAGATAGTATCATGTTATGAATTATAGTTAAATGCCTTGAATTATGGTCAGTGTTAAATTATCAACATTGAAACTGAATTGAGTTTTGGTCAGATTTTCAATATTGAAAAATTGATGGTGGCAAAACCTTGACCCAATGTTGATATAAAGTGAAAGATTGGCTATCAAGGTTGTTTCAACGTTTTTGTCTGAAATGGAATCAATGTCATTTCAACATATGTGTGCTATCTGAGTCACAAGGCACAAGCACCAATTCACCTAAACTATATGTGTTTAGATTCCAAAAAAAATCGGAATATCTAGACGAAACCCACGCAGGTATAAGCAAATTTATTAGAGATAGATACATACAAAGTCACCTTAGATGTGTGACAGCGCTCCCTGCTGTCAGCGGGACCCACTTTTGGGTTTTAGCTCACAAAAAAACAGCGCAATCTGGTTTCCAGGGAAACAACGTTTCCAGGGTTACGAGTCGTAAACAGTCTCTAGTAGTATCTACACATATAACTCTGAACCGTGCTGGCTGCTGTTTGGGACGAAAATATCAAGGCTCTCTTCTCTGTAAGTTATACAATAGCGTTTCGTGCATGCATACATACATAGATAACAGACACAGACTCACATACAAAAAACGTATGTATATTAATATATGTGTGTGTGTGTGTATAATGTATACACACACACGCGCGCGCGTGCCTGACTGGTTCATGTGTTCATTGTCGCAGAAAAGTGCCCGCATTGCAGATTAACTCTATGACAGAGTTTGGGAAGTTTTCATGCTCTATGTGACTCTTTGAATGAGTCAGTTTCAGAATGGGCGGTCTGACGAAACAGGCGGAGAATTTCACGAGTTTCGATATATGCAGGGTGAGTACGCAGTGTAATTTAACAACTGTAATCAAACTTCTTGCGAATACAGTCACGAACATGTGTATGTAATGTATTAGGTAGGGTATTGTTAAAATGGGACACTTTCTGAAAATTTGCTTTCTGGAAAAACCATCTCAGTGCCTTGAATCCTAATTAACTTGATAACATTGTAAATACATTAATGTCATAAGCTAGAACAATATATAGGCCTAGAAGACAAAGTAAACTATTAGTAAACTTTGCCAAGTGTCCCATTTTCACATGATTATTCACTCTACGTTAAATAATTCTGACAAAGTTAGGTCCCAAGTGTAACGTTACATTAAAAGGTAAACTTCAAAACAAAATGCTATACTTCATTATTAGGATTCATGTCTCATAGCTGTATATTTACAATGAGTGTTTGTATGTACACACATCGGAGTATTAAATCTGGTACTGTCAATGTAGAATTGTGAAGCCTTCAGACTTCTGTAAATTTATTAGATATTCAGATATTCAGTTATTAATGCAAGGTAAGCAGTTTTTTGGGGCGCAAATTGCCAGATAACACCAAAATCCAAGGGGTGTACATTGTCCCATAGGGCACACTAATTAAAACACACTTCAGAGGACACATCTGTTTCATTTGATTTCAATTGTTGTCCCATATTGCATGTTATATGGATACAATATAGTAATGAATAACTATTACAGATTTAGATAAACTGAAAACCCAAATGGTGTGCATTGTTCCTGAGGGTGCACTGATCTCCTTACAGTTGAAATTACCTAATTTCTTAGTTATTAACAAGATTTTGCCCAAATTGTGAAATGGCTTGAACCGCAAAAATAATCGAGATGCAATGTTATCTGTGTACTGTAAATCTAAATTCTGCCATTAAGAACTGACTGTCTTGAATCACTTCTCTTAAAAGAGTAAAGCCGGAAAACTGAATATCGAATATGAGACTAACTTTACCACGGTTGGATTGTTTACAGTGATGAATTAAGTATGGACATATCAAAATATCAATATATTGAAAATATCAAGTGTTGTTTTTTCCCAATTTTTCAGCTGCTCAAGTTATTTGGATTTTAAATTTCCTTTTAAGATTCTCAGTAAATAACTGACTACTGGAAGAAAGATTTGTTACATATGTCATGAAGTTTTCTATTCAGTGTGACTTCTGGAGTCTTATTATAAGCATGGTTGGCCGTAGTTTATTCTTTGACAGGAAGTCTTCCTGCTTGCAGAGTAAATTGCAGAGCAGCTTCACCACTAATAGACTGTGGGAGAGAATCCATGGCTTCATTCTGTCAGACGGCAAGGACCCGCGGACTGAGACTGATGGTGAACATAGGTGCACCCGGAAGAAATTCTGTGAGTGAACTGACTATTTATTTCACACCTGAACAAAACAATTAAGGCTTTAATCACAATGCACTCTAATTTACTGAAGACATGTTTAAATTTGCAGATTTTAAGTTTTATTTTTGATTTTCATTATTATACGACAATACATGTAAATAGTTATATCTTCAGTGTAGTAAAAAGGTTCAAGACGATTGGAAATCTGGCTGTTGTGCTATTACTGATTCCGGGTAGTCGTATATTTGCAGTAAATTGGTTTAGTTGCTGTTTCATGAGAATAATTTCTAAAGGTGCCACAGAAAAAGACTTGTTTACATATATTTGTTCAGGACAAATCTATGCAAGACTGAGTGTTAAACATTTGTTTAATTTTCTTCTCTTCAGTTTCCATTGCCCTAGGACAGTCCAGAATCAAGACCAGACAACTTGTCTTCGATTTCAACGGATCCCACTTTGTGCCCCATCTTTGTCAGCCGCAGGGGCTCATCTCTGTACCTCCTACTGCCAGTTTGCGCAAGGGGGTCCGTTGGCCCATAGAGTGTGAAGTCATCAAGGAGAACATTCAGCACATTGGTACAACTGCTGCTGCAGTCCAGCTGGTGCCGCAGCCAAACGTGACACATAATCACATTATGTGACACATTATGATACTGCCAGTGCAAAAGTTCCATCTTTACTGTTCCTGTTTTTAGAATGGGAACCACCGGAACCAGAGCCGTTCTACCAGCCTACAGGCTATGAAAGACTGCCAATACCAGTGGGGGAAGAGAAAGGAAAGTTGGTTTACTGTATTGACCCAGGTAACCCATCCACAGCATTTCAGTAGCTTCATCCAGTGAATACTGCGGGAATGTTTTCTAATTGTAATGCATTTGTTGTCCTCAAATTGGAAAATGGACTATTCAGTATACCCTAAAAACTCTCATCTCCCAGCCACAAAGATACCCTACTTTACCCATTCTCGATGTGGGGGCAGCCGGGGGCCAATCAGGAAGGCTGCCGCTCGCATGGATGCTGGAGATGGCAACACCCTGGTGTTTGAGTCCCGATTTCAGAGTGGAAACCTGCAGAAAGCAGTGCAGACGTGAGTGTTTCTGTTTCTGCACATGGCAGCTGGAGCTTCTGCTATTAAATGCATGGACTTCATCAGAAATAGCCTTTTATGTGATGTAAGCTCATGTGCAGGGAAAGACCTCAGAGTATTTCCCAATTATCACACACAACTATGCACAGCTATGAGTTGGGAAACAATCATGGGACAGATACTTAACTGTAAGGATCATAAGGTGTATTATGAAACTTTATGTGTCTTTAGCAATATTGTTTTCCCTATCAAGAACTAAGTGTCTATATCAGCTTAAAACAGGCTTACTGGAAACACACTGGACCAGTTATGTCCACGGAGTTATGTCCACCTTGATATTGTCAGTAGATCTACCTTAACGAGAGTGAAATTTTGCGGAAGAATTTAGGGGGATCATTAGGGGGGATGGTGTTTATAATTTTTTTTCCACAGGGGAGATATGGCTTCCCATAACAATTTGAGCCCTGGGGATGTCAACATTAATTTAAAGAGCAACCATCTTAAAAATACAATCTTCTCTTTTTAAACTGTTTTAAATTCAATATATATATTTCTATATCCATCCAGTTTCTGTAACTGCTTATCCTATTCAGAGTCACAGGGGGTACAGAGCCTATTGGCACTAGGCAGGGAACAATCTAGGATGCAGCACCAACCAATTGCAGGACACATTGCACACAGGCACACCTATAGGCATTTAGTAACACCATTTAACCTCAGTATGTTTTTGGACTGTGGTGGAAACAAGAAAACCTGGAAGAAACCCTACGACAACACTGGGAGAACATACAAACTCTACACACGTGGAGCCATGGTATTGCAACAGTGCTAACCACTGCACCACCATGCCACTCTTATGTTTTCATAGAAGTGCAGATTTTTCTGTTAATATTTCAAATGAACCTTTTTTTTCTTTGTTCTCTACGTCAGTGGAGTGTATGACTATGATCTGACCCTGCGGACTGACCTTTACACCACCAAGCACACTCAGTGGTTCTACTTCCAAGTGAGGAACATGAAGGCCGATGTGACCTACCGCTTCACCATCGTCAACCTCATGAAATCTCAAAGCCTGTACAGCTCGGGAATGAAGCCCCTATTATACTCCGAGCGAGCCGCCCAGACCCAGAGGGTGGGCTGGATGCGAATTGGGTCCGACATCAAGTACTACCGCAATAATCGTGAGGACGACAGCCAAGCCTTCTACCTGCTCACCTGGACGTTCCAGTTTCCCCACGAGGCTGACATCTGCTACCTAGCTCACAGTTACCCATACACTTATTCAGACCTGCAGCGCTACCTAATGGGTGTGACTTCTGATCCAGCCACTGCTGTCCACTGCAAGCTGCGGGTGCTGTGCCACAGCCTGGCTGGCAATGCGGTTTACGTGCTGACCGTCACGTCTCCCTCGATTAGCCGAGAAGTGGCCCGTGCAAAGAGAGTTGTGGTTGTGACTTCTCGCGTACACCCTGGCGAGACCGTCAGTTCCTGGATAATGCACGGCTTCCTGGACTTCTTGCTGAGTGACACCCAGGATGCACAGCTGCTACGTGACACCTTTGTCTTCAAGGTGGTACCCATGCTGAACCCTGATGGTGTAGTAGTAGGAAACTACCGCTGCTCACTGGCTGGCCGCGATCTGAACCGCAACTACTGCACTCTCCTTCGCGACTCCTTTCCCTGCGTGTGGCACATGCACAACATGATGAAAAGGTGATATATGGAGAAAATAGCTTCCTTTATCTGAATGTTTAGGTCTTGCTCATTCGTCAGTTCTAGATCAGATTAGATCATTCTAGATCTATTTACCGGGAAGTTTTTGATTGTGTTGCTCTAGGTCAGTATTTCCCAACCCAATCCTTGGGGACCCTCAGACAGTCCATGTTTTTACTCCTTCCCATCTCTCAGTAGAGATCTGAGAGGGAGCAAAAATGTGGACTGTCTGGGTGGGAGTAAAAACGTGGGTCGTCTGGGGTCTCCGATGACTGGGTTGGGAAACACTGTTATTGGAAGTAAAGGAGAAAATCCATTCATTCTAATAGAATAATAATTCTGTCTAATGTTAATACTTATGGTATGAATCCTTTTTTGAAGTGGCACACAGCCAAAGCTATGAATAAAAAGAACTGAATATTGAAAAACTAGAAAATAAATAATTTAATTCAGGTTGCTAGAATGACATGAAACAAAATGCAAGAAATGCAAGGAACATGTGTTTCATAGTGAGTTTGAGTATTGGTGTCTGTGTTCTGCTGCTGTGTGTTACCATAGTATGTGTATTAATGTCCTGTAATAGACAGGCATCCTGTCCATCTTTTGTGCTCATAAGGACAGAAATGGGAATGTCAGGTTTCTTGTAAAACAGAATTACATAATAGTAGCCTCACTGACCCGTCTCTGTTTTTTTGTAATATCACTGCATTGGTGGCACAGACTGATGACTGAAAGAGAGGTGATCCTCTATTGTGACTTTCATGGACACAGTAGGAAGAACAACGTCTTCATGTATGGCTGTGACAATGGGAGCAAAACCTCTCTGCAGGCACGAGTCTTCCCCTTGATGATGAGCAAGAATGCAGCTGATAAAGTAGGGCCCTGGTCTGCATGTCAAACCATGAAACATTTATACATAATCACAATGTTTCCCCATCTGGTCCTCAGGGACCCACTGACAGTCCACATTTTTGCTTCCTGCCAGAAGTTTGGAGGGAGCAAAAACATGGACCAACTATGGGTCCCAGAGAACTGGATTGGGAAACACTGGGTTAACAGAATCATAAGCTAAGCAAATTCCGAGACTTTCTGCAGACTTGCATTTTAGTCTATCGTGAAAAGCATATGGATCCACCATTCAGCTTATTTCATCATAGTTAGTGATTTTTCTGCAACATTTTAGTAATAATGCTGATGTTGAAAAAAGTGTTTTTTTTTTATTTCCAGGTTTCAAAATTAATTTCAAAATCTTTTTCTTTTGCCATTTCAGTTCTCATACAAAAGTTGCAAATTTAAAGTCAGCAAACACAAAGAGGGCACAGCACGCATTGTCATGTGGAAGCTGGGCATTACCAATAGCTACACTATGGAATCCACCTTTGGTGGGTCCACCTTGGGTAGGTTAACAGGCATAAGTATGAGGTACTGCAATTTCTGGTGTTGCTCTAATGTAAAACATACTGTTATTTTTGTTTTGTAGGGAAAAGGAAAGGCACACATTTCTCTACGCAGGACTTGAAATCATTGGGATATCTCTTCTGTGACACTCTCCTGGACTACTGTGACCCGGACCCAGCCAAGGTCCAGAACTCTACTTACTGCATGGTTTTCATTAAGAATTTGTAATATAATATGGTAACATTTTACTTAATGGGGCACAAGTAACTTAGTAACTCAGCTACTACTCAAGTACAAACCACAATTACAAACTAATAATATAGTAACTGCGTAAGATATACTAACTATTGTGATTGATTAAAGATGAATGAACATGGGATCCGTAAGTAACACTTAGTTTCTGGTTATTTAGTACATTAAGTAAGAGTATACTACTACATTATTTGTGTCACCTTCATGTAAAGTGTTACCTGTAACATTTATGTAGTGTACATATTATATGGCTGTTAGTGTAAATATTTCAAATTTTTGTTACCTGTAACACTATAATAATTTCAAGGAGCTAATAGGAAATCCTTCAAGTCCTTCTTTGAATGCTGTCTTATAAGTCCTGAACTAGATTTGTGGAATATCGGACCATTCTTCAAGAACAGTCTCTTCTTCACAGAGAAGTTAATCTTTTATTAATCTTCACAGAGAAGTCAGATCTCTTTTATAGCCAATACATGCTGCTAATTGGCAACACACCACCTAATGTTTCACTTTGCTGCATTTGCAATTATGATTTATTTGTTCTAATAAATTAAGAATTTCAAGTTGAATTCCTTTTTCATGAAGTATCTCTGTGCTTATGTCTACCTCCTGTGTTTATCAGAGATATATTTGTAAGATTTAATTTTACGTTTACGTGCGGTTTTTCTGCTCTCATCACTTTGCTTGACCCTTCAGGCCTGTCGGTGCTTGGATGAGCTAAGAGTCTTGCTGCAGCATAAGATCCAGCAAAAGTTGGGAGTAGATGTGGACAGTGATGGACTCAGTAGTATTTCTGTGTCTGACATTGAATCCAGGTAATACTTTGTGTACGGAATGTGTATTTAACTAATTTATTTGATATACAAGTTAGCTTTTGCAAATATGTTATATTGTTTCTAAAGAACTGGATTAAATAAAATTCATGCCTATAAAGGTATTAATACTATAGTAGCAACATGATACTTCCATATTATTAAATATACAATTTTATGTTCTCTTACAGCACAAGTGGTTCAAACAGCACCGAGTCTGATGGCCCACCTGTCCATCTACTCTACATCCCAAATGAGGTACATAAACATAAACTTACCATCGTATAACAATTATAAACACTATAGTATATAACCAAAAGTATGTGGACACAATTATTAATTGGAGGTATTGGCTAATTAAGAAATTAAAATAGAAAATAAATAGATGGAATGGGCCATCACAGAATGCTGTCCAACCCAGCAGTTCACCAAATTCCTATCCTGGTTGAGCTGCTGTGGTCAACTGCAAATGAACTAATTAGAAGTGCAGACGTCTGGGACTAAGTACAGCCAAGAGGTGGTAGCCACACAAACTCATGTAAAAGGACTTGATGACCCAGCATCAATATCCAACCTCAATGGTAATAAATCCCAAAAGCAATCTTACTGCATTTAATGGAAAGCCTTCCCAGAAGGATGGAGTGTGTTATATCTACAAAGGTTGAACCAACTTTGTATTAATACCCTTGGTTTTGTACTGAGATGTTGGAAAACTGGTGTCTACATACTTTTGGCTGTATGGTGTCTTTCTGTGGGAAGGTATTTCCCAGCTTTCAACAATTTGACTTTGACCTTATATCTGCGTACCATCAAATCTTTAAAATTTACCATTTTCTCATGTTCTACTTAATTTTGCCCTTTCTAGACATCATATCTGTATGAGCCATGTTATGACTTCTTGCTATATTTTTTAGCCAATAATATCCAGGAAAAAGCATCTGAAGACACGCAAAGAAAGGAACAGACTGCATCAGAAAAAAATTAAAAGCACCAAGCAAGAAATAAAAAGCATGGTATGACCTATTGTCATGTTTTGTTCGGGTTGTATTGGGACATGTTTTGTAAACTCTGGATTTTATTTTCTTAGAATTTCTGTGTTCAGAATTTCAGAAAGAAATGTGATAAAGCATTTTCTTATTTAATATGTATATTTACAGTAATAATTTCTGGCTCATTTGGCAGCAATGCAGGCTCATGCTTCCAGGCTTATAGCTCTGTAGGTGCAGACTGTTCATGTTTCCTTTATATTTATACAGAATTCCCCCTGTAATGCAAAACATTAGGTTTGGTTGGGGGAACTGGTGTCTCCAAATAGCTTTTATTGTGAGAGCACATGACCTGGTAAGGATTTGCATCCCATCCAATGCATCCTCCTACCTTTTGCCCAATACTTACAGTTTCCTGACGTAGTTTTAAAATAGTGATCATTTTAATTTCTAAAACATCTTCATGGTGCCCATTATGGATCAAACAGTTACCATCTTCATGGTAAACCACGGTAAAATTCCTGACAGTTAGTATTTCCATTTCAATTTTTAATTATCATTAAAACCGTGGTCGATTATCACATTTGGAATAACTCACATTTAATACTGTCCAGCATCAATCAAATTTAGCAACGGGCTCCCTGACGCAGGTGTGGAGGTATAGCATGCAACATGGGTTTGTTTACTGTCAATGAAAACCTGCCGTAAGGCAATGACAGTACTCCAGAGATTTTTAATGTTAAAGCACATTTGATATAGGTTTTAAGTGTTTACATAAGGTATTCATGATGTTTATGAAAACAAAAAGTGCATAGTGCTGCTACTTTTTGTGGTTTTCAACATAAAACTTGATGAAATAATTTCAGTTTGTGTATTATTACTTTCTGGCCACTTTCAGCACATTTTAACAATCCTGTGATAATACTGATACTTCTGATCATTTTGGTCACTATAATTGTGTTATTAAATTTACATATCGTTGCTAATGCCAGTTCCATTTAAAGATCTATAGTGTGCTGTAGTGTGTAAGAGAGATACTAGCAGAGATTTGCATTGTCTTTAAAATTCTTGAATGATGGGCAGTATTACCATCAAGCCAATGCATATTTCAGTTGAGAGGTTTTTAACTGTTTTACATTTTCATTGTGACTCCCAGGTTCCAGTGCTAACAAATGAGGGAGAAGTGAAAATAAAAATGCAAGAACCAGCTGTGGAGGGAATGACCAGGAAGAGAGAATTGGTGAGCAGAATGAAATGCATCTACTCATAGTATTTTGCTAGAGTTTGTTACGGTATAAAAATACTCATACAGGGTAAATCACAGGTACAGTTTGTGGGAAAGGGGAGTGGTGAGAGTGAGCGGACCTGGGTTTCTCCATCTGCCACTGGCACTGGGCACATCACCCTGACAGTGGAGAAACCGCTGAAGGTAGTGGTACAGCCATGTTTACTTCAGGTTACTTTCAGCTACTTGTAGTTTTCACTTAATAACAAGAAGAAACTGCTACCTGCATTGTATGAATTTTCCAGAATTCCTGCTTGGAGTCTGCTGAAAAATTATACAGTTGGGATGGATGTCGTTCTACCCGTCAATCTGTCGTTGGTAAGATTATGAAGAATGACTTAAGAAATCCTGCTACTACCACTGAACGTGACATAGTACAGAAAATCCTTTTAAAAGTGCTCAGAATAGCAAAAATATCCATCCCTCTATTCATCTTCTAAGCACTTATCCCGGTCAGTGTTACAGGGGGTGCTGGAGCACATTCCAGGCACCATAGGTCACAAGGCCAAGGTGCATTCTGGATCACAGCACACATACAATCTTACATAATGAGAGATTTAGACCCGCCAGTTATCCTTACTATATACCTTTGGACTGCGGGAAGGAGCACAGGGAAAGCATACAAAGCAGCAGCAATATTCAAACCTCCATTGCTGGTAGTGTGAGGAAACTACACTTCTGGCATCTTTTTGCTACTCACTGAGCCACCGTGACACCTCGAGAGCAAAAATATGTACTACTTTGTCTCAAGTTTTTATAAGAAATTGTAACAAAAACTATAGCTATTTTAGCTCGTTTGTTACTCACAGTGGATTCATCTGACCATTTTGTTTATCATCCACAGATGAGCGGCAGAGAAGCAGCAAACAGTGCCTGCAGCAGCAACCACACCTCATGATACAAGGTCAGTGGCAGCCTCCCCCCTGCCAGCCATTCCCAATCACAGCCCACCGGCAAAGATGGCTCCCTCGCTTCGCCCAGAAGTACAGAACTCTTCAGCCACACCCCCTGATATTTACCTGGGACTTGGAAACAAACGTCTATATGAGAGGTACGCTTCCAACAGGGACGTTGCTAGAAATTCTGGGCTCCCCCCACTTGCGTTTGCACTTTTAACCTGAAAAAATAGTGTTCTTACATAGATAGAACCTTCCATATAAATTACTGGGCCCTCGGAATCAACCGGGATATCCCTGCTCCTCTAATGCCTCTCACTTCCGAGTCTCAGAAAGCGGGTAGCTTGATGTGTGACCTCGAAGTCCGACCGGACTGTAATGCTGTAATGCATCAAACTTTAGCACTGCTAGTTTACTTTGTTGGTTTTAATGCAGCGTGGTGCATCATGGAGACTGCAGAATTACCTTTTATAAAGTAATAAAAAAAATCCACAGAGATTTTAATTAGTAAATATTAATCAGCTGTTTTGGTAATAGTGTTTCTCAACTCCTCAGGAAGGTACCCAGCATTTCGCTCCTCATCATGCAGGTAACAGAATAAAAAACACACTTTGTGAAAGTTTCCATCGATGAAACCTGAATGTAAATGCTCGCATGCCTTTAGAAGATCCTCAGCTGCAAGCAGTGGAGTGATACCAAGAGCGGTTCCAGAGTTCATATCATCAAAACGGCCACTGCCTTCCATTGCCTGTAGCCCTACTGCCCAAACCGTAAGTGATAAGGCCAAACCACCCTCACGGATTCAGCCAAAGCGAGCAACCAAATACTTCATACCTGATGCTTCAACATCCTCAGAAAATAGCAAAGGGCAGGAAACTGACTACAAAGAAGGTAAGAATATATTCATAAAAAATAATTGATTGTTTAGAAGTTTCTTACTTGGAAATTATACTGACTGCAGAAAATATAACCATTATAGGTCTAGCCATAATAAAACTATAATTTGACTCAAAGCCTTATCTGTCAATGACCATGGAGACTGATGTATTACATAATAGTTAGAACTAAATATACAGTCACACTATTCATAGCCCTGGGTATCTCTTTTAGTAAATGAGTTTGCACTTTATTTAAATGCTCTTAGCTTGTTGAATTTTGCTTCAACTGGATTCTTACTGTGTCTGTCAAAGAATGGAATAATAACAGTGTTCCTGTTCTTGAAGACACTGCCACCAATGCCAGAGCGGTTACTTCATCATTAATCCCAGATTTAAAGAAACATGACCTGAGTGTGGATTTGCAAAGAAGGTTTCAACACATTTAATTCTTAATATGAGCAGTTTGTACGTGCTATTAGTGAAAATATGAATCCAAAATATCATTGTGTAATTTATTTCTACAGCTCAGTGCCTTGCAGAATGACATATTATTAAGCTTCCATTGCATCTCTCTTTGTCTTTCCCTTCAGCACTGGCAGACATTCAGGAGATCAGACGGGGGTGCAGCTGGGAAGCTTAGTGTCCTTGAGAAAGAACCATGAAAAAGGAATCAAAACCGATTAATTATAAGGGGTGATGCATCTGTCTCTAGCATGAATAAAGATTGCTGGTATACACAGCTAATGTGAATGTTTATTTTCACATGCATTCATGTGCATGTGTGTGTGTGCATGCGTGTCAGTGTATGTGCGTGTGTGCCTGTGTGTGAGTGTATTTGTGTGTGTGCTTGTGTGTGCGTGTTAATGTATGTGTGTGTGTGCCTGTGTGTGAGTGTATTTGTGTGCCTGTGTGTGAGTGTGTGTGCGTGTGTGCTTGTGTGTGTGCCTGTGTGTGAGTGTATGTGTGTGTGTGCTTGTGTGTGTGTGTGCCTTTGTGTGTATAGGGTGCTGGTGGGTTGTTTAATGAAGCATCATAGTTACACAGATAATACATCATAAGCATACAGCTGACAATGAGCCAAAGGAGCCGACTTATGAAAAAGTGCTGCTTCCAGTGCTGCACTCATAGCCACACATGTGGTACTTGCACTTCAAGTAACGTCAAATTAATATTTTTTTTCTGATGAAATTAACGGATGGTATTAAATGGGACAAAATCTTTTGGTGTCCAAACATAAATTTATTTGAAATTTTACTGAAGGATGCAATAAAAATGATGTTATTCACAAATTGTTCACTTGTGTGGAACCACCTGACTGGGCAGCCAAAGTCTCTGAATGCACGTAGGGTTTTGGGTGGTCTTGGAAAATTACTTACCCTTTAGATCAAACCAAATTCAGCCTAACTTCAGTTTACTTTGAATTGGGGATTGTTTTAAAATATTGTTATAATGGTTGTGGGTAAATTTGTTCTTTGTTCTGGGACTTTTTGTTTAGTTCATCTCAGGCACTGGACTGATTAAGTCCAGGAGTTCTAGTTCATTAATCAAATCTAAGCCAACCATAGAATTGCTGTTCATAGGTGAAGGTAGTAGCACTGCAATGAGTTATTTCTTAGCTAGTTTTGCACACACTCTTGTAAAAGTACAAAAATAGTGGAAGAGGGGATAGATTGTCCTTAACTATCTTTAACAAAGCTGTACTATGCAAGTGTTGCATCCAGAGAAAGTAACATGGTTGTAAAGTTGTAGTTGCGTTCTACTCAGTACTAATTCAGTGAGTACTGAAAATGCATTGCCACTAATTACACTGAATTTCAATCGTATTATTTCTTTTTATAGTATTTTATATGTCATAATCAGTTATGAGAACAAACTATGAAGAAGCTAAATTTTTTAAAAGTGTCTCTTCAGTAAATTTTACTCTTTGATTTCTAATGAGAAAGTTTATTTAGAAAAATGTCATGGTAAACTCCCATACAGTTCATACGTCCACTTTTAAAACTTTGTCTCTGATAATCGATAATTGGTATCTTCCCGCTTCATTCCCATGGAGTCATTTCTGAATCGATCTTCGGAATTTGAGTGTTTTCCTGAAGTGTCTCCATCGCGTGTAAAATTGTCCTCAAACCCCTGTTAATACAAACCAGATGTCATTTTAGGGATTTGCCCTTGAGGACCGTTATTTGAATAATCCTGAGCTAGTGTATGCGAATCTGAAATACAGCTTTTATCTCTGCCACATATGAATATGAAGACATTTGTAATTAGTGCAGCACTCAGACCAAAACTATCTGTCATATGTGTCTTAATGTATGTTTTACTCTCTAGTGTTAACACTAATACATCTAGATTTTTGGACATTCAGTTTTTGTTTACGTGTGTTTGTGTCTCTTACCACTTTTTCTTTATCATGCTCAAGGCTGCACCAGCACAGTCTCTTGTATCTCTCCGACCAAAAGCAGAAAACATCACACACCGGCCGCACAAGGGAAGGCCTGATGTTGTTTATTGGCGTGGGACCTGCCAAGCAGCAAAACATTTTAAATTGGGATAGTAAACAATATCAATGTTTAGGGTTACAGTATTCAGTGTGAATTGCATGCAGTCTGACATAGTTTAAATGGTGCCTTTGACCTACTTAAATCTTGTGCTCTTATGTTGCATAAAAATTAAACATTCCAAAATCATTGATTAGGGCTTCAAAATAAGCTTTTAAAAATATTTAATGAGGATATTAAAGTGCTCAAACTCTTATAGGAACATAAGAACATGAGAAATTTACAAACGAGAGGAGGCCATTCGGCCCATCAAGCTTGTTTGGGGAGAACTTAACTAATGTAATAGCTCAGAGTTGTTAAAATCCTGTCTAGCTCTGATTTAAAGGAACCCAGGGTTTTAGCTTCTGCTACACTAGCAGGACGACAATTCCATACTCACTGTGTACACGATGTGTAAAGAAGTGCTTCCTCAAATTTGTTTTAAAATGTTCTCCCGCTAATTTCCACTTATGGCCATGAGTTCTAGTATTTAAACTAATATTCAAATTATTGAACAGCATCCAGACCTGTCAGAATCTTATAGACCTGAATCATGTCCCCCCTTAGTCTCCTTTGCTTAAGGCTAAACAGATTCAGATCAGCTAACCTCTCCTGATAAGACATTCCTCTACTTATAAAGGATTGTGCTCAATACAGACAGCAGTTTTATGCAATGGATTAGGCTGGTCTTACTCGACTTACCCGTGACAAAAGTAATCAATAAACCCAACACAACAGCACCAACATAGCCCACTGCACTGTAGTAGAGATATGACATAGAATACCAGGAATCACTCAGTGATGACCTGAAATGACAGATGGTGACATATCAGTTTCAAGTTTAGATGCCACTTCATCAGAAACAGACTTTCGACAAGCTTTTTTGTTGGAATAAATGATGACTGGAACCTTCTGTTATTATACATCATAGTGTAACAAACATTAAAGTCTCTATTGAGCAAATTTGTAGATTACTAGGTTATCAGGATGCGTCTCCTACTGGGAAATTGCTACTTTATCGTTGACCAAGATGCATGTATCAATTCAATATTGCGTATGTATTTTGGTATAAAGGCGATTAAGCAGCAGAAATTTCAGTGTAGCATAATACAGTAACTGACAATACATCTTAAATAATAATAATAACAAATTAATCTGCCAGTAATGTCACTTAAAAAAGTGTTTTGCAGAACATATTAAATACAGTAACATACTCAAAGGCTCTATAACAGCCATTTTATCCAGTCCCCAACAATGTAGCTATTTGTGAATCTCTGCATTGACTGATTTTGTAAAATTCCAAATGCACTGGTGATGCATACAATGCCTACCTTACAGGTGGGGAAACAGTGTCAGTGAGGTCAGGACCTGCTGTAATGTTTATTCCTGTTAGGCAGCCCATGGTACTGAATGGCAGAGGCAAGGTCTTATGGCTGGGAGCAGGATAGATGAAGCCACCAAGCCCTGCCCAGAAGGAGAGGGCTATACCTAGTGCCAAGCCACCTACTGCACCCTAAGGCAACACACCACAGTCAGTGAACACAAGCAAAGAGCAAGCTCATTCTACAATTGGTTGCATTAATTAATTTGTAAATGTTGTATCAAATAGAGAAGAACCATCAATTCCACAAGAAACCCTTATTTGTGTGGTGGAATTTTCCCCTTCGGAAACTGCAGTCTTAAAAACAACACTTTAGCTAACAGAAGAAATGCATGAAGTTCTATCGCATAATCCTCTAACATTTCTAGCAATTTTCTCACATTTTTCACAGCTACCATTGTTCTGATTCTATCCTACTTGCTCACCTTCGAGTTGGTCCATGGGAACAGAATCCCTAGCGAGAAAAGCCCTAACATTGGTCCTCCACAGATGCCATGTATACTCAGGGCTGCCTAGAGGATCGAACAGGCTAGGACACATTACAAAGGGGAAACAGATATAATCCTACAGCAGTTTATGCTTTTTGGTTAAAACAAAGTGATTTTACCTGTACAATACCACCCATATGGGAAGCTGCTACAGCCATTGATGTGCAGGCCACTCCAAACACTATACCTGCAGGGACAGGTGCTTACTAGGGAGGCTTTTTCTCCAAACAGAGCAGATCCATTAAACATGTAGCTGCAGTAACTTAGCAGCAGAGAAACCCAAACTGATGAGATGCTTTTCTATTTTATGGTTTGTTTTTCATGATTACACATTTACTTGATTCTATTTGCTGTGGCCATTTACAGTTTAATGTCTCTTTGTATTTGGGGCTAATGACTGGGTGAAATTAAGCAGAATCGCTCACAAAGCCCCTTGCTGACCCAGGCGCTTGTTCTGTCTGAAACCCTCCCCAGGCAGTTTTTGAAAAAGTCTTCATAGGTTACAGTTGCCAGGGCGTTGATGCTAGCAGCCACAGTGCTATCAGAAGACAAAAAAAATTGGTGATGAAATTTACCCAGATTGTTTAGTTTGTGTTTAAACTGCAGCCCGTGAAATATAGAACATGGATTATTTAAAAAATGACGTATATATCACTTGTTTTTCCATATTAATGTTTTGATCCAGTAATTTTACAGCCTTTCAATAAATATATTCATTTTCTGTGTCAAAGTATACAAAGTGAACAATTATTTATAAATCATGATTAAATTATGATTACTTCTGTGAAGCTACTGTCATATATATTCTTACTTCATTGCAGTTAGCATTATTTAGCAGAATCCTACTTACCTCAGTGTCCCACTAAAAGCACAAGCCACAAATAACCCTGGCAGTCCAGGCAAGTGGCCCAAAATTTCCATGACAAAGTAAGGCATCAGCTGCCAATGCAAAAGAGGGGATAATTTTTCACGTTTTATACAATATGGTTATATTGCATTGTGAGAAAGAGAAAAATATGCATCATGTATTATAAATTTCCTCCACTGAGGACCACTGCAAACCGGACTCATTAGTAGGATCACATATAATCCTTTATTCCCCACTGTACATCAACAATTTTTATGTTTAAGAACAGAAAACTGGTTAATTGACAGGAAGTAGCAGGTAGTTATTAGAGGCACAATATCGCTGTGGGACTGCGTTCATAGTGGGGTACTACAGGGTTCAGTTTTAGGACCACTATTGTTCCTAATTTACATTAATGATATTGACAGAAATACATACAGTAAACTGGTTAAATTTGCAGATGACACCAAGGTAGGTGGTGTAGCAGATACTGATCTAGTAGCAGAGAGGCTAAAATGGGATCTTGATTTAATTAACGACTGGGCTGATACTTGGCAGATGAAATTTAACACAGATAAATGTAAGGTAATCTATGCAGGGAGCAGAAATATAAAGTACAGATATTTTATGGGTTCCACTGAAATAAAGG
>JABFEA020000010.1:3551872-3576098 GCA_019775915.2 Cyphomyrus plagiostoma | reverse complement strand
CCCTCTCGTCCACTGCGGTAAACCCCAATGTACAGGCGCCCAGCCAGGGGGCAATAAGTATGCCCACCCCCGCTCGGTGCCTCACGCCGCGAGCAACTCCAGAGTGGAAAAGGGTCCAACCCCCTTCGAGAGAATTGGTTCCAGAGCCCAAGCCATGCGTCGAGGTGAGCCCGACTATATCTAGCTGGAACAACCTCGCGCACCAGCTCAGGCTCCTTCCCCATCAGAGAGGTGACATTCCATGTCCCAAGAGCTAGCTCCTGCAGCCAAGAATCAGACCGCCAGGGTCCCCGCCTTCGGCCACTGCCCAGCTCACATTGCACCCGACTCCTATGGCCCCTCCCATGGGTGGTGAGCCCATTGGAGGGGGATACTTTTATATTAGTTTAAATCTTGAACTCATGGCCATAGGTGGAAATTAGTGGGAGAACATTTTAAACTGAATTTAAGAAAACACTTCTTTACATAGCACATAGTTAGAGTATAGAATAGTCTTCCTGCTAGTGTAATGCATGCTAAAACCCTGGGTTCCTTTAAATCAGAGGTAGATAAGATTCTAACAACTCTGTGCTATTAGTTAAGTTCTCCCCAAATGAGCTACTCGTTTGTAAATTTCTTATGTTCTTATCTATGAAAATGGCCACTGAAAACAAAAGTTTTCAATAAAACAAATCCTAGTATTTTAATGTTAGGATACAGCTTGGTAATGTAAACATATGTGTGTAATATGGAATTACAGGTTATGTGATACTGGTATGTTTAATGAATCCGTTCAAAGTGGAAATTGAAATGCCATGCGAAGAATATAAATTTATATCAACATCCCATAACTTAAAGGATGATATTAATATGTTATTAATATGGTGTATGTTGTTTAATCTTTTCCAGAGTTTTACATTATAACATTAATGCCAGGTAACATTAGTGTTATATTAGCACTCAGCCACAAGGTGGCACCCAAAGAATCCAGAATCTTCAATTAACCAAGGCAGTGTACCTGATCTGGAGCCTGCACATATCTAGCAGTCCAGGGATCACAGTCGTTGTAGAATGCATACATAATGAGGCCAGATGCAACTGCACACAGCAGGATCACAAGAAGCCCTAAAAGATTGAGGTACAAAGCCCTGGGAGGTGTGAAACAACAAGAGGCATGGTTAAGAATTTCTTAAATCAAACACAATATGATTTAGAAATCATTCTTTATAAATTATAACAAAATACTTTTTTTTTTGTCTTGCACACTAACCCAAGACAATTGAAATCTACCAACCGGTTGAATACTCTGTGACTATGACTCTTTTAGCCAGTTTCCCAGTCAAGGATTAAGCCTAAACCTAGACTAGCTTTGAGTTACAATGGTGAATCTCCACTGAAATGGCAATTTAGTCCAAGACTAGCGTTAATCGTTGTTTGGGAAACTGGCACGTTAAATTCAACTGGTCGGTAGAAACAAAATCTTAGTCTGGATTTGTAGCTTCTGGAACTGAAATGCCCAACACTGTATGTAAATTAACAGCTTGAGCACTAGCCGTTAAAGAATATAATATTATATGTTTAGAACAATGATTGCAAATTACACAAACCTCTTTCAGTTATGTATCTACAAATAAACTATCCGAATGGTTGCTTGTCCAGTAGCAGGTTACAAAACAGAGCAGTCATGGCAGGTCAGTGAATCAGGAGCTACTCACCACTGGGCATGTTTCTCAGTCTTGCAGGAGATGCACCTTTGGATTGTTGATTGATTCACTCCATATATCCCGAGCCAGGTGAATGTACCACCGACAGAGATGGTCCAGAAGGTGTGACGCTTCGTGGGGTCAAGGTCAAAGCTGAGTGTGTCAATAACAATATTTAGCCCGTGACTCAAACAACTTTGATGGAACTTGGTGGCATCACCTGTAGATATTTTCTCATGAAACAATATCAATATCAGTATTGATTATCCTTCGGGCAAAATTTTTTTAAGTGTTGAATGTGGGCAAATATAGTCCAAATGTTTACATTATTTAAAGTACATTTTTAAATGAATATGAATATACCTTAACTTACTCAAAAGCATCAAGCCTGGACCCATTTTGAGATCTATTCCACACAACGCTGATTCCGCCTGTCTCCATGACTCCTTGGATCAGCACCGTGAGGAAACCTACCACCATTACCACCATCTGAAAGGCGTCTGTCCAAACCACTGCTTTCAAGCCACCCTAAGATTAGCAGAGTTTCAGCAAAGCATTCTATAACACAGTCCTTCTGTATGATGTTTTCCAAGCCCTACCCGAAATGTCCTGTCATTGTCATTCTAGAAGACAATAAGTTTGTTCAGCAGAATATTGGGAACAATCTGCTGGTAGTATGGTGAAAACTATGCGTTGTGGTATTAATCAACATCTTTGTGTAAAATTCTACAGTAGATAAAACAATGATGGTTAGAATGTTGTTACTAGCTACAAAGTGCTCATTCAATTGTTTAATTTAGAATGTTCCATGATTTTGTTTTCTGTTTTAAAATACACCATCTTAAGACCTAAATGATTTAGTAGTATGATGACCAGCTTTCCACAGAAGCCATATTCATGTGGATGAAAAGGTCCCCTAAATTCTCACATTACAATCTGTATTTTAGTAGCACGTCTAAATGGGTGGGTGGTAAAAATATGGTAAAAATAAGAATTCAGCTGCACCAATGAAAGTTTCTTGTCCTGGACTCACCAATGTGCAGTAGAAGGTGCAGACAATCCCAGTGGCAAATATGGAACCCCATAGATTGAACCCTGTAACTAGTATCAAGACAAAAATCCCTTGGCATTATATGATTCTCCTTACTTAAGCAATGTATTAACCTGCTAATTAAATGTCTTTGTAAAATGTTATGTGGCTTTTTTGTCTGATACATTTATTTATGTTTCTATTATGGATATAAATACCAACATTATATAAACAATTCCTGCAACTGAATCCTTAAACATTAAGATGAATAGACCAAGTAGGACTGGACTGGGATTATCATGGTCTCATGATTAATTATACCAAGTGTGTATGTGTATGGAGTAAAATTTTGCTGCTGATGGAGGGGGGGGGGGAGGAGTACCCCCCATTGAATTTTGGCAAGCAGGGGGTACCCTGTGAGAAAAATTGCCATACCCATCAGCCCCCTATACCAGATGACCAGTCCAGCACTGGCTGCATGAATAAGAATGGTCACTTTCTCAATTGCATTGCCCCCACACATGGGGTGTGTGCCTTTCAGTAGCATACCTTGGTTTAGGGCAAGAGCAGGGGCGTAAACAACAACTCCTGTGTACAGGATCTGAAAGAGGCAGAGCACAGATGTTCAAGTGCTGAAGCTGTGCGGTCTGACCTGTAGATTTGGCTGTGGAACTGTGCGCACTTACTGTCTGTATTATGTAGATGAGCGTGGAGCTCATGCGGACCACCTTACAGAACCTCAGTTCTAAGTACTAGAAAAACATTGTGCACCAGTAAGAACAGAGAAAAATGCTTATTCACTTTCTTGACCCTAATAGATTCCTGCTATCACAGATGATATTTTTATCATGAAAAAAATAATACTAATCTATAACATGACTGTAGATGTTTTGAGAATTTTTGTTATTAGATTACTGAAACACAGGCTGTTTTTAATACAGAATTTCCAGTGTCTCTAGGTATGTGTGGAGACATGTTAAATTATGTCAATATTCCTGTGCTGAGCTAATATGACAACTAATCGTGCACATTTATCAGAAATAAAAGAAAAGTGTGTCTTATTACCTCATACGTGCTGGTTATTCCAGACCGGTAGAAAACGGGCAGAAACAGCTCAGCTGTCAACATGACCATGAAAGTGTAGGCAACAGCAAAGATGATGAAGGAGGCGCCGAAACGGTACACGTCAGCGGGGGCCCCCAGCACGGTTATGGCCGACATGAAGCTGGCTGTGAGGGACAGAGCCACCGGGACACAAGTCATCTGTCTGCCCCCCACAAGGAACTGACTGGAGGTTGTCTTCTTCCTTTCTTTGACTGCAAAAAATATCCCAATCCCAGAGGAGACCACAAACAAACCAGCAAAAACCACATAGTCCAACGGCTTAAATGTCTGTTTCCCAGTGTTTCTCAGCTCCATAATGCTGGCAGCGATTTTTTAATTATCTTGTCTTTATACTCTTTCCTACAGTATGTCCATCTGCAAATCACTGCACCTTTGCAGAAATATGTATGAGAATAGTTGAACCAAAGCTTATATGCATTGACCAGAATCAGTAAATCACTAATTCAATTATCTTGCAGAGTGCTCAGCAAATATCGTTTTTTTTCTTTCTCCATTCTAGTCTCATGATAGGCTTGTTCGGTCACCTCCCATTTCAAAACTTCATTAAGTTGTTAGTTACATATTACACACATTATTATGACGGTTTCTGTTAGCTGTAACTAGGGACATAGCTAGAAATTCTGGGTTCCCTGACAAAATGTCACCTTGTGCCTCACAGCCCAGTTTTCTGTATAATTTTAGGCCCCCTGTGGGGTCCCCTGAATCTAATAGGGGGAGACTGCCTATGTGAATGAATGAATGTTACTCCCTCTGAGACATTAAAACCATGTTAACTCAGCTCTATGTGTAACTCATCTCATAATATCATTATGACATTATATAACAGGCAAAAGTGCTGAAGAAGTGTTTATCTCACAATGTAAAGAGTTTCATTTAGTGTGCTATTGATTAACCACCTGCTTTAATCAGTAATGAGCTAAGAGCTACGCTCAGACAGGAACTATTAAGCAATCCAGTAAACCAGGGAAATATGGAACAAATACACAGGTGACCTGTGATGCGTGTTCCAGCTGCACCTTTATAATGGGAGGCCACCTGAAAATGCTCCAGAGAACAAACAAGGCATACGCATTGTTGTAGTGCTGACAAATGGTCTGACAGGACACGGCTAAGGAGCTCCTAAAGAAGATCACCATGATTGACATACTGAAATAAAACAAGCCCAAGCTCCCTTTGCTTTAATTGCACTGAAAGACAGAGAAGTCCTGACCTCCAAGCTTGCTTTCACTCCCACTACCACTGTAGTTTCCTAGTTTCCTACATTCCAATAATTGATCCTAATGACGCTTCACAGGGGTGCTGAAGTCTGTTCTTGGGAAGACCAAGATGTCCTAGCAGATCATCCAAATTAAGTCAATTGAAAAGTTGTTCTAGTATGTTGCATTATCTTTGTCTTAATGGAGTAGAAACAAACCAATAATTAATTGGTAACAAGGTACTCTCATGTAACATGTCTAATCAAAAAATTATGTAAATTCTTATATACTTAACTTCCAAGCGGCAATAGTAAAAAGAACACTATGAGGTTGAGGTTGAGGGCAGTCCTGTTTCACACATAGACATGCCATTCCTAATGCAGCTAAAATTATTATATATATAATGTTTTGGCGTAATCATAGAATCATATTAGATCTGAAGGCATATATTGCAAAATGGTTATCGGTTACTTATCAGTAGGAGGTTACTGCTTTGAGTAGCTGTCTATATATTAACTGTGGGGTTTTTTTTTGTTTTAACATTTCCAAACCTGCTGACTTCATTAAAAAAAAATTAAGTAAAAGGGTACAAAGCTCATAAAATAACACATCTTCTTCACCTGATGTCCAGACCTAAAGCCTATTATTCAAGTCCCTTGTCTTGATATCAGTTCTGGAGAATTCTGTGTATATCACCAAATAGTCTGAAATCCTGTGTGAGCAACATTTGTCACTTTTTAGAATATTCCAAAAGTCCTTGTAAACTTATGATAAATTAAACAGTTGAAGCTAATGTCCCTTCGGTGGTCAAAGACCCTTAGCTTCCTGTCATTATTTTTTCCTACTAGTTTACTGTTTATAAGTGAAAATCAGACATATTGTTCCATTTCCATATCCCTTAGAAATAACTTTTTATACCTGGTCTTTCGGCAATTTGTTTCCCTATTCAGTGTAACTCTTTCTCTTGGTCTGTGGGGACCATAAACCGGTGAGTCTGTCTCCTACTTGGTACTGTATTTATTTAGAAACTGATCTCTCTCACACTTACTGTGTGTATTTCCTGCATTCTTGAAATAATTGTGTATTAATTACTGTATGTTAAGTGGCCATCTTAGATAGATTTCTGTACTTTGTATGGTCAAATGTTAGCAACTGTCTACAAATAACCAATTTTTCTTGCATTGTTTTCCATGTAATATGCTTTTCAGTACACTAATACCAAATGGGACACATCTCTGTGGTTCCCCAATGCTTACACTCTGAGAATGAGACCGTTGAGAGCCCATCCGTATATATCATGTCTTATTTGTCAAGAAGCCTAAGATTCACAGACAGGGATCAATGTTCTGCAGGATAAGTTTGCCACAGAGAATTTCCCAAGCTGTTTTACAAAACTCTGAAGTCCACAAACAGGAATTCTTGATTGTTAAAAATGTGTGTGTGTGTGTGTGTGTGTGTGAATTAGGTTTATATGACATTTTGGAGATCAAATGTCCCTCACAATGTAATAAAAACCTGGTATTTTGATGTTGCGGGGATCATTTTTCATGTCCCCACAAAGATCTGTGAATGAAAACAAAAAACTAAAAATGCCAAAAGTCTCATATTTTATTTGGTTACTTATAGTTAAGGTTAGTGCTGGGTAGGGGTTAAAGTAGTCATGTTGGGATTAGAGTTTTCCCAGTAGAAATGAATGGAGAGCACCCACAAAGATATAATTACAAACCTGTGTGTGTATGTGTGTGAGTGTGTGTCTGTGTGTATGTGTACTTGTGTGTGTGTGTGTGTGTGTGTGTATGTGTGCTTGTGTGTGTGTGTGTGTCTGTGTGTGTGTGTGCTTGTGTGTGTGTGTGTGTGTGTGTGTGTGCCTGGTGTTGGATCTCTGTTATCCCACTGCCCTGTGCTCTTTTCTTCCTGGGAAAAGAAAGGTTATGTTCAAGACACCCTTAGTCAAATCCAAGTCAAGGCCATATGTTTAACAAACTGAGTCAAGACCAAGTCTTTAAACAGATAATCAAGAACACCGATTACCTGGTGCAGGTCTGTTGTGACTGTTTGTGTTGCCTGTGGATCCCCAAGGGCAGAGCTGAGAATCACTCATTTGATAATAAACTGAGTGGAATATTTAAGCACCTTAAAAGTTTTAGTTATTACTTGAAATGTAAATATGGACTAGAATATGAACATTTAATTAAAATCTGAAGCTTCACTGAATTGTATACAATTTGAGTAAGGACAGTGTACCCTCTAGTGGCTGCATTGTGAAATTTAACATCACTTTTTCTTGTAGTGATTTCAATTTCAAAGAAAAGTGGACCAAACTTCAGGGTTCTGTGTTAATAGTTGGCAAGCAGACAACAGCATATATCTACTAAGCTTCACAGGTTTGGAGGACTTTGTTTCACTTCTGCTTTCTAAGTGACACTCGTTTGTCACACAGAGGCACTAAACAGAGTGCTTGCTGAATGGTGACCTTGTGGATTACTTTTAGCCTGTTTTTTTTTTCTTTTTTTAACTGTGATGAAATTTCATTTCACCCCTCATTTCTGCTTGGTCAGAACAAAGATGAATAAACAAGACAATTAGGTACAGTAACAACTGGACATCATTTTGGAGCCTGTAACTCTTACTTTATCAGATCATCTCCTTGAGGTGTTCATTTGACAATGCAGTTCATGTATACAAGCCTAACTATAAATCTTGAACTCAAATTTTCACTTATAACATCCTTAACTTTCAGTTCAAAGTCAAGTTGAATTTCATATCCTATTAAAATCACTAACCCACTAAATTTGAAAAATATCTCTGTACGGCCTCTGTTTTTAGTCAAATCACAAAATAAGCACAGTCTGTTATGTGATGCAATCAACAGGAAACTCTGTCCCTCTGTGAATGAGACACATTAAACACAGGTTTAGATATGATGGGAATGTGAGCAGTATGGAGTAATAAAAAATAATCCAGACATCCAGGTTTGGTCATTTTGGACAAGTTCAGTGGTACAAAACTGTGCTAATTTCTACACTTGCTCAAGATTATCAACATGCAACTCACTAATAAACCAACATGAAAAAAACAGATGTTTGAGAAGTAAAATAGCTGTGCCCAGATTCTAGGAGGTGTATGATAAATACTAAAGGAATTGTACGAGCGTGTAACAATGTGGATGCTTTCAAGCAGATTAGAAGAGTGAAAAAAAAGGTGGAAAATTTTTTACATCATAATCACTATAGCAGAATTGATGCATATCTGGCTCTTGTCTGTATCTATAATGTAGAAAGGATTGAGGTGTTAATATTAGGGGATTTGTGCACCAAAGACACAGTTTACCCGGCTGTACCATTTGCAGCTGGGCAAACAACCTCTCATATTATCATCTAATATCACTAAAACAACCCAGCTTTACCTCACCAGCCTGGCAACTGGTGCTGTTGCCCACCCACATCACATATTCAGATGGCTTTCTCGGACCCGAACAATCTCTGAACATTTAAGAGCAACGGCAAACAGTGGCTGAAATGGGAACGGCAAAAGGCCAAAAGAATTTAAATATGTGAGTGTAGGAGAATCCACTGAAGTGACGAAGATAGCCAGATATAGGGAGAGGGCTTTAGTACCGCTAGCTGAGGGGGAGGGATTCCCCCCTTTTTGAGACAACATTTGTTTTTCTCCCTCTGTTTAAGCAGAGCAGTATGCAGCAGGGTGGGAACACATGGTGTGGCTCTCCCCAGGGTGTGGGAGAATGGGTCATTTTCATCACAATACTCTCTCTTCATGCAGTGAAAGAGGACACACCTGCAGCCAGTGTTAGCGTAAGATTTACAGAGCCCTCAGTGTGAAGACACAGCGGCAGCTCGCAGAGGGTGTGTCTTCAGGCACTGAATTATACGTCTATATTAAATAGGCAGGAGCATTTCACATGTCAGCAGATTTTTCCCAACATGTCATCACCTTCAGATAGAGAATTTGAGACCAGTGAAACACAGAATGCCCCTCAAAGTCACACTGCTGTCCTACACACAGTAGCCACTTCTCCCATTCTGCATTTGAAGGAAAATGGCATGGAGCTCATCAAAGAAGTGAGTCTCGGGTTTTCACGTCGATTAGTTCCATCTCATTTCTGGAAATTTATGTGGGGCATTTTTTTCAGCCCCCCAGTAAGGCAGCAATGTTTTCGTTCTTAAATTTTCCTTTCTGAATCTGAATGTTTTGCTTTCATTTTTTTATTGGCAGAAACGACTGCTTAATCTTCATGTTCCCTTTTGTTTGGCATTCAAGCCATTTGTACCTCGAAAACAAAGATTTTCTCAGCGTTTCTCAGCTATGAGAAGGGAATTTGCACAAATATTCTGTACATCCAGGTTTATACTCCCTGTGCACAGAGGATTCCATGGATGCATCTTTGTGTTCATCTAGCAATCCTTAATTGACAGATCCAAAAATATTAAAACTGATATGATCTGAGACAAGTTATATTATGCATATGAAATCTGCTTTAAAGTTGCAACTTCCTGGGGCATATTTACACACAATAAATTACTATAACATGTTTAATGTTTTTATTATTATTATTATTATTATTAATAATAATAATAATAATAATAATAATAATAATAATATTACTACTACTACTACTACTACTACTACTAATAATAATAATAATAATGAAAACAAACCATACATCTCTTTGCAACCATCCCGCAGGTCCTGGGTCACCCTCAGGGCCTCAGTCTGACGGGATGTGATCTGAATAAGTAGGTGACACTGATTGACTGGTAATCAGCTTTGCAAGGTTTCATAGGTTATTACTAACGTACATGAATTTTGTGAATTTAAAGAAGACATGTGAGTGCATGTCGCAGGAGTGTGCTTCAGGAATGTTGGCCTGCTACTCTATGCTAGTTGGTCCCTGTATAAATGTACTTATAGTTATTTAGAGTATGTGGTGCCCATTTGCCATTATTGTTTGTAATTTTTATGAATAAAAATTATTCATAGGTGTGTAATTGTAAGTGTAGACTGTTTCTAGGGCATCCTGTACGCTAATGGGAGTTTTACTTACACAAAATTGTTCTGAGGGCACAACAAAAAAAGATTGATTCAGAGATATAACCAATCATATTTTAGAAGAGATGGGTCTTCAAACTAAAGGAGGTGGGCACAACCAATCAAATGTCTTGGTCCCACCTCCTATAGCTGCTTGGACCCACTTCTTCTACAGTCTGATTGGTTAACCAATCACTTTTTTGTTCTGCCCTAAGATCAATTTTGTGTAAGTAGAATTCCCATGAGCATCTAGCATGAGGGACTAGAGGTGACATCCCTGCAATTTGTAGATGATGTCGTTCTTTTGGTGTCATTTGAACAGTGCCTCCAGCATACACTTGAAAGGTTTACCGCAGACTTTGAAGTGGCATGGATGAGTGTTAGCACCTCCAAATGTGAGGGCATGGTGCTCTCTCAAGTTGATTTAAGTGCATTGCTCTTTCAGGTGAGAAAGATCTGCCCTTAATGAACCACTTCAAGTACTTTCTGATCTTGTTTACCGGTAACAGTAAGAGGGATAATGAGACTGACAGGTAGCTCCAGTTCTGCAGGCATTAGGCAGGGTGATGGTGGTGGAGTGCTTTCGTATCCAGGTTCCACAGGCATGTCCATCATGACAATGACGAGTGATGCTTTTATTAATGAAATGCACTGAGAATCAATCAGTTTATTTAGTATTTATTAAAGGACACTGAAATATAAATATACTTTTGCATGTTTTTCTTTGTGTGGTTTAAATGACACACCAATATTAAAACAGGAAGTAGAAAAGTCTAGAATTTTTTATATATAAAATTTTTAAATGTCATACTTGCATAGTTCAAAACTTTTAGGAAATGTTATTGTATCAGAATCAAAATTATTATTAGATTTCTGGTTTTCTACTATAATGATTATTCCTTTCCCATTCATCAGACTAAAGCAGCAGCAGACTAACAAGTGAGTTTTGTAAGTCTTTGAGAGTTTGGACCCAAAGACTGCAAAGAGTAAGCACAGTTATTCAGGGGATGAAAAGCAAAGGTCAAGATCTTTGGACATTATAGCCTAGATCTTCAAACATTATCATCTGAATGTTGCTTGAGTGAGCTAAATAATCATGTAATGTAATGTTATCCAAAACAATACATTAATATTGTAGTTATAAAGTAGTTGTTCAATGATTCAGGATGCCATATGACTGGACAAGTACCATACTTCCTACAGTATTTAGATAGAAATGAGAAATAGTTTATCACTATAACTATAGTCTGGGTTCTGTCTGAGGTAACAGGGGAGCAGCACTGCTGTGAGAGGCTTGTTAAACGAACACCCCCTGCTGTCTGGAAGCAGGTGTGACGATGCCCCATCTCTGGGCACAGCTTCTCAAGACAAAACAGAAAGCCAGGGGGCGGTACCAATAGGACAACAGGCAGGAAGAGCAGGGTGGTCCTCGTGAATCCCAGGGAGCAGTCTAGACTGTCCTTAGACTGGAAATAGTAACGCTTTCCTTTCCTGTATTGGCCTCATTTTACTAAATATTGAGGGACCCCCCACACTCTGTGAGAATCCAAAAACCACTGGATAGTGTGCAAAAGAGGCCGTATTGATGACATATGGTGTGTGAGACACTGCAGGGAGTAGTTTTGGCCTGGCAACCAAAAGAGCTACCTGGACATACAGTATGGCAAGAGAAAAGCAGTTAGTACACAACCGGGCTAACTCACCATACAATGATGAACTACTTAATAAACGTAGAATAATTTTTTTGGAGGTTGAGCTTTAATATTTAAATCTATTGCTTACCTGCCATTCTCCTGGGTTCAGAAATTGAATAGAATGAAAAAAAACAGCCAGTATATTATTGGCTTGGATATTTTGGAACCATAACCTGCTTGTCCAATAGTATCACAAGCTTTTTATTATTTATTGATTGTTATTATTATCATTATTATTATTATTATTATTATTATTATTATTATTATTATTATTAGTAGTAGTAGTAGTAGTAGTATTGTTTGCTGTGATTGACCTGTAAAACCTTTAATTTGATAATTATACAGAAAAAGATTCTAAAATCATTGTTGCCAATTCACTGATATAGTGTCACCTTGAAATAAAATTGCCCATGCATAGCATTTCTCCTGAGGACGGGGGTGTTATGACTCAGTCGTAATTATTTTGTAGGTCTGGCTTTCAAGGTGATTGTGTCTATGAGTGTGTTTTGTGTTTCAGATTCCTCCCATCATTAAATAGGAATACCACTCCTTTCCGTTTTACCGATTTCCAGTTTGACACTTCCTTGAAGTCTTTGCCTAACACTTATGTATGGCACCATTATTGTATAATTTTCTTCCATTTTAATGGGCTGTAAATGTGCTTAATCTTCTGCTTGTTCTGTGCTCTGTCACTCTGAGCTGTTTCGGATTTAGTTGCTGCATAACTTTAGTAAATAATTTGTAAATAATGTAACACCTGTAACATATTGTGCATAGCTTGCAGAGAAAGGAATGCAATTTCATATGTTTTGAATTTGTTTTCTCCCTGTTTATGACTGGGTAGGGAAGTTTTCTGTATTTTTATTTCACTTTTCATTTGATGAGGTCAAGAAGATCACCTCCCTCTAGTTAGTGGCATTTTGATTTATTATTTTAGCCTGGTTGCCTTTTGAGGCTGTTCTTCTCCTACTCTATAAAAAAGCAATAAAGAGACAAAGAAAGTTATGGTTCTGCTCTTGTGTCTGACCCTAGTCTGGGTCATGACATTCCCTTAAGTCTCTGCATGTCTGATTTTTCATTATCAAGAACACTTCATATTAGCCTCCAGGTTCAAACATTGATCGCGTCCTAGCTGCAGAGGACCATGGCACATGCTATGTGCATCGTAAGGGGACCAAGATGTAAGTAAAAATAGCAATAGATAAGTCCCAAAAATCCAAAATCAAAATCAAAGAATTTTCTACAAAATGCAAAGGGGAGGGTTATGTTAGACACAGCGTGTTGTGGCTGTGCTATAATGATCCCACAATGGGGTAAATAAAACAACAACAACAATAATCTTATTAATACAAATTGAATTCAATTCTGATATTTTTGCTTGGTAAAAAAAATATTGAAGAGTTACTGTATTTCTACAAAACATCTGATATTTATAGAAAATGATGCTATGAAATGATTAAAATATTGCTATTTTATTTTAAAGTCATGCTTAATGTCTTTTTTATTTTATATTATACAGTTAAATTGTTATAGTCAATAGAGTTATGATCAACAGATCAGACAAAGGAACTCAGAAAGTGACGCTGGTCTGGACTGGCCATCTGCATCCCACCCCCATGGGCGGGAAAATATATAATGGGGCATCGCCTGCTGACCTTCCTGATTGGCAAAATTTGTTGCGGGGGTAACGCCAGATAGGCTAATTTATTGAGGGTATGTATGTGTGTGTGGGGGGGGAAAGGTTGATCTTTAATTCTAGTCCAGCCCTACTTGCCACCAAGTACCCGATCAGGATTTGATAAGGCGTTTTAGATTATTCCTAATATTTAAGAAAAGCTGGAGTCTGATGGGAAGTTTGGTTAAGAAATCTGGAAGAAGTAAAAAAAAAAAAAGTTCAGAAGAAGGGAGGCATAAAAGTTGCCCCTTCCATCCCAAGGCCTTACAGCCTGACAGACAGCTGTAGCCCTACTCCTATGTGGGCTCCTGGGGAGTGGAAGGGCGCCTAATCCAGTGAGGTGAGGGTCAGTGCCCCACCAGAGATTCTCAGCTTTGCTATGACTATGGCCCCCTGCTTTATATAATTGATAAAACAACTCCAGAGGGTTTGTTATACGTTACACCCACAGGAAATTTCACACAAAGTGCAATGGGTCCTCCCCCCTGCTATCGGGGTGGAAACACTGAGGTTTTCGAGCAAGTGAAATAAAAGAACATTGCATTTTAAAATATATTTGTGCTTTAGGTTTTCATTTTCTTTAATTGACTTTACATTGATTGTTATTGAGACACGACTAAGCATTGACCACTAAGCTCATACAAGCCACATGCATTAGACTATTTTGTTAGAACTGCTGTGATGGCAAACAAGCCCAACAAAATAGTTGGCCAGTTTTTCAGACTGACAACCAAGCCAAGAACATACTGCTATTGCCAATGAGTTCCGGGGACGGCGGTATGAAAGCTGGCAGGGGTGGTCAGACACAAACAGAACAACAAGCCAACAATCCTGCACAAACTACCACAGCTGGTGCGTTTCTACTCAACATAACTTGGCCTCTAATAGCCACCCTCATAGAAAGAGTGACGGGGCAGCAGAATTCTGCAGTAGAGAACATTCACAGATAAAATTCACAGATTAAGATAAAGGTATATCTCCACATGTCTGAATCATGGCTGAAAGAGAGGGGTGAGACCCTGAGGAATGAATCAGTCTCCTTTTGCTCTTTCTTACTGGAAAAGCCCAGGACGTCAATCATGAGCTTTTGTTGACAGCAGGTGCTGATGACCCCATCTTGAAGACTGTAATCACATGCTGAATGGACGGCTAACCTGCTGAAGCTGCACAGGAAATGATGGACAGTCTGTACAGACGATGTTGTGGTGTATTCATAAACAGCACAGCATGGCGCAGGTGGGAAAAAGAAAATAGGGTGACAAAACATTAATGGCTCTAAGATAGACATTAAACTAAACATGAAAAATAAAGGTACAAATTGAACAGACCTCGAGGAGTCAAAAACAAACTTTGGGAAATAAGAATAAAGCCATTAAGTAAGGAACTGGGCTAGACAGGGAGCAGGAATAGAAAACCAAGCAGAAATCATGAGCACACAAAGTAACTTCTCACGATGACTGACTCTGGAGTAAGACAAAGGCAAGCATTTAAATACAAAGGAACACTAGGAGAAACAAGGAACTGGTGCAATAATCAATTAACCAATTGAAAAGAACTCGTGACAACAAGGAACAGTCGGGGCAGATACACTTAAACAAGTTTGAAACTAAGGAACCGTAAACCAAAACTGGAAACTAGGAGACATAACACAGAGGGCTGAATATGCCAGACAAAAACTAAAATCACACAGGACACAAACAGGGCAAACCAAATAGAAGCAAAATAACTGCATACACTAGGAACAAAAAAAACCCTTAATTATTAAACAAAACTGGGGAGGTTGGAGTTCCCTGCAGAGACTGCTGTCCCCGCGACCCGACCTCGGATAAGCGGAAGCTGATGGATGGATGGATGGATGAATGGATAGAGGGGTGATGGATGGATGGATGGAGGGGTGATGGATGGATGAATGGATGGGGAGGTTGGCTTTGAGCCCATGTCTGTAGAATAAAAGCTTCAGTGCCACATGCTCAACCCCATGAACAATGTAGCAATACAAGAAGCACAAAAGTTACACAGGGAGTGAAACAACGGGCTGGTCAGTGTCACCTGCTGGCCAAACCAGTAGACACAGAGGACATGGTCGGACAGGTGGTAACAACACCTTAGAAGATTGTGGAGACAGCTAGTTGAACTTCAGGCTGCAAAACTCACAAACTCAAAAAACTGTCAGGTTATAGGAGACTCTGTAACACTTTCTATGAATGACATTTGTATAAGAATCTATGACTATGTAATGCATTCATAGGGCATTACAAACATGGCTATAAATATTTATAAAAAGGCATAACACATTATACCAATGTTTATTATGCATTATGAATGCTCTCTGAAGCTCACATCTATAATGCAGCCTAGATATCTTCATAATGCAGTACAAATCATCCATAATTCTTATACTGACCATTATAATGCATTATAAAGGTATCTATTAGTGCATAATAGATGAAATGCTTCAGTTGAGCTTATGATGTATTACAATCAACACTATAATGCCATATGACTGTTAAAAGAAGATGTTGTAATTCTTTTTTAATACTGTACATAAACCACCATTAAAATGCATCTGGAACATATCTATAATGCAATGGAGATGACAGCTTTAAGTAATGTGTTACCGAAAACTCAATGCCTGGGGTTCCACATTAAGAACGGCCTTCAAAAGCTCTAGGAGAAGATGATGGTCACTATCAAGAATGCATCTCATCCGCCAACAAACAGCCAGGTATGTTCCTGGAGTTGGGAGGGTACTACAGGTGATTCTTCCACTCTTTCTGTCCCTGGCTTTTCCATGTCAGACCTTAGGAAGAAGGGTGAGACCAAAAAAAGTGGGAGCCTGTCCTCCCTAATTTCAGAACACAGATTCTACTTCACAGATATATGAATGGTCACTTGTCTCTCCAGTGCTATTCTTTCTAGGCGCCGCAATGACCGAGTCAATGCAGCACCAACATTGATGGCTTCTCATATCTCCATGCCGCACTGGTGGGCAGGAAGGGCTCTTAAGGGCCTGTCTCAGAGATGCCCCTGAGACCCCCAGATGTTGGCTGGTAGAACCAATGGACAGGTGACCAAAGACTCAAGGCAACACCGTGGACAGCAGACAGCTGTAGGGAATTCGGGCCGTGGCTGTAGACAGCTGGTGACCATGTAAGGTTGAAGACTCATTAAATTAGCACAGCTGCTGGTGGGGGTCTAGAAACAGGACCCCCTTTGAAAGGACACCCTTGGGCGTGCTGTGGGGGAGTCAAGCAGGATGTTACTGCCTGCAACCTTTTTCCTTCTGCCCTACATCAGCTAACAATTGATGTCATCGTCTCCCCCATATCTCCTTGGTTTCCCTTACCCAGGAGGTGCTGACAAAGAGAAAGGGCACTAGCGATGGCCACCAAGCATCCTAAGCATCCCTTGCAATGTTGCATTGGCTCATATTCTTTAATAAAACCCACCACTCTGGGCTTGAACTTGTCCACCCACCCATTGGCAGAGCTGGGTATTGCAGCATAACCAGGAGGAAGAAGCCGGTGGGGTTACCAAGGCATTTTCAACAAGTGATTCTCTGTATTTTTCTACTAAGGGCAGAAAACCTGTGGGAAATATGAACAGGGGAATTGTACTGAAATAGGCTTGGTCTAAGATTGTGGCCGCGTTACAGAGTCATCACACATTACCTTACTGTGAAGGCAAGACCATTCCTATAACTGTCCAGTATTCTCCACCAGCCTTGTAACTGGCAAACCGTGCTCACAATTAAACATATCGGTAACAATAGGAGAAGAATAACTAAACATATTGGACAGAACACATGGGACAGGAAGTATGGTGCTATGCTTATGTTGACAGCAGGGTTCTCAGGGCTGCACATGCAGCAGATATTCATTTAGCAGGGGGTGTGCAGTATGCTAGACCATTCTCACAGATTAATATTTTAGCAGTAATTGGGCAGAGTGTTGAAAGAGGTCTAAAATACTAGAAAAAATATTTTCATATTTTCAAAAAGATTACTTAAGGTAAATTCAGTATAAAAGAGTGCATATTGTTCTAAAGGTCAGAGAACAAGGAAAGGATTTGTACATTTGCATCACCTCATAATGGAACTTTTTACTCACTAGCTTATCTGAACAGCAAAAATAAGTGTCAATTATGAAAAGCTGTAGATGACTGAATTTGATATTTTATGGATATACATCCATTATGTTGATGTTACTGAGTGGTTTGTACAAATCTTACGATGACATATCACATCAGCCTATGCTTACGTGAAACTAATGTCAACATTCATTAAGTTCAAACCAGTATCAGAATTGATTCATATGTTTGACTTTTGTGCGTGAGTTTTTATATAAAGAATTTATTTGATCTGTAGCATTCTATATTAGCATTAAATGAGGCAGTCATGCTGATTATTATGGGTTCATATGTGTTAGCGTTTTATAGAGAAGTTGCAAATATTGCTATAATAACAAAAATTGTTATAGAATTAGAAAAAAAAAACATTTCTAAATAGAATAGTTGCAAGACAAATATAAGTAAAATAAGGGTTATTTCTGTTCAGGAAATAGAGCAAAAGGTATTTATAACCATATTTAACAAAACAATTTTCTTCACAAGAATGATCACGAGCTTTTGTTTGAGAGAATGTGATTTTTCACCAGGAATGAGCAAAACAAAAAGGTAGTCTGATTTCTGAATGCATCCTTCTCTGCAAAGTAAAACAGCATCACATTGGGATTTCGGCAGTTTTTACCTGGTATTTCATCATCAGTCCCCACCTATTCCAACAGCCCCCACATCTGCTCTGTCCACAGACGTTCTTAGTCTGCTTTTCTTTTACCCAGGGGATGCTCTCAGGAGGTGGATCCATATTTGTGCAATGAGACTGAAACTTGTTTTTTTCCATTACACATCCCTCTAAGGTACCACTTGTACTTGGTGCTCAGCTTTAACAACAGATTCTCACAACATTTAGTGTGCCAAGGTAGACATGAGAAGCACATGTCTCAGTCGGCTTGAAAAGAAGAGCTACATGACAGCCTGCAGATCTGACAATGGTTTAGAAAAACAAGGCATTTAGAGCTACAAATGCCGTGCAGTGGGCGCCGAGCCTATTTTGAGCTCTTTTCACATACTGACGCTTTGTGATTGGCTACGCGGGGAAGCATGCAGTAGTTTGAAAGTGATACCCATGAGGTATGAGGGCCAGATGATATATTGCTCCAATTCAGCACAGTGGAGCGGGACCAGATTCTTTATTCACTATCTTCTAACCAGTCATACTACAATGAATATAAAACCAGTAAGGAACAAGATTCAAATGACCTCTGTTGAAAAGCTGGATTCATGACGCAGGGACATTACAGCCACTAACTGGTAGTTCTGCAGCGACCCAAAAGTGGACGTCAAAAGGCCAGTAGGAGCCCAAGGACCATAAAGACACATCAAAAGGCTAGGATGTAGTGTGCAAGTGCAAGGAGTGTGGGAGAATGTTATGGGACAGTGCTGAGGTACTGCCTAAATTAAACAGAGGGAGACCTTTGTTCCCCAAGCAGCTAAATATTGCCACAATAAAAATGTTTAACACCACACATTCAGACCTTTCATTTAGTTTGCAATGGAGGGTTAGGGTGTGATTTGGGGGAGGGGGGGGGGTAAAATTGTAGCATTTTAATCCCTTTTGTGGAGGGATTTAATAAACCAAAGCAGTAACACTGTTGTCATAGAAAAAGATGTTTGTTTTACAGATCCACGGTGTGATCTTCTTTCTATGTATTAAATACCCTGCTGTTGCCATAGCACTGGCAGTAGCTTAGGCTAGCAACATGTTAATGTTTTGTCTCTAATTCTCTTGAGGGGAATCTGAGCCAGGAGGGGTGGTAATTCTAACTGACAGGCCTTTCTCCACAGAGATTTAGATGAAAGAGGTGCTGTAAAGAAAAAAAAGTCCAGAAAGAAGGAGAAAATAGAATAGCACAGTTCTAAAAAATCAAATGCAAATGCAGTCTCTACATTGGATTCAACTGAACCACGTTGTATTCTATGGATTATGATGATTATCATACATTTAGTTCAAACGAAATAAACGAAAAATGGCCCTCTATCCCAGCTTAACATCGACAGGAGAGGATGCTGATTAATATTCTCAAATACATGAGTTGCTTATCAGTCACTCTGAGCCAATTTAGCAGGAACAGCAGACAAATTGACTGAACTCTGCCTATCAATCCCAGCTCAGGAGACAGAAACACTGACAAAATTCAAGCAAAATATGATTGCCTGTCTTGTAGTGGGTGTATCCTGATTAGGGCTTTTAAAGTATTTTGTAGCGCTGCCTATTACAGTAAGTGTAATGTACAGTAAAGCTGCAATAAAATTATTTCATGCATGTCTTTCAAGCAGATCAATGTTTAGAAAGCATAGAAACAGAATGATTTGATTGGTAGAAGTTTATCTATACACAGGTGAGTCAGTCACATTGCATGATTATGTTTTATTGCTTTTACTTGTTAGTGACAATTTTAACTATGACTACTGTCTAAAATCCTGTCATTTTAAACACACAATAGTGAAGGAAAGGCAAAAGTATATTATATATAAATCCAATGTGCACTGTCAGATTTAAGATTTCAGACTTTCACAGGGCTTAAGGTCAGCGGAAACAAATACAATTGTCAATACAAAGTATTTACATAATCAAACATACGGCAACAGAAGTATTTTACTTCATCTCAAATTGCTCATGAAATACCGAGAAACACCATGGGAAACACTGCACAATAAGTCGCAATACACACTACTTTCTATTTAAAAACCCAAATTCTGTGTCATGGCATTCAGGATCATCTTATAAATAAATATTATCCACAGATTGTTCTTTTGCGTCTTTGTTTCTATATTTATTTGTAAAAATTGCTTTCAGAACAACAAGAACTGTAAAAAAAATTACATACCATTTAATTGCTATTTACAAACACCGATTGTTGACGCTTACGTAAAAAATTCAATTACTTAAAAAATGTTCGAAACTGATTGGGAGGACAATAAAGAAGAAACACCTCTCATATTAAGAACTTTTAAACAGTGTACAATGCAATAGTCAAATAAAATGAGGGTCTCTATTCAACACATCTGTGTGACAAAAACAAATGATTTATGTTAAAACCAGTGTAATGTGATAACAGTAATCTATTTTAATCGGAATAATATGCACATGGAAACCATCATTTGTTTCCTATTACTGTACTTTCACTCGTGAAGTAGCTGTGAAGCGAGGTTTTCTGTGTGTCTTGACAAACATCTTTCTGCATCTCCTCCTATGAGACTGAGAAAGTGTCACCTGAATGTAACGGTTTTAAGTGCTGAGGTAGGTGACTAAGTGCAAGCTTCAGGGACACATATGTAACGCTATTGAACAGCTGGAACAGCAAAACCATATGGGCGAACAGCATCAGGGTCTTCTGGACACAAGCCCGGTGTTCCTGGCAAACTGGGATTGGAATATGTCTACTCTTTCAGTCTACTGATGTTACAGGAACATCTTCAATTCCATCATGAATGGACACAGGCCAGAGAGACCAGAACAGGGTGTTAATTTTACTTCAGTAAATCATGGCAGAAAAAGAAATTTCCATTTTCTTTTGCCACTAGACTACAGGATCTATTTTATCTGATCCTTTGACTACCCATTAGTCTGCTTAAAGCCAGCTAGCTGTTCTGCTGTACTCTTTTTGTACAGCTTTGTGTGTACTCCTGAGCTCTTACACCAAGAGGACTTGAATTTGTCAGAGGTAAGAAGGAGTAAATGTTGGAGCTGCATGAAATTGGGCCGTGCTGATTGAGAACTCTCCTAGTTATTTTAGTGAGTCCACAGTGGCAGCCTTGAGTTTCATCTTGCAACGACGTCTATATTTTTTATTCTGTGCAGCTTGGGGTGAGGTTTCAGAATTCTGAAGCAGTTTTTTAAAATGAATAACATTCAGTATTGTCAATCTCCAATCTGATGTGGTGATGAATCTGTGCTTATATCTCTAAGGACATCATACAAATTATAGCAATTGTAACTTACACGATTTCTGCATGGTTTTGACATGATACATTTTAAATGTTTCCCTCCTCCCCCTCAAACTTCTGGCACAATGATATCTGTAAAAATATCCTGAAGATATTAGTGGCAGTACAGTGCATCTCTAACAGTCTTTTTACTCAACTACCACAACTAAAAATAAAATTATATTCTACTGAGGTAAAATATCTATGCAAAAACAGCAACACATCTAAGAATGCAACACTATAAAAATACTTCACAATTTATAAACAATTCATAAACAATGCCATATGGTACATTTGCATGAGGTACTACCAAATCCTGCACTAACAGTGGAGGAAGGCCAGAATCTCACAACAGAAGTAAATGTTTCATTATGAAAAGAATAACAATAATGACAACAACAACATCATTATCTTGAGGTAGAATATTGACTTCAAGGTTTTGAAGTGCTTTTTGTTGGATATCTATTTTATTCTTACGTGTGAATATTTCTAACAGCCAAGATAGCACAAAGCCTTTTTTTCTGACAGATCGCTCTACCTCTAAATGAACTGTTTAAAAGGGAAGACAAGTCCACAATGTTTCCCACCCAAAATACATTCTGTCTGAGGTAGGTTTATTTTGCACATCCTGGGGTTCGTCATCAACCTGAATGCAGGCCGAAGAATTAAACAAAACCTTTGATATGACTGAAAAAACCTGAGATATAAGAATCCCTGGAAAAGGCCCAGCATGTCTTTCATGGCTAGGTTTGTGTGATCATGGGTGGGCTGGTGCAGGCCAGGAGTCTGTTGACTTTCTTAACTGAAGAGTTAAGACAAACTGCAAAACAACACTGCAATATACTGTTTCATGAAAGTCTGTAATAAAAATGTGAGCTAAAAATACTAAAAAAATACTCTGGAACCTTATTGTACTTGCTGCTGGCAGCTAATTAAAATGGACTGAATAAAGATTGAGACGAATGAAAGAGTACCTGACAGTCATCACTCAAGAAAACCCAAGCTATAGGTCCTTCTTGCAGTGACATTTCTAAAAGTGGTTTAATATAGTTAATCTTTGCACAGAAAAGAAGTAAAAAAGAAAACAGGATGACCTGAGAATAAGAATCAAAGCAGTACACCTCACAGATGTGTGAGAGCATCGATCACTTGACAACTCTTCTCCTCCCTACATCTGGATGGATGCCCTGCCCTCGGTCTGTCCCTCTGAAACCAGCCTGAAGACCTCCAAGGACACTCTGGACATCTGAGTCTCATCCAATGGACAGGATGTGACAGAACCCTCAGTCTGCAAAGCAAACACACAATGGCATTAAAAGAAGCACACAATGAATATTATATGCTATTAGCTGGAGTAGGCTAGCCTTTTCATTTCCATGTTATTTTTACCTCATCATCATGTCCATCTATACTTTCAATACTGAAGGCCCCTTCCTTCTGCCCTTGTGCAATACTTATCTGGAGCTACTAATATCTACAGTGGTATGGTACCCACCCCCTTAAGTACATTTTTCGTATAGATTCTTCACTTTAATTCCATTGCCACATGACTGCTTATCTATCAATGCTGTGATAAAGCGTGATGTTAATTTCTAAGGGAATATTAAACCTGTAAGGGACTTATTACTAAAGGTTTTTCAATCCATTGCTATAATATGAGCCCAAGTTCTTACCAAATGAGTCCAGCTCAGATCGCCTTCATGACAAGGCATTGGAAAGATCCTCTCTAAGTCACTGCTATCTCCTTGTCTGTTCCCCACGGCATCTCCGTTTCTCTCCCCTCTGGCATGAGTGATCCCATTGATAGTTAGGGTACTCTGGGATTGGGAGGAAGCGGGAGATGGCTGTGTGGGCACGTGGTGCCCCGTCTGTTCTGTGGAGAGCCGATCTCGCAGTGACTTGCATATCATTAGCCTGCATGGAACAGAGGTCAGCAGATAACGTCTGCTTCACCATATTAATCATTTATCTTCACTTGTAAATACAGACATTCATATTATTGCTTTTAAATTTTATTTTAATATATCTTTTTTCATAATATGTCTTTCATTTTAAACACAATATAGGTAGTGTGTGGCAAAAGCGGTTTGGTGTGATATATATCAGGGGTGCCTTCCTACCTGCCCCTGTAGCCAAACATTAGGAACAGCACGCAGAAGATGATGCAGGTGACCCCAAAGTGAATCCCGATGATGATTGCAGTGGAGGAGCTTTTGCTTTGGTCGTCCTTCACACAGTTACATGGTGTTCCCAGTACTATAGATGGAAAATCCATGACTCAGAAGTGGAGAGGAGAAGGACACGGAAAGGCAATACCATTCTCCGCAAAGTCGAAATTCAAAAACAACAAAAGGCAATGAACAGGCATTTTAAACCCAGCTATAACAGAGTGCTCTGTGATGCCTGAGTATCTACATCTACGTTTCAGACACATAATAAAATAAATTTGTTTGCTCCCCACCAGGCACACAACCAGGCCCCAAAATTCTTTTCTGTCTCGGGGTTACTGCTAAGCCTGCTGGCCCCTGTCCACCGATGAGCAGCATGTCTGTCCGGAAGTCACCTGATCTCTCAGCAGCCTCCTTCAGGGAGACGAAGCGCACGGTGGCATTGCTGTCACCATGTTGGTTGAATGCCTGAACCTTCACCTCGTAAACCAGCGCTGGGTCTGAGGGGGGGGGGGGCAACAGAGGGAAAAGCACAAGGAACGGGGGCATGTTTAACATAATAAT
>JABFEA020000010.1:3523954-3535486 GCA_019775915.2 Cyphomyrus plagiostoma | reverse complement strand
CCCCCCCCCCCCCCCCCCCCCCCCCCCCCCCCCCCCCCCCCCCCCCCCCCCCCCCCCCCCCCACACTCAGCCTGCCGATAATAGCAACACTGGCCTCTCAGACTGACCCATTCTCTCCAATTCCATCAAAGGCCCCGGAATTCCTCACTTGAAAGAAGCTGATCTCTCTTTAACCTGTCCTCTTACAGCACAGCCCCCTGGCCAAATTAGGCTGTCATTAAAGGCTTTGCAGGGCGTTTGCTCCCAAGGTGGAGCTTCGTTCTGGCTTTGACGCCCGGCGCTCTTGTTGCTTTGCGATTTCTAAATCATTTTCTCCCTCTCAGGGTAATATTGTAGCTGCAGAGTGCCAGCTCCACGGGGTTAATGGTCTTCTCCGGCTCCTTCCTGTAACTGGTGCTTAAAACAGAGCTGCTAGAAAGTTATAGCAGCCTGACGAGTCATGACCCGGCCCTTGAATAACTGCAGTTGGAGAGCTACAGTACCCCACTTGCCCACCATGAGAGGGAGCAAGAGAGCCTAAAGACAAGGAGGGACGATGAGCCTGAGAGCATGAAAGGAAATCAGGCTGGAAAATAAAAGGCTGTAGGTCAGAGGATCATTTATTTAATTAAAAATGATATTACTTCACTATTGATGATCTACTAATAACTGTTCTTCTTATTATCTTAATTTTTCATGCAGACAAAAAAAGTAAATGGAACATGAGTCACACCATTTATCACCAATGTAAACAAAATAAATTGCGAATGGTTTCTTACTGTGTTCTCTTGGGCTGCGTACATATAAAAGACAAACTTTAATCATCTTCTAAATAATAGTGACCTCCACTAAGAATCTCAGGTCTATTAATGGGAAATTATTTTTCTTGTTTTTGCAATAATCTACCCCATGAAGGCAGTATTTTATCCAGATACTTAAATGCTCGTAAAACCGAAAGACCTGCATAAAAATTATAATTTCCTCACCAGGTCCTTTCTCACATTACAAGCATAAAATAATTTGAATTGATTATTCGTGGAGAGAATAACAGGGTACCATTATAAAATTGCCCTTGGCCATAGATCTAATTATAGCACTGATTTCATTTTATGTAAGCTATTTCTTAGGATTAAAATAATCTTGTGCTTTCATTTTCTTTTTTGTGTGTAATGACCATGGTAAAAACCACTGTCTGTCACTGACCACTCAAAGGCCTGATTTATTAAAGGAGTCTCTTAAAAACAAACAGAGCCTTATGCTTTGGTGTTTGAAATCCATGGAGAAAAACCATTCAAATTACATTTTTCTTGTTTTATTGTTTAATTATTATTTTGTTTTGACAAACTGAAATTAAAAGGAGCAATTCCATATGCAGTAATCTGGCCTTGTTTGAACTAGAAGAGAAGGCCACTGTTGGAATGTATCCTCGTGTATTTTTGTACATCACACACTTGGTGTCCGAAGCACATCACTGCGTGCAAAAGAAGATGCAAAAAATCCCACAGCTGAAATTTACATGCCGACAGAATTTTCACTGACCCCTGAAAATGCCAGTGAAATTGGCTACAACTCAGAGAGTGAGAGTGAGAGAGAGAGAGAGCAATGCAGGGAGAATTGCAGAGAAAGAGAGATAGAATAGAGGGAGACGGGAGAAGAGCAGCCATTGAATGGGGGATGATGGACAGCATGTATCTGCCAGCACTGCTCTAGGCAGAGCGCAGGCCATGGAATGCTCCAGAGCACTTAAAGAACCTACATACATTTCAAACCTGGATGTGTTTGTTTGAGTCACCCCCCACCCCACGTGCACTTACACGCACACGGACACGCACACGCACACACACACAGGTTTGTAATTATATCGTTGTAGGGACTCTCTATTTATTTCTATAGGGAAAACTCTAATCACAGCATGATGACCTTAACCCCTACGCAGCCCTAACCTTAACCAGTAACCAAACTAAATACAAGACTTTTGGCTTCTTAACCTTTTTCGCATTCACAGATTTCTATGAAATTAAGGTTTTCCAAATGGGGACCTGAAAAATGGCCCCAGAAGTATGGAAGTTTCAGGTTTTACTTTGGGGACATTTTGGTCCACACACACACACACACACACACACACACACACATGCTGTATTATCCAGCAATGCTCTTCTTGTTACAGCCTTCCACGCCATCTGCAGCTCTCCTTACCACAACAAAGATGATGACACACAATTCCTGAAAGGTTCCTGCACAGCAAAGAGCTACAATTTGTTTCCCAACTACACCATAACACACGGTAAGATGGAGAAGCACAAGGGCCTTCTTGATGGTCGTTCAAAATGCTATTGGTAGACAAGTAGACCAGCGTGGTAGGTAAAGAGATTTGGAGAACAGTCAATCCCTTTTCTACATGCCCCCCATGCCATTCACCACTGGGTGTGCCCCTGCAGCAGCATCTACCCCTGTTGGACCTCCCATACTTGGGGAGATGGCCTTCTGTTAGACACACCTCCAAATGGGGGCTGTCAACAGAGACAGACCCCCCTCTCTGTCCCTCATATGCTCTCTCTCCTCTTTTATGAGTCTGGTGTCTGTAGAAGTTGTACCAAACTGGGTGCTGGTCTACCAAGGCATCAGCCTAGAGTACATCTGCTTCTTTTGCTTCTCGCTGTATCTCAGCCTGAGGCTTACTAATGTGTTTTCTTCCTTTTCATTCCTATTTAAGCATATTCATGCTAAATAGCTCCAAGAGTTTTATAAAAACGTTATGACAGCCATGACGACTTCAAGAAGAAAGCAGTTGCAAAGATCAAACACTAGGGTCACATGTTAGTCTTCAAATTCGGCACTTGTTTAGAGCTCAGACAAGTTACAGTCTTCCTTGAGGCATGTCATTTACTGCCTTTTTCAGTATACTGTCTCATTTTCTGTCACTCTCTCTCTCTCTCTCTCTCTCTCTCTCTCACACACACACACACATACACACACACACATCACCCTGTCAGTAGTAATGGGTTTCTTGTCAGTGTAAGCCAACTGGCGCCCACTCAAGGGAATTTTTCAGGCTGAATTGCAGCCATTAATCACAATCTACAACAAACCTACGGTAAGGAAAGATGTGGATGGAGAGGCTATAGTGTTGGTGAGAACACAGGAGACAGAAAGAAAGTGCAGCAGACCCAGCGAGGAGCCAGAGTGACTAGGATTAGAAGCACACAGACTAGGATATGACACAAATCTCCATGCTGATGCATCTGTGACCTCCTCTTCTTAAAGAGAAACACAATTACATCAATTGTGTGCAGCATGCACTTTTAATTAAAAACACCACACTATTCCAAATATAAAGAGAAAAGCAAAAAAAGGTAAACTCATTATTATTTTAATTAATGACAAATGAGGTGAAAAAAATGGCATGAACAACAGGACATTTTCAAAAGAGGGGGTGAAAAGGCAGGAGGAGTCTATGCCACAGGAAGGCACTGGAGCGGGTGGCCCTTGGGAGGCTATAGCAGAATGAGAGCTCAGGAAGCAGAGAGGCAGGCGTGTGGGCTGGACCCAGAGACAAGCACCAGAGCAGGAGAGACAGCTGTAACTTGGGTACCTGCCTGATGCTGGCCTCCAGAGAAATCAGCCCGCTCACAGCCTTCCTTCCCCATGGCCGCTAACCTGGCTAATCCATGCTAATTAATGGTAATAGACGCCCCCACCCTCCTGATTGCCCCACCCACCCATTGTGCACTCATCCTTCTCTGTCACATACACACACAGCCCTCTTCTTTTCTCATATATATACACAAACACAATCGTTCCCTCTGTCACACACACATTTGTTCCAGCATCTTTTGGTTTAAAGTAGAAGATATTCAGCACAAATCGACCTGTTTTGTTTTGAGAACATTTAGGATTTAGTTTTCACAAAAATACCCAAAACACAAATACCTTACAGAAAATCATTAACTCACAGTTTCAAATATGGTACTCTGCAAAGATCTTAAGCAGTCATAGAAAATGTTTAAAGCTATTTATCTGGGTAGCAAGTGTATATTTTCTCAGAGTGAAAAAAACATTTAATATTACAACATATGTAATTTAAGCAAAACAATAAAAACTAACAGGAATTTCTTCTGTTCTCCAAAAAGTTACTGAAATATCGTTGGATGGCTAGATGAACACCACTGTGGTTCCTAAACATCTTCTCAGGGGTAACTCAGCCATTTCAATTATTTGTTAAATTTCACCACCAGCTCACTTAATTCATCAGTAGTTTTAAAAAGTCACTAAGGCATTGATTAACCATATGAGGTGAGCTAGTGGTCAAGTCACAAACTACATGTGTGTATTGGATGGTTTCTGCAAATGCTAGGGTGACTTTAGGTTTTGAAATGGCTAAGTTGACACACTTAGAGAGACATAACATCATAGTTTTACATCAACATGAAGATCATTCAAGCAACTTTCCGTAAGACTTTTGCTTGGTACTACATTTAATTCTTACACAATTTCACATAGCTATTGTTTTCTCAGGTTACTATTGCACAATACAATAGGTATGATTCACCTAAAGCTGAAGTGGTTATATAACTAAATTTAGCAGCAACAGCATTAAGCAACAGGACTGATATTTTGGTTGCTGCTGAGCTCTAATTACAATCGGGGCCAAGCACAGACGTCCTTGGAAGGAAAACACTGAAGTGAAGCAGCAGGCCTCCCATTTCACAAACAGCTGTCACTCAGTTTGTGAGAACATGCTGTCTAAATGGGGGCCACTTTAATCTCTTTGTATCTCACATGGACCCCGGATTACCTGGGTTAATTAGGATTACCAGTCGTTCTTCCTCCAAACAATGTTCCTGTGTTCCTCTGCAGACTGGTGTCCCTTCCAGGGGGAATACTTGTAGGCCAAGATTCCTCACAAGCATCAATGGCCTGAGCTCAGTAATGCCACATTCAGCATGCGGTCTGCTTAACACCTACCAAACACACTCCTCTTTCTGTGTTCAGCGTGACTCGTTCTTCCTCTGTCTTTCCAAAACTTTCATGAGAATACACACTTTCTCTCTGTCTCTTTGTCTCTCTCTTTCTCTCTCTCTCTCTCTCACACACACACACACACACACACACAGGTTTGTAATTATATCTTTGTGGGGACTCTCAATTCATCTCTATGGGGAAAATTCTAATCCCAACATGACAGCCTTAACCCCTACCCAGCCCTAACCTTAACCATAAGTAACCAAACAGAATACCTTTGGCATTTTTACATTATTATTTTAAAAGAGAAATCAATCTGAAAGTTTGAGATATATACAAGTTGTGGTAACCATCTTATCACCAGCACTAGGCATCATCAACATGCAGAAGAGGTTCTGACAGGTTCTGAGTTCTCATGAGCAACAATGCTGACAAAGTTGGGTGTGTTGACCTTCCCAAGACTTAAACATACTAGTTTTTGACAAGTAATGCCAATTATTTAACTGATGGATGAAAAAATGGCTAACATTACTGCAACATCATGGATATCCTGAGGAACGTGGGTCAGTTATCATGAAATATACTTTTGCTCTTTAACTGAAACTGCACTATTACTCAGAATTTTGTCTATACAAACCACTCAAAAGCAACCATTCAAATCCACTGTGATCATTCATTTGCCCATTATTTTCAGAATCTTGAATTCTCAAGCACCCTCATGGACACAGGCAGCTGTAGCTCCCCAGCTCGGCAGGTAACGCTCTAGCACTGAGCCCCAAGGATGCAGGATAGAATCCAGTGAAAGGGAAAGAAATTATGTGTGTTTGTATTAGTGACCGTGATTGTTTGACAGCTGTGTGGTGGACTACTGCCTCCTCCACTTTGGAACATTGGAACGAATCTTAGTTCTCAATAGCATTCTGAAAAGTGAAAATGAGACTGACATTTTGTCAGCTGAAATTAAATTCCAGCATATTGTTATCTCTGTTTACCCTATGCAGGTAAAACAATTGTACCAGATTCTAGAAGGGTTTTTTCTCTTCATTTATATAAAATGCACAGGTATATAAATTATTAAACATATGACATACACAAATGGTTATGTAATATACATTATATATATATATATATATTATAGTAGTTATTCATGTCTTCAAGAAAGTATCAAAATAACAATTACCTACAAACTGGTTTGTAAATAAAAACTATTCAGGGGGACTAAGCATTCAGAGAGCATGGGGAAGAATTAACACTGTGAGAAGTACTGCTGCTGACAGCATGACAAATCAGAGGTTTTTGTGAGTGTGTGACGGAGTTTGCTTTGCTGTGGTCTTTCACAAAGCGAGAATGAGGGCTGCAGCACTCCTGTTTGGGGAAAGGGTCACAGCAGAGGCTGGCCGGGGTGACTTTGTTCAGGGCCAAAGCCAAGGTCATAGCCGCCTCCCCAGGACCTGCAGGACTGGGGGATGGGCAGTAGGCGGGTGCGAAGGGAGGATTGTCAGTGAGCAGTTGGAGAGGGAAAGGCATTCTGCCTCAGTGCACTCACACAAGTTACCATTTGCCCAGCCCAGCCCCCCTCCCCCTCCGCTGACCTCTGACCCCAGCATCTTTGAGTCAATACAGACAGAGAGAGAGGGGCATAGGGAACAAAAAAAAAACAGAGAAGCATGGAATTAAAATTAACAAAAAGGGGCCCCAGACACCAAGTCAGGCGGTCAGTGAGTCAGTTAGGAGAGAATGGCTTCCTGACCATCTTCACAAAGAGCAGCCTGCCAGTAGCCTGGTCTGCTCTGTTCCCAGCAACTCAAGAGGGACCACACAATTCAGTTCAATGGTCACATCAACACAGCATGGTGCTCCTCACAAAGAAGACCACTGATTGTAACTTATGTCTGATTCAGGCTGTCTACCCATCACTTAGCCATGACTTTGTATTTTATTTCTATTCCAGAGGAGTGCACCACTATTTTATAGATAGGGACAGCACATCATAGATGCCTTTATAAGGTAAACACATCTCCCTCCGACACCAAAATTCAAAACAAAGAAAAAGTGAATGTTTACTACAGCACATAGTCTAAAACCTTGTGCTTATAGACACTCTTTAGCATATTGTCATTTTGTAAACTTCACCTGAGTTTAAAAAAGACAGAGAACGAAAGACGGTATATTTAGTGATGGATGAAGATGTCTCAATGAAAATTTTTAACTGTGGTCTTGGACTATAAAAGATGGGTAGTCAAGCACAACAAGGATAAGGTGGGATTTGGGCAGTTGGAGAAAATTTTGTGGCACAAAAAGCCAAAAGCTGAGGGTGAGGGGTCTCCTTTCATTATAGCACGTTTAGGTGAAAACTGTAAAATGGCATCTACACGTCACTCACAAACATGGAGGTTTGAGGTCAAACAGGAGAACAATGCACGCAAATGCTCATTAACCAACACACACACCCTGACTGTTGCTCCACACACAGGGGAATTAAAGCACTGTCTGGCTCATGTGACATTTACCCTCCAAAACTGCCCTGCCCATCTGGCCTCTGACCTCTATTACTCTCAGACTCCCCCCCAGTGCAGCTTTTAACCTGGAAAGGAGGTCTTAGTGGATGCTTTTTCATTAGTTGCTTTGAGAGAGGCTGGGGTGGTCCTCAGACATCCTGAGTGAGGCAGAAATAACTGAAAAAAACTGGCGCCCTACCAAGAAACTTTCCCGTCCTACCACCTATTCACAGCATGCACTGATACTGACTGCAAGTTTCCTGATCCAAAAGTTAACAGACTGACAGACATTACAAACTTCTCCTCAGCCACGAAGATGCAGCGGCATCTTGACTTCCGACTGCAACTAAGGAGGGAAAGTCTACCTTGCCCCATCCTTGCTACTTTCTACACCATTCTCATACCATCGAGAGTGTCCTGACCAGCTGAATCATTCTGATTTTGGAACTACAATGTCTTTGTCTGCAAGACCCTACAATTGACCTCTGTACCCCTCATTGTTGACATACACCGCATGTCTTTGGGTGGAAGCCCAAGTGATGAGTATAAAAACTCCACAGAGACGCACACCCTCACACATACAGGGAAGGCAGGACTGGAAGTGTGAGTGCTACCTACTGAGTCACCCAGCTATCTAGAAGCTTACATCTGATTAAATATGAACAATTTTAATAATGTACCAGTATAGGGTACTGGCTTTCATCCAACACCCAACATCGGTCCTTAATACCCCTGTGGAGCCACAGCATAGAGAAGCAAGAGACAAGATCCCAGGCCAATAAGCAGCCATCTCGCCCTGCATGCTGCAGCTGCTACCACTTCAGATCCATTAAGAAGACGGTGAGATTTACACACCCGGGCTCTTTTAAAGTGCCAGGTTGATGGCTGAGCTTCCTAATAGCGGCCCTGTCAGAATGCAAGTGGAGAGGAAGTGAAGCTGCACGTGGAGTCTGACTGCTCATCAAAGACTTTTATATTTGTATTCACTGCACTCATGGCCACATAAATTCATGAAGTATTCCAGAAATACATTTCTTTGAGCAACCATGACTGCAGTTGCGTGATATTTGTAATTACGTCACTCAGGATATATATTGATCAGAGACAGCATAGCACCATGATGGCTAATGACTAGTGACAATGGGCAAGGTCCCTCCACCACATTCTCAGAGAACCAGGGGTCTTTAGCCCTATCTACCAGTGGATGTGCTGGAATATCTCTTGACTCTATTACGGACATTTTCCACACACTGCAAGTAGAGTGGAGGACCCCTCCCTCCCTTCCCATGCCCCTTTGTCCTGCTCCCGCCAGGCAGAAGGTACCGGAGGATCCCAGCCAGTTTTAACAGACTCGTCAGCAGCCTCATCCCCAAGGCAGTTCTCTCAATACCCTGCTGCCCCCCCAACCCGAGCCTACAAATAGCCATGCCCCTCTACTGGCACTGGTCACTTTACCTCACTATTTTCGGTCAATCGACATTATACTTACTGAACTGAATATGCTGCTACATTATTTATTACAATTGTTTACGTATGTGAATGCACTAAGTATATATGCACCCTTTAGTCCAGCCCCCTCTAAACTATTGTGACACTCCTCCCCCATAACTTGCTGTCTGTATGTCACACCACTGTCCCGGGGGAACATTAATTCATGCCATTCTTTACATGCATATGGATGGTATGACAACAAAGCCAACTTGACCTGAATTAGGTAACATTCATTAAATCATAACCCAACAGGGCAAATATAACTGAAAATATACACAGCTATTGATTTACCTTCAAATAATAATAATAAACCTTTTCTGGTAATTATAATACAGTTGTTATAGTATCCATAGTGGCAGAAGGTTTATGAAGTAGGTGGAGTGATCATTTTGATATATTCAGCATAATGTCATAGTGGTTAACAGGGCAGAATGCATGTAGTGTATTGTGCAAGCCAGTTCATTGTTGCTGGGTTTTCATGAATTCAGTTGACTTAAAATCGTTGGAAAGCCTAATCTCAAGGTGCGAGCGCATTGTGGCAGGAACAATGCCTGTTTTTCTGAAAGTGTCCATGAAAAGAAAACAGAAAAGGCCCCTCGGGTCCGGTAACCAGCATTCTAGACTGTCTCCCCTCAAAGAAAGTGACCTAGAAATGAGCTGCGAGCAACAATAATCCTCACTTGCTCTATGAACTTTGGACATTTTTGGTAGCTCAAAGTGCTGTTGGGTGTCAGTGTGTTTAATGAGAAGCATTACTTCCTGCACATATAAACATCATGCTAATGGCTAGGCAAGTTAGCAATACAATACAATGTTTGCATTCCAAATTTAATCCCGGTTATGGAGCTAAATACTCAGAATCAGTATAATCTGGAAATTACCTTTAATATTTATACAAATTCAGCACAAACCATTCAGTAGGATTATATTACAAAACATGCCCATGTGCTAGATGTAACATTTATAAATGTCAATAAAATAAAACACGCAATAGTTTTGCACAAATACCAGAATGCATCAAACATCCACCGTGTACTGATCAAAGGGTAGCTCTCTGCACTCCTGCAATACTAAGTTTATTGAGGCTTACAGTAACCTCAGTGCCTTTCTTTGCCTTTATGACAGACCCTTGATCTGCGAGATTCTGTTATTCAGCTCACTGGCAGTGGTAAGTGTCAAACACAGCTTTAAAGACCTAAAATAAGCTAATACGGCTGATGGGAGGTTTGGGGGGGTTGAACTGGCCCAACAAAGAAATGGATGGGCAAAGGTGGGCTGGAGTGGGGGTAAGGGGGCCCCCAGAGATCACTCCTCCTTCAGATAGTCAAAAGAAAGCTTCCAACCCCCCTCCTGTTTCTCACAGCAGCCCTCAAACTGGCACCGATAGTGATGATTATGTGTCACCAAACCCTCTTTGTGGCGTTACAAACAGGCAGCGGGCCCCAAACACCAGGCTTCTTCTTTATATACCATGTTCTTTACATGCACCACTAGATACTAGATATCTATTGGTTTCTGACATGACTCCAGCTCTGTGAATCTTCTATTAAGCAGGAAAAATATGCAGCGAAGAAAATTCACAAAGTTCATATAACATAAAAAAGAGAAGTAGCATGTTTACTATGGTGTTTACACTACCCTGAACCACCGTGCTTATTGCCCAGTCACCTGTAATGTACTATTGAAGCACATTCACACATTTATTTTTATATATTGATGCAGCTCCTCATTTCACCCAGTGCTTTTCCATTCCGCTTCTATTTCCACTGAACAACACTTCATCCCACTTCTGCAAAGCTACACTAGGGCTCCCAGGTCAATTACAGTCTCACCCCATGAATAGGGCATGGAGAAAAAAAATAAATTATAACTTAACAAAGCTTTAACTCTTTCCAATGAATCCTTAAGGATGGAACAAAGGCGCCTTCTTTCGATTCATGCTAAAAGCTATTTTGTGAGGGAAGCTTTTGATGATCAGTTGCTTGAGGACGGGGCTGTATAGAGAGAGAGGCTGTGGTGTGGACAAGCGGGCTGCTCTGGGTCCGACCGCCCCGCTCCTGTCATTGAGGGGCATGATAAAAAGCTTCCTGAGCTCAAGCTAATGAGCAGCAGAGAAAGGGGAGAGGAAAACCTTCAAAGAGATAACATTTACAAAAATAAGTGTTTCCTGGAAAGGCCCGGTGATTGAGCATCCTGACAGGAGACCCACACCACAGCCGCTCCCGACCGCGAGCTCACACAAACGGCTGACAAGCAAATAAGAACAGCGATTTATGGATGAGGGGGGATTTCTTTATCCAAGGGGGGCTGTTAGGAGCCTTCACTAATCACACACATCCTTTGCACGACAACCCGGCTGCCTGTAATACTGCAAATTACGTTAAAGTACAAATTGAGCATGAGCACTGACACTGACAAATACACAGAGAAAGCCCCCAAAAAGAGTCTTTGATCTCCAGCAGGCTAAAAGGGAATCTACATTCAGCCCCATTTAAGGGAGAAAAAGACCCACCATCCTCAATCGGGGGCCCCCCCCCCCCCCCGCACCAACCCCCCGCGGGCGTAGGGAGAGGGTGAAAAAGAGGGAAGGCGAGAAGCGCGG
>JABFEA020000010.1:3500137-3523854 GCA_019775915.2 Cyphomyrus plagiostoma | reverse complement strand
TATCATTTTTCCTCCCCTTTTCTGGGTTTAAACTACCCACACTCCAAAAACCCCCCCCCCCCCCCCCCCTCGGGACGAAAGCGCCTTGAGATTGTTCTTATGCTCTAAAGGGCCATGACTGCTACCCGAGGGGAGAACCACCTGCATCGTGCTGGACAGGAGCCACTCAACCCTGAAATATGGCACGCAAGCCAACAAGTTGTTGGTTTAGGTCCCACTGTTGTTCTTCAAGCAGAATTACTTAACCTGGAATTACTTAACCTGGATTACATTAAAATACACCCTGGATTAAAAATCATGGTAAGATGCTGAGAGCTGTGCTGACTGACATCAAAACTGCAAACTTCAGAGAAAGCAGACGTATAGTTAAAATAACTGAGCAAAAACACATTAATGCCTATATACAGAAAATATATAACTGACTTGCAAAATAATTTTAGTTAAAGATAAAAAATGATTTATTAGGTGTGTGTGTGTGTATGTGTGTTTGTGTGTGTGTGTGTGTGTGTGTGTGTGTGTGTGTGTGTATCTCTACGCCAGGGAGTTTGACTGCCTGTTATAGCAGCGGCCCATGGATATGTGTGCATATACATGTATATGCATTCTGCCACAGAGCACCACAAGTGTCTCTCAATCTCACTGGTGCTATGAGTGATCAAATCCAGGAGCAGAGGTGAGCAGGCTGACAGGGACGACACCCGGGAAGAAAACCCCGATGTGCATTTAATCACGTTTCACTCTGCCTTCAGGGGAGAAGTCGTTTTCATAAGAGGTTCGGCAGATGTAACCCACTGAGCCGTTCGCACATTGGGTGTCAATTGCCGAGCGAAGTAAACAAACATCAGTCCGCCCCCTAAATATGTACATATATAATTATGTATGGTCACTGGCCCATAATTCATGGCTGCTACGGATACGGTGCAAGTCATTCCAGAAAGCAGCACAGCGTTCATTACTTCAGGTCAAAATGGCAGCCATCAGCCTAGGAAGTTAGACGGCAGTGAGTCACAGAACGTGACCCTTCTGGCTATCAGCAGTGTTTAAGCACAGAAAGTCACTGGTGTTGCTGGGGTAGTAAAGTAATCCCAAGCCACGACATCCAAGGGTTTGACTGCAATGGTATCCACATCATCATAATAGGATATAATTAAAGGTAAATATTATTATTAAATAATAATAAGAGGTAAATATTATTATTTGATTTAAAACAATAGAAAGAATAAATGTTCAATCACAGGTGATGTGAAATCACTGAGAAACATAATGTAGACAGTTCTGCTCATATAATAATCCAATTATTGTTGTTTATCATTTTAAATGTATTTTTTCTAATTATGCGATTTTTCCCAGCTGTTCTGTGATCATGTGGATTTTTAACTTTACCCTTAATCCATGCAGGAGGCAGATTAAATATTTTCCCTCTTGTAAAATTAGCATAATGTTAAAAATGCTACTTAAATATGACCTTTTCTGAATGTTCTCCCGGGGGGAGGGGGGTTCTCTGTAATCAGCTGACTGATTTCCATGAGAGAATAGAGCACCCACATACTACAGCAGCCTCACTGGCTGTGGCCACTACATTTCCACATCATATTGTCCACAAAGCGTGTTAAAGTGAAAATGAGGACTCAAAACTGGTGACAGTGACAAGCCCCAAACACACGGCTGTGCATCTAAAAGGGGATCTGGCCAACACTGATTAATGTTACACAACAACATTTAGTTGTTGTGTAAACTCTACTAAACAATTTAGTTGTTTAGTAGAGTTTTTTCTGCATGTATCTGTTTTGTGTCACCTTTGGAGAGCGGAATCTGCGTTGATCAGTTATTTTCTTGCACAATGACCTTGTATTTGGTTGGTCAACAGCCTAAACCTTGATTAGCTTTTCGTATGACAAGGTTCGAAATATTGGGCCCAGCATGCTGCAGAGGTGCAGCCTGAAGCCTGGGTGTGACACTGAAATGGGCACCATATGGGCTACCTCTTAAGCTACATCATCCATTCTGCTTTCGATTTATTTAAGACCGAGTTTCCCAATTCTGTTCCTGGATGGCCAGAATCCAACACAGTTTGCAGATTTCCCTGCTCAGACACACCTAATAAATCTGGTAATTAGCTGATTAATTTGCGTTTGAACAGGGAAATTTGCAAACTGGCCCTCCAGGAACAGAATTGGGCAACCCTGATTTACAACAATGTCTGTTTGGGACACTGATGAGCAGATATCCATAACAATCTCAAATCTCTATCAGAAACTCTCCAGTTCATGTTTTTTTCCTCTAACAAACTGTGATGCACTCCACCAGAGCTGGGAACAAGACAACATGTTTCTGTCAGCATTTACTTTTATTGTGTCATTTGCCGCATGCTCTGAAGAACTGGGAATATCTGTGGAATAATGAGCATCCCCTCTGGCATTCTGCATACCCTGATCATCAAGCTGCTACCAGCTTGAGATCAACACTGCTCCAGTGGGGCATATGTCAGCATAAACACACCATTAACTAAGAGCTGGTGTATTTAGTGCGGTGCAGTCATTTTCCACCCTTCTTTCAAAAAGTATCAACATAAATGGCAAAACATAATTAGCTGATGTGAGATAAGTTAGTAGATGGATAGACTGTTTTTACACAAACACAGAAAGAAAGGGATAAAAAGAGACAGAAAGAAGCCATTGAAAAATAAGTTTAATAAATATTTCCTACCCTTCCTGAGATAGTAGGGAATGATTTCAAGGAATGACCAAAGAAAAAAAGGTGATTATATTGAAGACCAAGACACAGGCAGACAGGTACATTTTAAGCTTGTGACCCCCATCACAAAAAAGTACAATTCCCAGCATACAAGATCTTACAGTAAAATGGCAGAAAAGGTGCATAGGCTTCTTCAACCCTACTACTCTTGCTAACTCCTACTTTGTTCTTCTCAAAGTCATTCCCTCAAATTGGCACCTAGCTGACTCAGTGCAAAGCCCAACTTATTAGCTGGCTATAGAAAAATCCATTTTATCTACCAAAGCCAGGCAGCCTTCTTCACATGAACCTGAGCTATTAGGTTCTAATAGACCAGGGGTCAACAGACTGATTAAAAAAATTATACAATCAAGGTTAAGATCAAGAATAAGCCTTCGATCATAATTGACTTGAAGCAGTGCACCTGATTTAAACATTAGCACCTATTAAACAATTCCTCTTAACAGAGAAATAAAAATCCCCATGTTGCACAAGAGAACCTCTGATTACATAGCAATAAATAGCAACTGTCATTCTTTTAAGGGTATGTTCTGGTCAGAAGGTGGTCACTTACTGGCAGCTTGTACTCGTGCCTTGCGGCTCACAACCAGCCCATAGGAGTTCTGGGCCACGCATTCGTAATCTCCCTCATCCGACGAGCCATCAGACCTAGTCTTCTGAAAGTGGCCAATCAACAGAGACCCATTGGTGAACATGGCATAGTTCTGATCCTCAGTGAGCCAGCGGCCATTCCGCCGCCACAGAGTGGTGATTGGCGGGATGCCGTCCACCTGGCATGGCAGCATGAGGGGCTGCTCTTGCACAGCGATTATGTCACTTGGCTCCAGAGTGAAGGAGAGCTCTGGTCCAGAAGTTACACCTGGAGAAAGGCAGACACATATGGGTGATTGGGCGGAGCTTACAAGCAAAAATTGATTGCATACATTAGAACACGAAAAACCACAGACGCACATAACAAAAACATTCTCCCAAAGGATATGTGTTCATATACACAGCAGAAATGTCTTTTTAACCATTCTTTTTTTAAGCAACGGCCACCTTTTTCACTGAGACAGTAAACCAGGCAACAGGTAGACAGAGTACTGGGCACCTTATGGTCCAGTTGCAGGAACACCTAACATTGTCATTTTATGCAAAAATGCAAACCCATTTAAAGATTGTACTGCATCCTCAACCACATACTGAATGAGTCATCTTGTGATAAACAAAACTTATTAAATTGATTTAAGCAAACATTTTCTAGTCACCCTCACTTGACCCAGACTGTGATAAACAGTTAAAGGTTTCATGGATGGATGGATGCAGGTTGTGGTATTGCAGTGGTGGACTGGACTAAACCTGTCACAGAACCACTATAACCAAGAGATTTGATTTGTTGGTAATTTGTTATCAATTCTCAAAAAAGTCTTAAACACAGAAAAAAAGCACCAATCAAAATGGAGAGCAGAAGGACAATGGGGTACATATGAAGAGGAACAATGAAGATTTCACTTCTCACACCATCTTTTTGTGCTGGTTTGCAATTAGCACTAGAAATTAATATATCATTTAAGAGAAAACAAACAGAGTCAACACGTTCAAAACTATAATACTTTAAAAATATGATAATATAACACAGTAAAATAAGTCATTCCTCACATCACCATATTTTCTTTGCCCATTCGGAAACTAGGTCAACAAAGACATTATTTTCTCTGTGACGTGACTCACAACTCGTTTTCGTACATTTTACGCACTTCCAGTTTTGAACCTAATCCTGCCATTTATTAAAGGATTGTCAGGTACATATTTATAGAAATTGATGTCACCTGCCAATTATAAATTCTAGCACGTATAGAATCTTCATTAAATCCCACTTGAAAATACAGATTACTGAACAACCATTCTCCTACCTTCTATAACTGGCAGTTCACACTTTCCCTCCTGATATGTATTGTAATCAGTAAGCATCATCACCACAAAGAGGGCTTGTTACAAAAACCTGCTCTCTTTAGTCCAAGAACAATTTGGTTCTCTTTGGTTTAACGCAATATGACTTACAGGTCCTTAGGGCACCACAGTAATCTGGAGTAATCAAGCCTTTTACACGAAAGGGAAGATTGCCTGTGTATTTCAGCTGCAAGCACTCACGTCACATTTAAATGTAATCATTTATGAGACCCCTCTGTCCAAAGCAAAGCGAGGCAGACAGTTCATTTAATAGCTTCGTGAAAAGCCAAAGAATTGGAAATTACTGCTCTTAATAGAGGCCCTGCCTTTTTGCCAACTGTACGGTTACATTTAAGGAATATAAGACAGTATTATACCAAACACACACACACACACACACACACACACACAAACACGCACACACTACAGCAGTTTCCTCTCTGTATGTGTGTGACCAAAGGAGAAAGGAGGTTCAATAATATTCAGTGTTTAATACATTAAACAACTTATTAAAACATAAAATAATTTTATATTAAAAAATAAATCATTCAATGTTACTATACATTTGATAAAAAACGAAAATGTTTAAATTTCGCATAATAATATCTCTGTTTAAATACAACATCTCTCCACTCTTTTTACGGAAGGAGCGGCCGAGCCTGGGGGCGGGGTGGGATTGAACCAGCGTTGCCCGGCCCGAGTCCCCCATTTTCATTGGCTCCGAGTAACGTCGATCAAAGAACGTGGCGCGTCTTCTCCAAACGCACGTATGTGACGCAATTTGCACGAAAACACAATACACAAAACACCATTTAGGAAAAACATCCAGGTTTCACTTGTCCTTTTCGATTGCTTCCTGTTGGTGAAATACTGTCTCTGAAAACAAACTGGAGCCGCCACTGATTGTAAATTTATACAGTCCAAAATATACTTATTATTCTAAGCCTAAAAAAAATCAATCAGTCCCTCAAGCATAAATATTTTAATGGATGTCTTAGATAATTCATTTTGAATAAAATGAAACTGATAAACCTACACAAGGCACCGTGTTATTGTTTGCCTCACAAAAATGCCAGTGGGCTTCCTCTGCACCTGGTGAGAGGTGAAGTCATGGGGAAAAAACATGCATGACGGCGGGGAGTGGGGAAGCAATATGAAAAGGAAAACAAATGTGGCCCATTTCATATAGATTTCATCACACACACACACACACACACACACACACACACACACACACACACATATATATATATATATATAAATAAATCAATAGGTTGTAATACACATAGCCTATATATTACTTTCACATGTCATTTTTACTGGGGATTAAGGATGGTGTTGCTTCTGAAAAAAAGAGGACCAATCACATTTACTTGAAGTAACCTACCCAGCTGAAAGGCTCAATTAAATGAGGAAAAAACCCGAACTATTCAAGACAACACAAATATTACGTCATACAACAAATACTGCATGGTCTTCCGTGCAGTCAAATTGCCGGTTCAGAGTGAGAATACAACCAGCCTTTGTTATGCCGAAAGCGGTCTATTAGAATGATTAAATAAAAAAGTCTTGTTAAAAAACTCAGCGTAAACTCGGCATATACACAATATGGAGTGATAACTGTTGAAGTTTACCTACTGCTTTACAGGCAATAATTCAGAGAGCATCGGGTTACCAAAACAGTTACCAAATAGATATAATCGTGCACTCAAGGATAGAATGACAATACGTATTCAAAATACATTGTCTTTCCGTCTGAATGGATTACCCTATATGTGCAAGACAAATTGAAACATGTTCACGGTGCATTATGTATTTTACGTATTCTCGGGACAAAAGTAGTACAATCAGCACCGTCGTTGCTTTTTATTTGCAGCGCAGCTGTTAAGACTGTTAGCTGTTGTGTGCTTGGCCAGCATATCGTTTCACGAAATACAAATGCTGACAGTGACACCAGCAAACAATTGGATGCTAGAGCTAAATCAGTCTGTGATAAAGGAGAAGAAACCGCTAAACTCAAAATACTTAATTTACAATATGCAAAAAATTTGTTATTGCTTTAGTTTATTTTCTTCAGGCGCATGCGGGTCTATAAATCATTCCACCCACCAGAAATTAAGTAAATTTCATTTACTGTTGGCTGCAATATGAACTGTCAAATACGATTTAAAATTGGTGTTTAATTGAGCTTCATTGCAAAATATACGCAATGCATATTAATATAAGGCGGTAATCAGAAAGGCGGCGAAAACAATGCAAATAAAAACACTTTCAAAATGTCAAGAACTCATGCTGATACAGCCAAGTTCATGGTCAGTGGGAGTGTTCAGCGCCTAGCGTAATGGCCAACCATGTTCACGGCACTGGTTACACTATATAAAAGACAAAAGACGGCACAGTTCCAAAAAGGTGTCACCCAAGTACCAAAAACGATATCAGCGATGTCAATAACACACTTACCCACTAGAGCTCTTATGAGTACTCCAAGAAAGCATGGGAAACTGAGCTTAGGAGCCATTTACTCTCTTTAAAAATAATACGATCCGTCAAAAACCGAAACTCGCAAAAATAAATAAAATAAAATAAGACAGAATAAATGAAATCATCTGGTTAAGTCTTCATATTCTGAGCTCGGGACTAGTGGTAGTAGTATATGCTTGCGCCATTTTGCTCATCTATAAAGAAATTACTAGCATCTCTCCCGTTCATTCCCTCTTTTCTTTCCATCAGTAGACCCCGACGCCTGCAATAAAACGCTGACCTCCCAGTAATCGCATGGGCTCTCTCCCTCCTACCGCCTTCCTGCACCTCCTCTCCTCCCCCTGCCTCGTTCGTCGTCTCTTTCTGGAGGCACCACTTGGGAAAAGACTTCACCACTTACTAAACAGAGGCGGGATTTTTAATATTAATTGTTTTACAATGTCAGTGTTTCCATTTTAATTGCAGTTGCATTGTTTTGGTCCTGGTGCCACATATTATAATTAAATTTAGATGAATTACAATTACTAAACAAACTGTTTTTTAAGTGTCATGTATTATTTTATTTTGCTGGTAACCCACGACTGTGACTTTACTATTTAGGACGTATTAATTCCAATGTAGCACATTTATAAAGGAGTAAAAGATATTAACTTTCTGTTCTATTTGTATTGTCAATGAGGAGAAACTAATGAAATATATGTTGTTTTGATAACATTTTAAGTAATATTAACATATATGGGCTATAGGTTTCATTATTATTTTTCGCAAGTTGTAAACATACATATATTCAGTTTAAATATAAAGCGCGATTTCTTCTTATGTTCTTATGATAATATTTCCTCATACATTATAATAAGACTGTAAAAAGGAGAAAGACGCAAGACCCAAAATCTGAAAACAAAAAAGCTGAAATGAGCAGTGACCTCTACTGACAATGTACGGTACTGAATAATATGTTACAAACGGGATCCGATCAACTCATACAAGCACAAGAACAAGAAAAAAATCTCTGTAACGCAATCAGCAGTAAAGCTTCAGCTGGTTTTCCACATCACACGTTTATTCAACATTTATTATCTAGGCGAATATGTGCCTATTAGATATAAATTTAAACCTAACCATCGGGAACTTTCTTTACAAGATAACATCCATGATAGACAGTATTACACAATTTCAGCATTAAGATATCAGTTCCTAAGCACATTTATAAAGAATCTGGGATTAATACAACTAATTGAATAAAATACCCAATTGAATGATTTACCATTAATGAAAGACACGTACCATATTGTAAAATTAAGCTTTACATTAAATTGTACAAACACTTATAACATTCTATCAGTTCTTGGTTATTCATTTATGTTTAGACTGATACTGCACAAAAAACTATATAAATAAAACCATCAGTGCTGAAAAACAGCTTGGTATGACCACTTAACTGCTCACTCCACACTGCCTCTCCTTCAGAGACGCAGGTATCTCCCCAGCGCTGATTGCTCCAGCAGAGAAAGGACATACTCTCAGCTGAAATTTCAGGGGGATCTCTGATACTGCATATACTTCATTTATAGTGAGAGATGACCACTGCACTATGCTACAAAGCAAGGTCCCAGAGTGACGTTGCTGCAGACCAGAACTCTACACCAGTCCCATCAGCACCAAAACATATAGTACAGGGTCATTTCTAATCAATGGCAAAGGATATGCTGTTGATTTCGGTGGCTTCAGTGTATGAAAAGAAACATTTCGAAACCCTTAAGGACATATTATGTAATGACACCTTCTATTGAGATGTTTATTTACATCACAGCAGTTTGCATAGATTGCTTGTAGGTGTAGGGGTGTGTGTGTGTGTGTGTGTGTGTGTGGGGGGGGGGGGGGTGGTGGTCTACCTACTGCAGGAGAAAAACATCATCTCAAAAGAGGGTCTACTTGATTACACCACCTCCAAAATCTGCATCCTTTTCACGCAGCTTAGCAGCGTCACTGTCCAGATGGAGATTCTTACTTTGAAAAGCACAGGATACTTTGTAAGTGTCACATTGAAAACATCTACTTTGTTGCACAGCTGAATGAATCATGACTAATTTAAAACTGAGCACCAGCAATATTACAATTTTTTGTAATATTTAGCGATTTTTACAATTTTTAAAATTCTTCTTACATATGCCACACCTATACGTCCACCTGCTTCATGATTAAAAAAAATGGTAATAGGACTGAAAGCCTGGGAGAACAGCAAAAAGATAATACACTGCAAAGTTAGAGTGAGCATCAACAGGTGGATGAACATGGAAGACAAGTATTATGTGAGTAACACCTGTGGTGGGGGACTCGGCTAGAAGAGTAAGTCCATCCTTATCCTGGCCTTTTCACCTCTACATGTTCAGGTTAAGAACACACTGGAGATTCTATGAAGATGTTCATCACATGACATAAAATAACGTTGACAAAAATAGGAATGGGGTGGCATGGTGGTGCAGTGGTTAGCACTGTTGCCTCACACCTCTGGGACCTAGGTTCGTGTCTCTGCCTGGCTTACATGTTTGTGGGGTTTCCTCTGGTTTCCCCCCACAGTCCAAAGACATGCTGAGGCTGATTGGAGTTCCTAAATTGCCTGTAGGTGTGCACGTGTGAGTGGTTAGTGTGTGAATGTGCCCTGTGATGGGCTGGCTCCCCATCCAGGGTTGTTCCCTGCCTTGTGCCTGTTGCTTCCAGGATGGGCCAGTAGGATAAGTAGGTTGGAAAATGGATAGGTGGAAAAAATAGGCAACAGGGATGGGCAACTGAGACCAGTGTTGATGAGATGGACATGTTGATGCCAGTTGTGTGCTGAGCAGGTTTAACTCCTATAGGAGTAGCAAACACTCATGAATATGAATCAAGGCATCTCTGGATAAAGCTCTTCCTCACAGCAACACAGCATGAGTGCTGGCTGAAATGACAAGGCCAGGGAAAATCTCTGTCTGGTGGCACTTCAAAAGTCATGAGATGATATGCTGATGGGTCCGCCAGACCTTTGACTTGTTCTATAATTATATGAAAAGAGACTGGGTACCTGAGTATATGAAAAATAAAAACAGTTTACCTACACACGGCATCTGAATTGAGGTAAGACTGGTAGAGAATATACTTCACAAAGCTGCTCAACATGTTATTACAGCCCCCCCCCCCCCACACACACACACACACACACACACATTGCTGTACGCCTTCACCACTTCCCACAGTTGTCATTACACTGGAAGCAAGACGCCCAGCAAATGCTGAGGTAATAGAACAAAGCTTATTACTGGTTTTCAGCTAATGAATTCTTACCATTACAGTTCATTCATCCATTTGTATTACAATAATGCTCAGCTGAGAAAATCACCTTCAAGAAAATATTAATTAAATTAAGAATAATGTATCTTTATAAAACTTAGAATGCAGAGATTGAAATTATATGTATGTAAAGATTATGGACAAGAAGTACATGGATAATGCTTGGGCATGGCTTATGTTCATGTCTACACTTCCAATGAAAACAGAGATTAATGTGGGAAACGGGAAGGTTTAAAACTGCAACACATTCCTTATGCTGAAGCTGAAGCTTCTCAATAGGCAAATATTGCTTCATTCAGGACATATTGTCATGACCTGCTCATACGATCCTCCTGTGTGCTACGCCACCCTTGTTGCTTCGCGTTAATTCCCGATTGTAATCACCTGTTGCCTGTTCAGCCTTTCCTGTTTATTTAGTCCGCGTCTGAGTCAGTATTCCCCAGATCAGTCATAGATGTTAGTTCATCGCCGTCTGCCCTGTGTCTTTTCCCTTAAAATTAACCTGTTTATTTCTGCATCATCACCTGCCTGCCTTCGTCCTTCCCGCGTGAATCAAAGGATACACTGACTCATGAGACAAAGATTATGACCCAATCCACAGACAAGGGTATTATTTGTCTATGTGCATGAACATCAGTAATGACAAACTGACTCCATTGTAAGGTTGTCATTTGTGGACTTTACACACTGACATTGTGATGTGGTTACACAGATCATCTGAAGCACCTATTGGCACTTACATGACATGAACAAAAGCTGACAATGTCAGCACCACAGGAGACCCAGTAGACAAAACAATCAGGTGCTGATTCTTTCTTGTTTCTCATTCCATCAGCTACAGAATTACAAATATGGAAATTTCACGGTGCAGTTCCACAATCTACCCAGGATTCAATTCTACAGTATTCCTTAATGCTTTACATATCAACTCCAATATGCAAACACAAAGTCTGTTTACACCCCTAACACTTTTATTAACAAATGAGAATACACACTGTGTTCAGTTTTAAAAGTACAATTTACATCTTATTTACACTGCCCAAGTAGAAATCAACTGCATTTTTTGGAACTGTGAAACTTGCATTTCAAACCAGGGCCACCTTATGATTTTTATACACAACACTCACAAGCATCAAAGGCCACCAACCAAAAGGTTACGGGTAATTAAGAAGTGACACTTATTATTTCCCCTAGCTAATGAATGTTAGAATTTAGCATGTCTGACCCTGAAGTGTCTGCTATATAAAACTGGAGTGGTTTTTAGCCAAATCCCAGCACATTGACTCCCACATCTCGCCCATTCCGGGCTTTGAAACAAGCACACACCATCTTCCCACAAGCTAGTCCTCAGAGGTACAAAGTTCAGAATCAGTAAGTCCAGACCAGGATTTCGTTTCAACCAACCAGTTCAGCATAAACAGTCACATTCACAGAGTACTGAACAGGTTGGTTGAAACAAAATTGTGGCCTGGACTTATACTTTCTGAACCTGGACTTTCCACCTCTGCGAGTCCTCCCCCCTCTCTTCTCCAGCTGGACCGTCCAGCTGCAGCTTCTGACCCAGGCTAACTGAGAGGTTGGTGACTTTGGCCAACATGCACCACGGCTCACAGAACATTCATGCTGAGGTAACACAGAAAATGAAGGCCTGCCCTCTGCTTACCATCCCATTACCTCATTGCTTTCATGCACTCTCAAAGATAACAACAAATACATTTTTTGGAAGAAAAACAAAAAAAGGTTTTTAAAACGCTAATATTAAAAAGAGGAAATTATACATGTCATACATATTTATTTCACTCTCTTCTGTAAATTACAAATGACGCCTGTTGTCAGAATAAGAACAGCTGAATATATATACAGAAGTAAATTATCAACATACTTGAAAGAAGTTCCCGTGTGGCGACCACTGCATACATACTGATGAAGGCTTACAGACAGCATAAGGCTTCGTCTCTCATTCACAACACAGTCCCATAAGAGATGAGGACGGAAGTGGGTTTGTCATTGGCGATGGCTTCTACTACCCCTGAGAGCAGCTCTAAGGAGCATCCAGAGGGCAAAAGGAGGTATGCCTGTGCAGAAACGGGTAATAGGGGCACCTTGACTGCAAGGTACCAAAGTATGACCGATCCAATCTTAACCAGTGCTTGTACTCCTCCGTTCCTCAAACTGTGACAGAGGAACATCCATGCCTGGAACATTCTCATGGATAATCAAAAACAAAAAAAGTTACTTTCTGCTGGTCATGAAGACTGGGAAAAAATAATTTAAATCCTAATTTTAAAAAAAGGGTCTCTGAACGAAATTAGAAAAATGATTCTGTACACAAATGAGGTAGTTCTGCTTAACTGGAAGCCATAGTAGGAAACTGCTGTAGGGTGTTCAGTTGTCCTGCCACATATGCAATGGTCTGGAAAGTCCTCCTCAGCAAAAAGAACCTTCAGTTTTCTTCATTTTTACAAACATCCATCTATGCATACTGAATTTGTATGCTTATGTAAATGTACAGAGGACACAAACACACCTAAAATATTAGGCACCTGAGGCCCCCAAACTCCAGTCAGGGAGTATGTATGTGGGAAAGTGTCGTGCCGCCATGCGAGTGTGAGGTATGGTGTGAGTGTATATGAATGTACGTTATCATGTGTGAACCCTGAGACAAGAGAAGGGAGGAGAGAGACAGGCAGTCAACACTCTTAGAGTGTAAATACAAAGCTGCTTCATTTGCCAACCCAACAAGCTGCAAGTCCAGAAGCGAGGCGTCTGCCCTCTGCTGGCCACTGCGGAGCAGTCCTTGTATGACAATTCATTAGTGTGTTCAAGCACATTCTAGTCTGCACAAAATGCGGTGCTATTCCTACAGACAGGTGCATAGGGAAATATATACAGTAGTGTGCATAAGTCTTAGACAGTCAAAGAAAATGAGGTTTAAATGGTCGTCATGTTGGTGCCTATTGAAGTGTGTCAGCGTAGCCATTTGAAAACCTCTCCTCAAGTCACCTCAGCATTTGCAGAAACCATCCAATACACACATGTAGTTTGTGACACGACCACTACCCCTTCTCATACGGCTAATTGATACTCAGTTGACATTTTCAATTAACTAAATTAATTAATTAAGTGAGCTGGTTGTGAAAGGAGAGGAAGCGAATACATGGAATAGCTGAGGTGGCCCTAAGGAGAGATTTGGGAACTGAAGTGCTGTTCTTCTAGCCATCCAATAAATCGTGTTACTCTTAATTTGCATATGTTCCAATTTTAAGTTTTGTTTTTAGTTCTGAGCTCATATACAATTACTACCCAGATAAATAGCATTAAACATTTCCTTTGACTGTCCAAGACTTTTGCACAGTGCAGTATATATATCATACTGATTAAAGCGCTCTGAATGAGCATCAGGGTGCGCTCACCCCACAAAGGTGCCTCTGCCCTGTGCTACTTCTTTCGCTTCAGCTAGGGGCACATGTGTCCGTGCGGCGCTGAGGTAGCTTGGGCAAGATCTATGCTGGCAAAGGGGGAGGGGCCTGTGGTGAGCTGAGGTACAAGAATCTTCCCGGCGGCTAAGTATCTACTCCTGGCTTGCAGGGAGTCGTCAGCGCTGGTACTGTGCTCCCGGAACTCAGGTGTGGCAGGAGGCTCTGGGGAGCAGAATCCATTGGAAAGCTCCGTTGCCGAAGCTGTGAGTAACTTCTGCCCCCATCTCTCCGGCTTACTCTCTGGTACCCCGCTGTGATTGGTCAGTACCTCAGATGTGGGTCTAGGTAGAGGCTGAGCTGCGAGCTGCATCTCTGGAGACTGCGTGTCCGGATCGCAGTCAACAGAAGGTTTTGGAAGGGGCTCATCCATGAGGGAAGGGATGCGGGAGCCCAGAGAACTTGCTCCCTTTTCTCGTACCTCTGGCCCCTCCTCTGGGTCAGAAAGCTCTGAGTGCACGATCACTTCCGCTTCTACCTGGTTTCCATTGGTTGAGTCAAACACCCTCTCTCTGTGGGGGCCCTACAAGATAAACAACAGCTTGCTCAGCCAGGTGATCCAATCGGAAATACTTATTACAAAGGGTGGACGTTTCAGGTCCAGAAAGTAGAAATCCGGAATCTGCTGGGCCAGAAATGCCCACCTCTGGCTACTACAGGAATGTATTGTCACAATTAATTAAATTACTTATTAAATTAAGAAACATATTCAGGACAACCCAGTAACTAAAAGAGAGGTGAATTTGTGTGTCAAATATACATGAAGTTCTGAAGTAATAGTTACCTGGTCTTTCTTACAGTAATTCAACTTGCACACCCAAAACTGAAAAAGATATGTTTTATAGGGGTTTTAGCTGTGTGTCTAGGCTGTTCTGCTGGGAGTTGCCTAGTTTTAGACATATTGATTGTAGAAATGTTGGTCTTCTCTGGAATATAATGGGACTGAACAGCATTCTTTCTGTGGTGTTTAAAGTGGCAAAAAATATCACTGGATATATATTGGCAGAGTGCTCATGCTCGTATCTTCTGCGCTGTGATATGACTGGTGTGTGGAAAAAAATGTGCATTAAACTGCTCACTACAAAAGCTGTAGATGATCTTCAATTTCTAGGACTTAAATCACCACGGAAAGAATGCAGTTCAGTCCTATGATATTCGACAGATGACCAACATTTCTATGGGTGATATCTTCGAATCCAGGCAACTCCCAGCAGAATAACCTAGTTGGATAGACAGAACTAAAGTCCCTCCAAAACATGTCCTTTTTAGTTTTGGAGTGAACTGCCCCTTTAAGAGCGGTCCTCCAGCATATGTCTAGTCAATAAATTCAATGCACATGCATAGAAAACATTACCAAACCCCATGCCTTTTCATTTCTCTCACCTTGGTGGACTCAATAGCTGAGGTCTGTGACAGTCCCTCTAGGGTATGTTGTGCCCTTGGGCTCAGGGAGCCATTTCCGAGGACTGGGGAGTCTTCTGTGAGGGTATCTCGGTACCTGGTGATGCGGCTGGCCCAGTTGCGGCTGATTGAGCCGTTCCAAGCGACCTATGAAAGAAGAGGGCGTCGTAGCAGGGGGCGGGGAGGCAGACCTCCTGCATCTCATTTTGAGCACTCTACAGATCAAATGGTTAAAGCAGAGGACAAACACATCCCTGTGTCATGACAGAGAGCAGAACATAAGATAACTGGACACCAGAGCATGTGAGCGGAGTGGAGCAGAGCGTGAGCAAGGAGCGGAGCGGGCAGAATTTGGTCAGAGTGTGGAGTGGCTTTATAATTAAGGCTGGAGCGGTCCCTGTGTCTCGCTCCAATTTCGCTCCGATACCGCGTTTCGCTCCGAAACATTACGATTCTGAGGCATGCCCAAATATACCCAGAATTCATCTGTAGAATTATCAAGACTGTTACACAAATTGGAACAAGGTGGAATTCGCAAAGTATTTCACAAAGGAAACTGACAGATCATACAAGTGTACTATTCTTATCAAACGTATAGATGACAATAATCTAGGGTAAGAACAACAATGTGGTGAAATTGTTTCAGTGAGTAAAAATTCACTTTGGAATCGGCCTGCTAATTCTCAGAAATATGAGAGTGTGCTACGCGAACAAGTGGAAGCCAGAGCAAAACGCGAGCAAGTTTTATATGGTTGTAGCATATCAAGTCTATAAAGTAGATTAAAGTATGAAAGCCTATAAAGTAAATATTTTTTACATTTCACGTAACGCTGCCAGAAATTTTATTTTGTAGAGAGAAGCAGAAGCAGCATCAACAGAAAAAATTGAGGAATTTAAAACGCGTCTGTATATTCTTTAGGCTAATAAGTCCTCTGATTCCTTTATTTTTAAGCCTATTTTTGTGTCAAATGCCATCGGCAAACGTGTCTGTTGTTGCCTATATTTTGCTTAAAAAACAATATTTTCTGAGTGGCAATGTTGCCATTGCTCATATTTCTTTATGATATAAGGTTTCGGTTTAAGGTGACATTTGTTAGGCATGCAGATTATTTGTCCCTCTTTAAATTGGATCGATTTGACTGGAGCGGGAGGATATTTTAGTGGAGCAAGGAGCGGTGTTAAGTGGAGCGGCGTAGTGCTCTGCTGGACACATTTGAAGCATATAATGTCACAGCTATATGAGACACTTCCAGTATGTCTGTCTGAGGCTGGAGTCTATATAGAACTTCAGCACTCAGGTAAGGTTGGAGATACTTCATGAGGGCATTAAGTCGGTTCACAATAAAAACAGATGAATTTGAAACATAATCTTAACCATAAGTAACCAAACAAAATACAAGACTTTAGACATCTTTAGTTTTTTTTTTATTAAATTCAAAGATTTTTACAAAACTCAGGTTATCCTTGTAGGGACCAAAAAATGAAGATAAAAAGTTAGAGGTTTTCATCATATTGCAAAGAAATCTGGTCACTACAATGTAATACTTACAAAACAAACAAACAAACAAACAAACACACACACACACACACTATAAATAGGTCTGGAGGCACCACAATATAAAGGATTTAAACTCAAAGGTTCCTTGTTTGAGTCCGAGGAAGAGCCCTATAATAAATGTGGAGCATGTGAGAACCACTCACCCTGGGCTCCAGGTCCAGGCTGTCATCCACAGACGTGGGAGTCATAAGCCCCTGCTTCTCGGTGACCTCTGCCAGAGGAGTTCCTATTTCCTGGGAGCCTGAGGGCATCAGCGTCTCCAGCTCATGGCAGTCACGGCACTCGGGCACTGAGCTGGGAGGTGGGCGCCCACGGCGGTACTGGCCGGGGAGAGCAGAGGAGTCCAGCTCACCTGAGATCTCCCTGAGAGTGAGAACAGAAGGTCATGCTGGGATGAAAGGCTCGGCCGCACTGTAGGCATGAAAACTAGACCAGGCACACAAAGCATTGGGCATCACCTGTACTTGTAAAATAGAGAAATGAAGATGGAAGAACTTCAAAGGCTATTCTTCTACTGCATAAAAACAAGCCTCATAATAGATATATGTAATACGAGGTTCTACAATAGTGGGACAAGCTACTCAACTACATCTGGTCTTCAAACCCCTTCTTGGCTTTCAAGAAAGGTGTTAAGATCCATCTCTTCTCAGAACAACTCAACTCTATACCACTGCCTATCTTCAGCTCTGTCTTTACTGACTGTTCCAATGAAATGATTTCACTGCTGGATTCTCTGTTGTATTTCACACTTAGATCTAGCTACTACTAGATTATCTCAGTGTTATTTGAATAACTTTTCTGATGTGAGACTGTCTACAGCTCTTGTTCCTACAACACTTGGGAGTGCTTGCTAAGTAAGTAAATATATAATGTGACTAGAAACAAGGAGATCAACATATAGATGAGCTTTAAGTAAAATGTTTGGTCATGATTATTATCTGACAGTAGATAAAGAAGTAAAAAAAAAAAATCACCCATCCATCTATTTTCAGCATCTATTAATCCTATTAAAATGACATTGATAAGGAAATTGTTCCAGGGACAGGTGTGAACATGCAAAATGCCATGCATTCCAGGCCAGACATACAAGTTAACAACTTCAACTATATGTGATGCCTTTGCAGAACATACTAACTTCAAATACAAGGAGCTGAGAATCTCCGAATTCGCTGACCCAGAAGTGTGAGGTGACACTAAAGTCAGATTGGCGCGTGAAAGGTTCTTTGTGAAAATGCATCGTTACTGACATGGCCATTGTCACAGCGTGTTGTGGTGGTGGCTGGTTGGAGGCGCTTACCGGCGCTTGGCATTGCCGAAGCTCACACAAATGCACAGCAGGATACAGAGCAGACCCAAGCACACCCCCACGATGATACCCGTCACCGAAGGAATGTCCAGCTCTGAACAGGGAACGGAGAACAAAACACTATTTAACCCCAGAAAAGGGTCTGGAACACAGTATTCATGGGTTGTTGATCTTGTACATTTTCCCAGGTCTCCATCACCATTTGTGATACTTTAGCATCAGAATGGACTCAGATCAGATATTAAACCAACTGAGTGAACAACTAAAAGAAAATACTTAGCTGTCCTTGCAGACATGGAGCAGTGCCCACCTCCCCTGCCATCCTCCCTCCCATTTGCTGCTGGCTTGTTTGGTGAGCTGTCTAAACCACTTCACACACCCAGGAGGGGCAATATTAATTGGGACTGGGCATCCCTCCTCTGGCAGCCACGTGAAGTGGGGGGGACAGATGGTGGGTCCCTTCCTCTCCCTCCTGAATATTCTCATTCAAAACACCCTTTGTTATTGGCAGGCATGGGCCCTTTGCCAAGCATAATGTACAATCTTCCACCCAGCAAATCCAGACTGCAACCTCTTCCTCAGAGCTGTTCAGCTTCCTGCCCGCATTGTACCCCCTGGACCTACTGCTCTCTTCACAGCTTCCATCCTTACGTTACCATACTGATACGCAAGTATTTTCCGAGCTGGAAGAGGACAGGAAGAGCACATGGTATCCTACTGACAATGATTATTTACAACCAGCTCTGGGACTGCGAGACCTGTGAAAGCTCACCGTATCTTTCTGAAGGTGTGTGTATGTCCTTCACGGGGGAAAGGGGTCCCACGCCCACCACAGTGCATGCCCCCATCTTGAAGAAGTAGCGTGTGGCGCTCCGTAGTCCCTGCACCTCTGTGCTGGTGATGCTCCCTGTGAGAAAGGAGCATAAAAAGGAGAAGGATGTAGGACATGCAGTTACAGTGAGAAGTGCAGAAAAAGAAAGAGGCATGCAGAGGTAGCAAACCATGCAGTGATGCACAAAATGACACAAAATGATACAGACACTAGATACACAACAAGGCGCATATGCAGTTTCACAAAGGATGAGACAAAGACAGAGAAGTATTGGGGCACAAATATTTATAGCGAAACACAATCACCCAAAGATACAAACAAAAACAGATGCATGAACACAGTGTCACACAAAAGGCGTGGAAAAATCATAGAGTCACACAGACCGTCGCGTGACACTGATATCCACTGGTAGTCTGGCTGGCTGCTGTTGCCACTGTACAAGATCCTGTACTCCACAATGATACCATTGGGCTCCAGTGGGGGGCGCCAGCTGACAAGCACTGAGGAAGAGTCGAGGGCACTCAGCTGAAGATCTGCAGGGGGTGTGGAGGGTCCTATAGGAGAGACAGAGGAGAAGTGAGGGGGGAGACACACCAGATGTGTTGTAATTAGACTGCAGAAAATAATCAGAGGTAGAGGATGCTATGTCCCTGGGCTGTGCGCTTCCCCAAGGGACACCCTGCACCCAGCACCAAGAGGACCACGGCCTGCTAATGAATCACCCCCGCAGCAGACCCCCCCCAGAAATCAAACAGTGATGGCTCCATCTGTGCCTTTAATTACAGCCAACTATGCCCCATGGTCTTCCTCTCTTAATCCCCACTCTTTTAATGTGAGACTGAAAATGAGTACCGATCACACACACACACACACACACACACACACACACACACACACACACACACACACACACACACACACACACACAGGACTGTAATTATATCTTTGCCGGGACTCTTCATTCATTTCTATCAGGAAAACTCTAATACCAACATTACAACCTTAATCCCTACCCAGCTTTAACCATGAGTAACTAAACAAAATACAAGACTTTAGGCATTTTTAGTTTTTTGATTGCATTCACAGATCTTTGTTGAGACATGAAAAATGGGCCCCACAACGTCAAATTAACAGGTTTTTATCACACTGTGTGGGACATTTCATCACCACAATGTAATAAAAACCACATACACACACATTTGTATCCATATCTTTGTGGGGACCATCCATTCATTCCTACGGGAAAAACTCTAATCCAAACAATGACAACCATAACTCCTACCCAGCCCTAACATTATGTTTTTACAGTGGGGGTATTCGCCCCCCGGCTAAGTGGGGCCATAAGCACTCTTTAAGGTAATGCATTTTAATGCAATTAATAATCCCTTAATAGCATATACTGAATGATTCTTTGATCCGTGACCCATATTGTGACCCTGGATACTCACTGTCAGAGAAGGTGGATTCCTCCACCGTGCCACTGAAGGGTCCATCGACCTCCAGACCGTTGGACTGCACCGCAAGCTCGTAGCGGGTAAAAGGCTTCAGCGCCCCCAGCAGCATTTCCTGAGCCGAGCTAAAGTGCAGCACAGGTGGGGCATTTGCTCATTAATGGTGAAGGCCTCATGCATGTCCCACACATGTGGCGAGGGAGCGGGGCCGGGCGGACCTGGTGTAGTAGGAGACGAGCGAGGCATTGCGCAGGCCGGCCGGGCTGCAGCGCACCGTGTAGCTGATGATGCGCACCGTGCTGAAGCGAGGTTTCTCCCACCGCAGCCAGATGGAGGTGGAGCTGTTGGCAGAGGCCTGCACACTACTGGGGGGGAGGGGGGGCAGGTAGGGCCAGGCAGGGACTGAACATATGCAAACACAAGGAGATCATTCATATTTTAATGAACACCTGCACACAACATCCTTACATGGACAAATACAAGCATACAAACTGAGAGGCAAAATGTTCATCAGGTCTGGGGCGTGGTTACCTAAGGGTTAAGGTGCTGTATGGTGAAAATGGCCAAAGAATGAGCTTTATGGACATGTTCACACATCTGGTGATGGGAGGTCGAGACAGATATTGAGAAAACCTTCACATTCAGTGTCAAATATGGAAGTGGATGAATTTTTGGCATCTTGTACCCTTATAGTAAACATAGTAGACAATTTAATTAAAGACTGTATGAGCTCATTTTGGCTAAAAAGTATCAGTCTTATATTGTGCCCTAGGATACAGAAGTTGTGACAATACAGACGTCCAATCATGAAAATTAAACACTGTCAAAGGCGACAAAATATTGCTTTAGCAAACACAAGATTTAGGTTCCTGTTAAGCCCTGAAGACTTCAGTGCGATCAAATGTCTAGAAGTGGAAAGTTCCGGTCCAGAAGGTATAAATCCAGACAAAGGTTTTGTTTCAACCAAACAGTTGAGTACTCTGTGACTATGCATATTCAACTGGTTGGCTGAAATGAAAACCTTGATCCGAATTTGTACTTTCTGGACCTGAACTTTCCACCTCTGCAAATGTTTATTCTGAACATAAGACAACAGGTCCCAAAAGCTGGAGAATTTCTACATGGAATACTGTCACAAGCGGCAGGCACCCTGTTATAGGAGATAGTCCACTCAGGAGGTGGGTACGACCGCTGATGGCATCATTTATTTTTTATTGGTGTGATCTTCATCATAAGAAGCATATATTATGCGTTATTCTGTGTGTCTTTTGTGTTACTTAGTTGAGTTAAGCTTATTTTAAAATAATCTGTGCTAAAATACACTGTTCCACAATGTCTTTTGTCATATATGTTTTTTTTATATATTTAGTATGGGGCTAAATAAAAACTGAGGCAAACACACATATACACACACGTACACAGGAGTGCGCACACATGCATACACACACACGCACGCACGCAAAGCCTTACCTCCCGTGGTGGGCACTCTCTCAGTCCTGCCCTTCCACACTGCTGCATAGCCCTCAGTATGCTTGTTGTAAGCCCACACCTCGACTTCATACATGTGGTCTGGGACTGGGAAACAGAGAAACGAGGGGCAGTGAGGAAACCACCAAAATTACCAAAGGTACTCAAGTCAGCATGTACAACAGAACTGAGAAAAGTATAGCACTACGCTATCCAGCCTCAGCCAATGGCCTGTGTTCTGTGAGCAGGATATCAGAATTCAGACTCACACATGTTATTTTGTGTTGTTTTCTTCATGGTGACCTCTGTGGCCTACAGGTACAAATCTACCCAAATACTGCCAATCAAGTGATTGATCACATGTGTTTTGGCAGTGGGATGTCACACTGTAGGTTAGGATTCAATGTCCGCAACAGAAAGGTCACGGGTTCAAATCTTGGCACTTAACCCCAACTGCACCCGGTATTGGCTAACCCTGCCATCTCAGCTGGATGCTGCTTTGGATGAAAACATCTGCCAAATAGCTATCATGTAAATATATTATGTGAAATTGCACTCTCAACCTCTCAACAGTATTATGCTAACATATACAGTGTGTGCATAATTATTAGATAAAACCATATTCTGATAATATACAATTTCCAAGAACATCTTTCCAACTGCAAATTATATCAGTCAAAATATTCACTGGCTAGAATAATTTTCAGGTGCTGAAACTGCTTGACTGACCATATGTGAGACATACCTTATATTCAGGTGGCATATTCATTAGGCAGCTGTTCACCACAGGCAAAATGGGCCAAAAAGGAGATTTAATGGACTCTGAAACTGCTGTAACACAAGGTGTGAAGTATTCCAAGGCATTGCCGAGATCAGAAAGGCTGAAACACAACCCCCATTAAATAAGACACACAATCAGGCACCAAGAAAGGACCAAGAAATACCTTAAAACAGTGGTTTTCAGCCAGTGTTGTGTGGTACACTAGTGTGCCATTACAATAAGCCAGGTGTACGTGCGGCCTGTATATTAATATAGAAACTAAATCGAATAAGCTTATGTACCAATAATTTTATGAATGTACTTTAAGTAGCTTAGAGGAAGAAAAAGATTAATGTATAACTGGACGTTTTATTCAACTGTTCAATAGGCTTTAAGTACATTCATCACGTAAAAAAAAAAAATCAGCAGAGAATAACGTATGTTCACACCGTGGGCGGCCAGAGCGTCAAAGTCACTGGGAGCCATTCATTCTTTATGGGAGGGTGGATCACCAGGCAGTGAGGAGCAGTGAGGAGCGGTAAGTAGCGGCGCAGTGAAGCGCATTGCGATTTGGGTAGCAAGAGCATTAAAATAAAGTCTGGTCAACATGGTATAAATGTATGTGTTATAAAAGATCTTTCAGTACTGAGATATCCCTGGGCAAATACTTTTCTTTTCAAGGGCAAAAGTTTCAGTCAGTAATGCATTATATTAGTTGCCATATGATAACATTGGGCTTTTAATCATAGCCACTGAAATTAAAATTTTGTGAAAATTTCAACAAAGAGGTTCATTGTTTCATCTGATACGCAGAATAAATGTGTCTGACATGGAGAAAGTGAAGTAAAAAGAGCAAAGTAGTCTAGGACATTGTTCAATACCCGGACAACCCAACATAAACTATATACAGTGGATAGAAAAAGTCTACACACCCCTGTGAAAATGTCAGGTTTCTGTGGTGTAAAAAATGAGACAAAG
>JABFEA020000010.1:3485592-3496933 GCA_019775915.2 Cyphomyrus plagiostoma | reverse complement strand
CACAAAAAAAAAAAACACCCCCCCCCCCCCCCCCCCCCCCCACACACACACACACACACACACACACACACACATTATATCTTTATGGGGACTCGCCATTCATTTCTATGGGGAAAACTCTAATTTCAGCATGACAACCTTAAGCCCTATGCAGCCCTAACCTTAACCATAAGTAACCAAACTAAATACAAGACTTTTGGCATTTTTAGCTTTTTGACTGCAGTCACAGATTTTTATAAAACTGAGTTTCCCCTTATTGGGACCAAAAATGTCAAAATACCAGGTTTTTATTATGTTCTGAGACCACTTGGTCTCCACAATGTAATATACACATAACACACAAACATGCACAGACACACACACACACACACACACACAGATACACCATCAACTGGTAAGAACTACACACCAACTGCACACAAATATGCAGGGCATTTCCTTATATTCATTATGAGAAATGAATCAACATATCTAAACAGTGCCGTAAGACATCCTAGAAAATACAAAGGAAGGCTACAGGCCCGAGTGGGCAGAAGGCCAGTAGGGGGCGCACACCTTGGCCCAGGGGGCTGTAGTCAATGCGGTACCGGGTGACGGTGCCGTGGCTGTGCTGGGGAGATAGTGGCAGCCACATGACGCGGATCTCGGTAGTGGTGGTGCTGAGCAGGGAGAGCTGCGGGGCCGTGCTGGGCACTGAGACACAGAACGTGGCATTCAGGAACATTCACAGGCGCCACCCGCAAGAGGAGGTCAAACTGCCTTTTCCTCGTCACTCACCACCTTCTGGCATTGCCACGGTAACAGGCTTGGAAGGCTGACTGGCCCCCATGAGGGAGTAGGCCACCACATAGAAGGTGTAGGACGTGTGCGGCAGCAGGTCCTTCACCACGTAGTCTGTGGTGTCATTGTTCACAGCAAACTGGTATTCCATAATCCCAGCTCCTGGAGGGTTAAACACACCAATAAAAATAGAAAAGTAAGACACATCCATGAATACTTCTGCTGTTTTTATTATGAGAAACAGACAGCATGTGGGTTTGTATACTTAATGTCTATGCTTGGCTCTAGTATTGTTCTGCTGTGGTTAGGCAGAAGCTTGTTTTTCAGTCTCAGAACCTTGGGGAAGTGTGCTGATACCGTACTCTTCACTTTCATATGGTTAGTACATATCACCGATCAGCTTTCTGGTTAAATAAACAGGATCCCCAGCAGCTTAGGTATGTGGCAGCTGCACGCTGCCCCCTGCAGGCTCAGCTGTTGCTCACCCGCTTGCTGGTAGTGTACAGAGAAGCCGATGATCTGGTCACTGTTGTGCTCGGGTTGTTCCCAGATCAGCAGCACGGCAGTGCTAGACTGTGGTGACGCCGAGCTCAGCCGTGGGGCACTGGGGAGCCCCTCACGTACTATTACAGACAGCCTGGTGGTGGCGCAGGCCGCGCCAAGCTGGTTGGAGGAAATGCACTGGTAGTACCCCGCGTCAGCCACTCCCAGCTGGTTTATGAGCAGCACACCGGGGCTCGGGCTCTTCACGCGGCTGTTGGGCTGCACTGGTTCGCCGTTCTTTAGCCATTGCAGAGTTGGGGCTGGATCCCCTGAGCTGTTGCAGACTAAACGCGCAGTATTGCCTCGGGACAGGGACACCATCTCTGGCGACTGCAAAATCATTGGAGGAGCTGGGGGTGGGGGGGGGTAGGGGTAGCAGACAGCTGAAATAACAAGCTTTGCTCTCCACTACACAGCTTCTCCCCGGGTTACGATGAGGTTACGTTCCGACAAACCGTTTCATCGTATGGTGAAAATAGAGTAAGAAAACGCATTTTAATACAGCACACATAGCCTAGCATATAGCCTGCCTGAAACATGCTTACTTACTTAGCCTGCAACTGGAATCATTAACACAAAGCCTAATTTATATAATAGGGTGGAATATATCATGAAATGTATTTAATAATGAACTGAACGTGAAAAACGTTTCCCCATCATAAAGTTGAAATATTGTAAGATGGACAATCGTAACCTGGGGAGACAGTGACAGTGTCCTGGGGAGACAGTGACAGTGTCCTGGGGGACGGGTTCACTCACACAGCACCCGCAGCAGCGCGGACGCGTTGACAAACTCCCGTGTCTTTGGCTTGTTGGCGCGGCACACATATATGCCGGCATGGTGGCTCCGAGTGTCTGGGATAAGGAGGTTTGTTTCCAAGACAACAGCATCTGTGGAAATTGGTTTTCCATCTGTGCAAAATGGGCCACAAGGTGGGTAATGATCAATTTCTCCATTTTTAAACAAAACACCTATTTTTTCAGAGTAATTAAAAGCTGTAAAAATAAAAATATTCAGGAGAAAAGTAACCAAATACAGTTCATGTGACACTTTGGCTTTATTCCAAAAAGAAGAGATAAATTATCCATTTGCACGAATGCTTTTTAAACTTGATGTGTATTATTCTGTTTCCATGGCTAAATGTTCTTTACAGTATGTTTGATTTACTGTTTGATTTACAGTATATTTTAATTTTAGTTCTCCCAGTCAACATGCTTTGTTACCCATGGTGGGCTGCAATGGCGTAGGAGTGAGTTTGATATTTGGCGGGACACAATTTAATTTGTATTCATACATAAATGAGTGTAAATGAAGTCAAATGAAATATTCAGTGGTACACGCCCCCTTCTGTTTCCTACGGCCCATATGGCTGGTATTTACAGATGTGAGTTTACAATCATCCCAAAAATGTTTTTGCAAAATTAATTGTTTGTAAAATGTTGCTAAGCAGGAGGCTGTTAAATGGCTGGTAACTGCCTGCAATTTTTTAAAAATCACTTGTGGATAAAGTGCACAAAGTTTGTGAACAGTTTTCATTGTCTTTTTTTCGTGGCAAATGCTGAAGCTAGGAATTGTTTTTGGAGGGGTATCAATCATCCAAACTACCAGATGTCTCTTCCTGATTCAATGTACAATGGTTGTCTGGCAATCACTGCAGAGAACTATCAAGCAATTATCTGCCAAGCCAGGAGATTCTGTCGCTAATACATTGCGAGGGGATCATAAACTATAATGGTGATGAGATTCTGTAGCCTAATAAAACAATGGATTTGTTTTTAGTATAGAATAATTTAGCTATGCTTTTTAAGTCTATCCACACTATTTTTGCATAGGTTTAAGTTTTATTTACATTTTTTCCAATTAAAGATTTTTTTTTGCTACCACAGCACATGCACCTACACGTACCCCTGCATAATGTGCAATGCAAATATCAACAGTACATGCTATGCACATGCTGTTGTCATATCATAAGGACCACAATAGCCGAGACTGGGCTTGGGAGATATCGTATTGTCTGGACATTATACCATGGTAGATGGTATTTTTAAAAGTAATGCTATTGCATAGTTTGAAATCTTGCCAATAAAATGAGCAATATGTGAACTGCAATTTTGATGGTTGTACCATTTCGCGATTATCTAGTATATGTTAAAAATAATCAGTGCAAAGTTTGCTGCTGCTCTTCAAATGCCCTCTGGACCAATTATAATAATTTTCATCCTTGCTGTTGGACCCACTCATAGACAGTAAGGCATGTTTGTGACTAAGGGGGAGAAAAATGAACACAAAGAGGACACCTAAAGGCATTTTCCGCTGCATAGAAATACTTTGGATTCCATAGAAATGATATTGAGCAAAAACTTGATGCAAAGTGATTTGCTGGCACAATTTGAGGCCACACCACCAACCCCCCTGACAGACTCTATTAGTAGGTAACACATTTTCATTTTTTTCCCTTAATAACAATATTTATTGCAAAAAAATTCACATTGCAATATTTTAAATCCTAATACTGTGCAATTCAGCCTACAGGCCTACAGTCAGTACCAAAAATGTTTGTAAAACATCCATAGATTTTAAGCACAACTCCACAATGTGAGCCTGACAGTCAAGTGGCTGGCAGATCGATGGGTAGATTTTTTCATGTCTTCTACACAACACAATACACGCTACATGTTTTGAGAAGACACAATAGCTATTTTGTTTGACAAGAAATGGTCAAGTCAATTGATCAATTGTTCACAACAAAGACTAATTATGGATGACACTTGTGTATGTACCCTTCGATAGACTGGCATTGATGGTTAAAGTTGAATTATATAGAGCTGCCATGTACCAGTTGGAAAAGCACCATCCTTAGATAACACATGGATCTATCTTGATGTATTCTGTTGATTCCAAAGCCTGACATTCGGGCTGATTGACACTCTATTTTGGCAGTAATCTCATTCTGGAAAATGTTATGGTATTGGCTGCAATCTTGAAACCTGGAGTTTCCCCCCAGGCTGGGCAGGTTTCTCCCACATATTCCAGTTTCCCCCAAGTAAGCTGGTTTCCATAGGCTATCATTGTGTGTTTGGGTGTCTGTGCCCTGGCTGACCTGACCTTGAATATGGGGCAATCTTTTACTGAGAAGGAAGGAGGTATGCAGAGTGCAGGATGAAAAATAAAATGCACACACTACATGAGATGTCAGCATAGAAACCAGTTTAACAGAAAAGCATAATGCAAGTGAAGATGTGAAAATTAATGAATGACAGGGAGGTTAAATAACAGAGTATCCTCACTACACGATGGTGCTTGTGACGTTCTGGTCTTCAGTAGTGGTAGGAATGGGGGTGGGATGGGGGGTGACTTACCCTGTCTGCTCCAGGATACCAGGGGCTTAGGGTGTCCCTGGGCCATGCACTCCATTACAGTGGGGCGTCCTGACACCACTGTGGTGTTCCGGGGGGGCACATGAATCACCACCCGAGTAGGTGCTGGGCCTACAGGCATATGAAAAACACAAAATTATTATCTCACAGTGACTAGCAGAGGACAGTGGTGTACGTAAGACCCCTGTTTAGGAAATTAAGAGGGAAAAAAAAAAGCAGTTTAATTTTCAATGTATTTTTACATAGCACCTTTCACAACAGAATTTCATCAAAGCACTTCAAATAGGTGTGTTGTGATAGATTCCCACATCATTAATACAGAAAAATTCAAAGGCAAGAAATAGGGAAGACAAAGCAACGCAAGAAAGAATGTCAGATGACAACAGAAGAGAAGACTTAAAACTAATGTCTAGAAAACATTAAAAATACTCCATGTTTACATCCATCCTGTCGACCAACTTGCCAATCAACTCATCCATTCATCTGTCAGTAATTATAGTTGGGGTGGAATTATAACATGCAAAAATGGCACCATGAAATTTCAGACCTACACAAATATATCCATAAACATATAAATGAAATAGAAAGCTGTAAGTAGTTAGTAGTTCCACAACACATTAATCAAGGCAAGGAGATGGTAATTTTAATACATTGATTGTCGGGGGAGGGGAAGACAAGTCTTTGCCCGATTTTTCATTTAAGAACAGGCAGAAAATCGGGATAATAAGTGTCAGTTTTTTTTAAATCAGTTTTCCTTGCAGAAAAAAATAAAGGCATAAAAGGTAGAGAAAGGGTTTTCTTTGAAGCCTTCTCTGTTCCATTATTAGTGAGAGAAGCTTATTGAAAAGCTCTGAAACTCAGCAGCAGACAAGATATAATCAGACAGATGAGCTGGACATTATTACTGCTGCAATGAATACGGCGACATTAATACACAATGGTTCCAGCGAGTCTCTGCGGAGGAGCACAGGCGGCATGATTGGTAATGATGAGCACCAGGGAACCGAGGCAGCACACAAGAGCACACGTGGGTATATGCCTATATGGGTATATACGGGTATATGCCTATATGGGTATATACGGGTATATGCCTATATGGGTATATACCAAAATCGAGGGAGCGCCCAAATTCACCAGCAGCAACAGAACGCAAGGGCATCACACAGCACGGCCCGACCCGCGGAGGGATCCCCAGGGTACACAGGGCTACAACAAAAGCATTCATACCACTGGAGATGGTGAGCATGGCGTCTTGGCTGAAGAGCTTGTGTGCTGTGTTGGATGCCACACAGCGGTAACTTCCTGCATCCTCCCTTCGCACTCCTAGAATCTGCAGCACGCCGCTGGGCAGGGAAATGTACCTGTTGGCAGAGGAAGTGTGGAACTGGCACTCAGCTACCACATCAATCATATTGACTCTCAAACACACCACGTCCTGGTTTAAATAAAGTCCCTGAAAACATGTACCCATTACACACACACACACGCACACACACACACAGGTTTGTAATTATAACCTTTGAAGCCTCTCAATTCATTTCTTTGGGGAAAACTCTAATCACAGCATGATGACCTTACCCCCTACGCAGCCCTAATCTTAACCATAAGTAACCAAACTAAATACAAGACTTTCTGCATTTTTACTTTTTTGACTGCATTCGCAGATCTATGGACTCAAAAAAAGAGTCCCCACATTGTCAAAAAAACTAGTTTTTTGTTACACTGTGTGGGACATTTGGTCCCCATAAATTAACATAAGCCTAATCCTCCCACACACACACACACACACACACACACACACACACACACACACACACACACACACACACACACACACACACACACACATACATACATACATACATACAATTGGGACTTAGAGGAGTTCTCATTGACTAGCTTTGCTGCAGGAAAGAATTAGCACTGAAAATAAAATTCCTGTTATATATTAAAATCAGTTATGCCTCCAGGGAGGACATTAATCAACAGAGAGACATAAATGGGACCAGAAAGGGACCAGACCCCCCCCCCTCCCCCCAGAACACACACATACCCACACACCTCTCTAGGCACACTAACACGACAGAGGTCTGACCCTGTAAGTTTCTTTGGAGTAGGGAGTCACATAGGGACAGAGCCATAAAACTAATATCTGAAACAGCAGATTCATGCCACCAGTGTGGTAATGAGGTAAATTTAGAGCATGGGACAGAAGCAAGCACAATCTGAAATTTAACTGTATATATTAATAACACATTAGCAAACGTGTGTGTGCTGGAAAGCCCATGAACACATTTACAGCTTCCTGCACGACCTCTCTCAATGTTCACCACTAATGGCAGAGGGATGTCAGTTCTGCTGAGATTCACACCTCTGCAGCATCGCTATGCAAACATCACTGTGAACCGAATAAAACTCTGCAGATGAGTGGCTATTCCTGTTGAAAATAATAAAAAGAGATGGAAAAAAACATACACCACCAGCGTCTTAAGGCATCTGACAGGCCACTTTACCTGCAGCCAATTTATGGAGGCACAAAAGCAGCAACAAAATATTTTTAAATAGGAACACTCCTTCTGTAAAAGCCCCAAGACCCAGGGCAAGGCGCCCAGACTCAGTGCACTATGGTGAATGATGGTGCCAGTTACGCTACTAAAGACAAGAGCAACAAATATGGCTGCTGCAACGATTAAATTAATCAAATTGTAAACATATCAGATGCTTACATGCGAGGTTGTAAGCTCAGGTTCAGAAAGCACAAATCCAGACCAAGATTTTGTTTCAACCAACCAGCTGAGTATCAAGAGTCACAGTCACCGACTACTCACCTGGTTGGTTGAAACAATACCTAGGTCCGGATTTGTACCCTCTGAACCTGAACTTTCCACCTCTGCTCATATGCATGTTTGCTATTTAGCCTTTCACATATTGGTTGAATGTTCATTGAAGTAATCTAAGTATAACTGCATCTGCTGACATCCCAGATTGTACATGTGAATTCTCAAGCGACTTGATGCAGATACAAACATTCCTAAAAAATGTAGATAATAAACAGCCAAACCGTGCCATTTCATTAAGGGATATTTAGAGCTCTTTAGTGGATCGCTAATTGGCACACCGTACTGCACGCTCTTCTTCACCCTCCCGTTCCCCAAGTGATTTCTCAGTGAATAAGCTGCACCCTGCCCAAGTCATCTCAGCAGCTTGGCGACAACAGTGCCCCCCCCGGGACCCAGGAAGGTGCCTGCAAGCCCAGAGTTAAAAGGGAGGTGGGAATTTCCACCAAGAAAGGCTGGTAGTATGAAAAATAAAAGAGAGGAAAAATGAGAGGGGGAAAAGGAGGAGAAATGGGATAGAAAAAGAGAAGAGGCAGACAAGGAATAGGAAAAATTTGGCCCTTATTTTCTAACCCCAAGCTGCACACGTTTGAAATGATCAGGAGACTGCCAGAGCAGAACTGGCGCTCTTATCTATGAAAGCAAGTCAACCAGGGAGACATCAAATACATTTATACCAACCGCAGACTACCCTCTCACTTACATCCACATTTATACCACACACAGACTGTCCTGTCACTAAAATTTACAGCAGGCTGTTTATTCAGTAACCAGCTTTGTCACAAATCAACATGGAGTTAATGGGTGGCTATCAAAGAGGCTGCCCCGCCCTGAAGATCATAGACATTTGGGGGAAGGTGGTGGAAGACATTGGGCAAACATCCCAGGCACACATCCCAGGTACACATCCCAGGCACACATAAGAGAGCACAAGTAAGCATGCTGGTGGGGGGGAAGGGGCAGCCTTACCTAGGGTGGTTAGGCATGGGCACCTGGTCTCTCTCCCAGGTGATGCTGGGTATGGGCAGGCCGTCTGCATGGCACTCAAATCGAGCGATGCCCCCTGCTGGCACCTCCTGGGGCTCTGGGTGCAGAAGGAAGGATGACAAGCCTGTAAGCCGAGGGAGGCAGAGAAACACAAGAGAGAAGCACAAATGTGACTGATGCAGAACAGGACACATATCTGACAGCACCTGCCAACACCTACACTGCTAGTAAGAGGTCGTGACGGGGGAGCTGAGCCTCATCGTGAAATGACTCAGCTTTATACAGTTATCTGCTCCTCACATTTCTGTTAAACTCAGTAGGACTAGTACATTAATGTTCATTGGCGCAGGTCACGGGTAATTCAGAGCTGACCCATGCAAAATCCCAAAATGCATACTCTACGTTTTGCAAGGTGTATCGACTTTGGCAAGAAGCCAATACACATTCCCAAAGACAAAGAAAGCGGCAGCACAAACTAGAAACAGGGCATCCTGGTGGTATATATGTTTATATAAACAGCAACACAACAGGGAAGCTTTTCAGCGGAATGTGTATATATGGTCAAACTAAAGCAGGTCTTGTCTATATTTCAAAAGTGAAACTTTGTGAAAGTTCATGAATTTGCTCAAAAGAATATATTTATGACGGAAGCTCCACTGTCCCAAGTATCTTCAGCTTTGTGGAAGTATTCTTTATGTACTGTAAGGGCAATCCTATTGATCAATGTGCTTGGGTTAGTTAATAAACCACCCATGCAAAGCTTACACAGCGGACAGCAGTAATGTAAACACTTGGAGAGATGCCAGTTACAGATGCCACATGTACTCTACACAAATGTACAAGTGTTCATATGCTTGCAAAGTGTGTAGAAAGGCAGAAAAAGTGAGGCAGCATGTGTAGATAGATTAAAACAAAATTCTCCCCAGGAGCACACGTGCCAGCCAAACACATGAAGGTTATTTTGAGGTAACTCCCCCCTGGCTCTTCTTGGAATGGCTTGGATTTGAACGTGCCTGTGGAACCGGTGGGCCTGAAACACCGTGACCTGATGGACGCCGTAAAAGAGCTGGCCGAACTAGGAAGCCGTTCGGTTGACCGCAGCTATAACCTGACTTGCATGAGAGTTAGCGAAGAATTGTCGAAGACAGAGGTGATGTTTAAACACCTCATCACAACGTGTCACTCCTCAAAAAGTGTGTCTCTCAAGGTCTGTGCCTACACGTCCTTAATTAACTTTGAAAGGTAAAATCAGCTTGCCCCGTGACTCAAAAACAAATACCCTCCATTCTTTGGGCATTTGTCTGTCAAATTATTTTCCCTCTCCCACCTTCCCATCTGCTAACAACCAACCCTGCTCAAAACCAAAATCCTCTGCTGTTCATGTCAAGCTCTTACACAAGCTAGACATAGAACATAAAATCAGGGTACACAGAGTCTGTCCCTATACACAGGGACAGCTAGCAGAGGTCCGGTCCCTACACACAGTGTACTGAGTTTGCCAGAGGGTCATGAATCTCATCAGTGTTACAAGACCCGACTTTTTCCCTCCCCCCACCTGGCTGACTTGTCCTGACTGTACTGTGACCTCCAAGAACCTCTCCGTTGCTCAGCAGCCCAAAAGAGATCCGATTTCCTCACTGAAAGACAAGCTTAATGTGAGTGTAGATCTGGAGCATCCCCTACAGTATACAAGACCCCACCCCACTAGTAGAGAATATCATAAACATAATAAGCATGTGACAGACCACCAAAGTAAGAAAGTCTAGACAGGGCTCATCACACTTTACACGGCCGATAACAAAATAAAACCTCTGAAAGCACAGGAAAGGAGGGGAATAGCACCAGTCCAGTAAACTACCTGTGTTGCACTTATGGGATGCTACCTGTGCAGGGCAGACCACGGACCACACTGTCGGATAGTGTGACAATTTCTGCGTCATTCTTGCAAACATGAGACATTTTTTGGAAAAAAGAAAGAAAAAACCAAGAGACAGACAGACAGATAGATAGCCAAACTAAATGACAGGGAATTCAGGAAATGCTATCTAAGCCATACTCGTCCCACACTCACCAACTTCTACAATTTCTAGAAGTATTGGATACATCACCTGGAAATGTGAAAGTGGAGTACAATTTCTAGAATGACTGGATGGAAATGTGAAATGAAATGTGAATGTGTTTTTACCTGAATGCAGTGAGTCCTTGTTGTGACATGCAGGTGTTACAGTATACTTAATTACTGCATATTCCACTTATATGGCAATTTTCAGAACCTTTCCCCACCAATTAGGTGGTTACTTGAATTCCTAGGTGTATGTCCATCTTTGAAATGGTCATTTATTTATATTTTGTAAAATTCTAATATTTATATTCTACTTATTTCACTTTTGCACACGATGACCAAATTTTCAGTGACATAAAAGAACTGCAGCAGATACACTACTATAAGGCATACATATCACAGGAATTAAAACTGGGGGTGGGTGGGGGGGGTAAAAATACATTATATTTCTTTACACATTATATGATGCTAACAAATTAAATTAATTGAAATGTGTAAAATAGGCACCACATCAAACTGTTATCAATAGTAATGTGATAAAGTTGCTCAGCTACTCTGCTTCATACATAGAGCAGCATGGCTTTGTTTTTCGGGCCCACGATGCATATGTAACTCATTTATGTTTAACTGATGTATCCCAGGCATTTCCGATGCGTAATCTGCTATTTCTCCTGAATATTTACATTTTACATTTACAGCATTTGGCAGACGCCCTTAGCCAGAGCGACTTACATAAGTGCTTTAAGATACTACA
>JABFEA020000010.1:3466742-3484573 GCA_019775915.2 Cyphomyrus plagiostoma | reverse complement strand
AATGCCAAGAGTGTGCAAAGCAGTAATCAGAGCTAAGCGTGGCTATTTTGAAGAAACTAGAATATAAAACGCTTTCAACGCTTTTTTTGTTAAGTACATAACTCCACATGTGTTCATTCATAGTTTTGATGCCTTCGGCGAGAATCTACCAACGGTCATAAAAATAAAGAAAACACATTGAATGAGAAGGTGTGTCCAAACTTTTGGCCTGTACTGTAAATGCTCGTTGAATACTGGAATGCACATTGTTTGAGTGACAGGCATGAACACACAGTGAGCATTACACGACAGAACCTTACAGTCACAAGGAGTTCTGGAGATTTAGTCAGATGGAGATGGCTTAGGACTTACTGGAGAGCTGCAACGTGATGGTGTCACTCGCTAGCGTTCCATAAGGGCTGCTGGAGATGCAGCTGTATCCTCCCTCCACGTCGTGGAACATCCTACCCTCACTGGCCTCTTTGGAAGAGGGATGCACCACCAGAGAGCCATTGGGAAGAGTCCAGGCAGCCTCGCTATCAAGCACTGGTGCCCCGTCATGCAGCCAGGTGACGTTGAGGGGCGTGTCTATAGCCCTCGGGTGGCAGTCCAGCAGGAGAAACTGTCCGGGATCCAGCACCATGTGGATGGGCCCCGCCCCGCAGCTCAGCTCCAAAGACACCGGCTTCTCTGCATAGAGAGAGAGGTACATGATAGTGCCCAATAACCGGGGGTTCTGCTGTTCCACACCTGAGCTTTCAGGGCACAAAGAGAGACAGCTGCAAAGAGGAGGAGAGATGAAACAAGAGAATGGGGATGATGCTTTAAGGAGAAAGATGGGAGAATTAACCATGTGAGCTACATTGCTGTTATAAAATCATAGTAGAACTTTCCTATTCTTCTAGGTTGCCAGCGGGCTGAGTATTTCATATTGAAGCATTAATGGCGGTTCATATTGATTGATTGTTCCCCAAAGATCACGAAAACCAATGTGCTGCACGAAAAAAATGGACAGGAACCCCAACCAAAGCCATAAACACAGCACAGCACATGCATTGATCTTTGACTATTCCCCCATCAGCACACTATATATGCAAATATTCTGATGCCTGGCATTTTAAATTCTGAAGGCCGTTCTTAGAAAACCCTACGAGGCCATGGAAAAACCTGCCTCAAGTCACAGTGTGTGGGTCTGATAGGATGCCTGGGTGACTCTGTGACTGGAATAATGGAAAGGAAAGGATCTGAGGGGTAGTTAAGCAAGTGAGTTGGGATTGAGGGAGAGACGGCTAGTGTTGACATGCCCAGGCATTCATAAGCCGATTTGGCTGTATCCCGCTACTGTGCTCCTCTGCGCTGGTAGACATAGGGAATCTTTTATAAAGAAAAACAGACAGTGGTGGGCCGGTGGGTTATGAGGAGTAACGGTAACTCCAGACTCTTTTTGGTATATGCTCGAGGTCAGTATTGCTGGCTGACAAAAGCATGCAGCAAGGGTACTTCGAGCCGTACACTCAAGCTATAGTGGCTCACATAAGGCCAAGCCTGCTGACCAGGGATAAACACAACTGTCCCACTGCGAGCATTGAACTGCAACTAGAAATGCATACATACTACAGGTTGTTCTATACTTCTGTGCTGAACTGTACAGCACAGCCGATTTATGCCATTTTACTGTATACTCGTGCACTGGTGTATCTGTGCCACTCTGCAATTACATCACCAAAACGCTAGTTGGTTGTGGGCTGTTTTGCTAAAACATTTTTACTCTAATAGGATACAAAACTGCAAGTTCCAAGAAAGTTTATTGAGTGGCAACTGGACTTTAGTTCCCTGAAAACGTTTCACTCTTCAATCCAGAGGGCTTTCTCAATTCTGAATTGAGAAACCGAGAAAGGTTATTTGGTGGCAACTGGACTTTCTTGGGATAACCATGACCTGAATGACTGAGAATCTTCACAGACAAAGCTTTGCAAGTTTTGCTATTTTACCGATTGTTCCTTTTCCAGATTATCTAACATAGGGATTATCTGGTGGTGGTTGAAGTGGCTCCTCATTCATTCTGTAAAGCACTCTGGCTGTTTAAAAAGTGCTATTTAAATGTAACTGTCATTCATTAAGCATACTTTAAAAATCAGTTTAAAGTTTAACGCTGCTGCCTAAGCATGAACTCTGCATGCGCTCTCTGAGCCAAAATCATTTTCATGCATTTATAGACATGCTTGTGAGAGACGTATTTATTTTGAACTTTTTCTGCTTCAAAAATATTGCAATATTTATCCTAAAAAAATATATCACACAACAATATCTGAAATTTTCCAATATTGTGCAGCCCTAGTGTCGCCATCTGCAACCATCACAAAATCAGCACGCTAGCAATAAGCTAAACACACTTTTTTCCCCACACCAAATTTCTTCCAGCTGGGAACAAACAACAACAAAATATCTGCGTAAAAGGAAGTGCAATGCTACCAAGTGGATCAGTCAGAGTGTGTGCATCCCCACAACGTGTTACATTTCTGAGGAGGTGCGCGTCTAAGCTGCAGCATAGGGTACATGGCTACACTTTACATATAGTATAGATTCTATGCAGAATTATAAATCAGCCTTACTGACGCACTGCTACTGCCATGCTATGGGAGGTGTGGGGACAGGTTGGGGAGGGGCTAGCCCTGATCCCCTGCTGCTCAAACAGTGCGCCATGCTGAATGGCAGAATATGAAATACCTCACAGCTCATACTTCTTGTCCATCCTTAAAAATAAGAAGCCATTAATAGGAGTACAGCAATAGAGCATGAGCGGCCCAAAAGTCTTCACTTCATGATCACTATAATCACCACTGTTACCATTCTCCAGCCTTAGGGACCAGTCATGCAGAGTATTAATCTTTCATTGTTTACAGATCAACATGAACCGTGGCTGCAGACACCATGCTGGTAGAGCTATGTTACTGAATGTATGAAAAAGAAAAAGGAGGATTCAGATTCAGACCCTGCCGCCTTGTGGGGCCCTGACCATCATAATGCGGGGGCATGGAGGCTGCATGCCTGGTTGGTGTACCAGTGTGTGCATCCGTGTCTGCTGATCGCATCTACCTCACATTCCTTCTTCAATGTGGTGCTAAAAACATGCACTAAAACAATTAAGCATTTCACTGCCCGCACACAGCGAACAAGGTCACTTTCATTTATAGGTGAGCACAAGCAGACGAACAAAATGACTGTCGGGGAAAGGTAACATACACACACCGTCACCACACATGCTGACCATTAATACTCTGCATCAATGTCTTGTTAACAAACCACCTACCTGACAGCTTTGTGCCAAGTGTCAAACGAAGGCTATAACGCAGCAGGGGAAAATCTCAAACTAATTTTGGACCAAAGCCGCCATGGGGTTGCAGTACACATTGGGGGAACTCCCTGTACGGTAACTGCAGACACAGCCAGCTTTGTGTAGCCAAACAACATCGCACTGCTGTCCAAACATTGAACTTAATAGGCTTTTATCTACACCGCTCCCTCAGAGAACAAGGTATAAGGTTATCAAGACTGCATACGCAGTGGGAGGTGGGTCAGGGCTGTCATTTGGATCATGGGGAGAAGAAGGGTGCATCTGAAAATCACCTACTAACAATACATACAGAATTTCATTAGAAGGCTTCTACTCGATTGTGAGCATAGTAGAGTTCCCCAAATCGGGTCCAGGAGAGCAAGAATCAAACACAGACTGCAGATTTCCCTGCTGTAACACAACTAATCAGCTAATTTCCAGGTTTAGTTAAATGTATGTCTGAGCAGAGAAATATGAAAATTGGACTGGAATTGGGGAAGCCTGGTGTAGTATGTACTTCAAGTATGCATGAGAACAGTACTAAAGCACTTAGACCAGGGGTGCTCACACTTTTTCAGCATGCAAGCTACTTATAAAACAACCAAGTCAAAATGATCTATCCACTACAAAAATGCTGTATTTTCAATGAACAGGATGCAGCTCCACATTTCCCTTCTTTGGTATTGCGATGGTAGACTGGCAGATGAGGCAAACGCACTTCGAAAATGACATCGTGAAAAATAAGTCCACCTCCCATTCCGTATGAAAGTCATATGTTTTGCCTTCTTACTTGGTCCAGCTTTCTCACTCATTTTGATCACCATATGTTTTAGCAAAATAAAATCTGAAGTAATTCGCTGACTAGCTTGTAAGTTTTGCTGCGCTTAGCGCCGTTGTTTACGCATGAGCGGTGACATAAAGGTCAAAATTCAGTTGTCATCTGAATGGTTGCCCTGTATGTCAATCAAGTAACGGGATGTTTGACAGGCTGACAAATATTTTTTTTAATGTCACGCTGCAATTGACCAGTACTACCTCAGCGATCGACCAGTAGATCGCGATCAACGTAATGAGCACCCCTGACTTAATACGGATGCCGTCTCGCACATAACCGGTCTTTGGGTGCGTACCTGTGATGTAGGTTGACCCCCACAAAAACTAAAAACAATCAATGACAGAAATACGTATTCAAGCCAACTTATGTAACTAGTTATTGTTTTCTATCAACATTTGTACATAGTCGGTAGTTCCTCCTGCCACCCTGACACAAATTTCTGAACGGTTTTTGTCTCTGGCTGCAGCTCTAGTGACCTTGTGGGACAGCATAGCAACCATCGGTTGCCCACCTCGGAATTTTACATAACGTAGTATGTTATCCAGGAATTGTTTTCCTATCCATACTGAGAATTTGGACATATTGCTTACCATGCATACTACATATCACCAACTACATAGCAAACAAGTATTTGATTTCCGGCACACCCCCACACTTATTTTGATTAGCAGTGCTAACTGAATGTCAGGGTAGGCCACATATCACCTGTAAGTGCTACAGACCTAAACTCACATTCAGTTAAACTTGCAATTTCACTACAAAAAAAAAGAACATTGAAGAACTGAGTAAACAATAGCGGATTTAACCTTAATTTTGCCTACATGATTCTGAAAGTCACTGAAGTTCAACCACATGTATTAAAAATACATTACATGCACACAAATTAATCTGCTATTACGTATATGTGACCTCATTAATGGGGGGTTGCTGTGTGGCTCAGTGGGTTAAGACTCATGATTGGAAGGTCAGTAGTTTGAACAGCAGCTGTTAGGGCCCTTAAGGAAGATGCTTAACCTCCAGCTGCTCCAGAGCTGTTGGCTGTTGGGTGGCTATGACCTGCAAGCTTGCTCTCATCTGCCTATGTACCTGTGTGGAGAGCAAAACGGAGCAAGCGTAACGAATTTCCCCACAAGATGAAGAAAGTATCACTATTCTATAGTACACACTCTGTGTTAACGGAGGAAAAACAGAACAACAAACTAGCATCACAGAGCTTTCCGGGGACAGATAATCTAACTGTTCTCCACCCAAGTTCAGCACTACCAGATGTGCTACTCAGCTTTTTCCTGTAAGCCCACTCAGTTCTCCTCCCTTATACTACAACACTCATGGGGGGGGGGGCTGCTACACAACATACTGGACCTTGAAATCCCCTCCCCCCATTAACAAAACAAGGGCCTAAAGCTTTCAACTTCACCCACACAACAAAAGATGTGCAGAGCGCCTTCGCCGAGTGTCGCTGGCTCATATAGCAGCAATGGACCATCCGGCGGGGGTGAGGCTGAGATAAAACTGGTTTTATATTGAAATATGATGGGAGGGCAGAGATGTGTGGGTGGTTCAGGAGAAGAAAGATGGCGGGCTTTGGTCCTGTGACAGTGTCCACCAGGCACTGAAACCCTATGGCTGCAGACAGTGACCTGAGTGTCCACACTGTCCAGATCCAACCATCCATTCCCAGGAAGAAGTCCATGCTGACTGAGGCTTCCCTGTTGCCACTCTTCCCAAATCATACAGTGCTGAACCTAACTGCATTAACTAAAAGCCAATGGGTGACAACCTAAGAAAAAATTTTTTTTTTTTTTAACCATGCACCTTGAAAGACAAGTTCTCTTTACTCACATCACCACAAGTATCCCTCATTCAAATAAAGCTGTACTGGGCTAAATTCAGACCAGCTGTTCTTTCTTTCACTTTCAGCATCATGGAATTACTGAACTGCTGAAAATCTTACAAAGGTGTGTCTGTGGGGATAGGCGCATGTGTGGCAGTGCGTTCTCAGCTGTGTGTTTATTTTCTATTTCATTCAGCTTATGAGGGTCTTCCCCCGATAATGTCCCCCTCCTTTCTCCCGTCCCCATGCAGTATCCCCCAGTCATGTGACTTAGTGACCACCAGCACGGAATGATAGGAATGTGATCGTATGACTATTTACCCAATGAGCGTTATGAGGAAGAGGCTTGGGCAGAGAAGACTTCCATGCACAATTAAAACATCCACAACACCATCAAAATACCTCACCTAAACACCCTCACAAAGCAAAAAAAAATAAAATAAAAATACACAAAACAAAAGCAAAACTTTCATATTGGCAAGCTCCTTCAAACAGCACCAACAACCCTCAAAAAACACAATGTCCAAATCCCTTACACAAACATCCAGACATATCTGTATACTCCACACACAAATTTGTGTACTCCACACACAAATTCTGTCACATACCATTAAAATCCCTCACACAACATAAAAACAGCACGTCAAAATCCTTGCAAACATAAAATTCCATGGCACCATCGAGTCCAGGGAGATGCTGGGAAACCAGTGTTTCCGTGGACACTGTGATCATCAGTGAATGCTCAAAAGCATACACATCAGTGCTACAAAATGTATACTTTCCTCTTTTTCTATTTATATATCTAGCAACAAAATTACTGTTAAAACTGAAGCAAATAATTTAGTGCAACAAAGAATAAATGTAACAAAGGTTTCAACATGGATGACAGACAAAGACTGAGGGAATGACAGACAGCTGTAACATTAACTATAGCTTGTAACTGCCTAATTTCTTCAGTACATGTCCACCTGTACAAATTAGTAATCCAGTAACTTTATTTAAAAGAATGAACTATATTGCCAGATAATAACAATCATTAAACAATGTTTCAGGAACAAACTTTGAGCCTCTCTCAGTGTATACAATGGAGCTACTTTAGTGGAGAGTTCCAGCAGTGACAGAGCTCATCTCTCATCTCCTGCATGTGTAACAGGGGGTTGGTGGGTAATATTCACAGCCAGCAGGTTACTTTTTATAATCCCACAACCACGGAAACCACAAGGCACAAAGGAAGTGCCTCCGAGACGGTAAACAGGCCCCTTGCTGAATCAAGATCGCTTTTATTAAATCAGGCACTTTACACCACAAATTTGATTTGGCGTGTGTGAATAAAGACGGCACGGTACTTAAAGACACACATGCAACTAAAAAGCACATACACTGAACAAACAGTTAGTAATCACAAGACAAACAGCAGGATGCATTACGCTGCATACAACGTTGCTGCTGTGTTTAAACAAGTATACGTTTAACAAGATAGTGATTTTGGTAGTGTGGGACATACAAGCTGCCAGACACCCCACACATATCTTAATGCCCTTGCAGGGAACACGTGACTTTGCCCTTCCTTATCCTGGAAGTCCCTGTTGCCATGGGAAAGAAAAATTGTAATTTACAAAACATAATTAGCGTAATTATAACATGTAGTAAGCACCACATTCAGTAGTAAAAATGCAATTAACTTCATAAATAACACATCGTACAAAAGAATAGTGGTTATCCTGGATTTTGCACAACTGTCACCAATGCCAAGAATAGAGGGTGGGGCTGACGCTAAATGTGGGTGGGGCAAGAGGGCCACCACACTGCCGAACTGCTCACACTGGAACAGGGCAGGGTTTAATGGACGATTGCTGGGCAGCAGTCACTGATCCGAGTAGAAACGTGGCAGCTTATGATACGAGTGCAACAGGAGAGGAGCCCTAGTTGGGCAGGAGAAGGAACTGAGGCACAGATGGAGAGAGCTTGGACACAGAGCGTAGGGAACACCAAACTTTTGTGCGCAGAAAAAAATGGGCATGCAAGAATGCATGCAAGTAAAAATACTTTCTTGAGAAACAGGACGCACAGACAAGCAGCTAACCCATCCAGCAGAAGCATCAGCACCAATCTGCAAGACCATGTGACTTTCATCAAGTCTCCCATGCATATGGACAAGTCCTGAACACCCAATGCTAAACTCTTGTGGTCACTGCTCACTGCCAACAGACAAACACCAAATCAATGATGTGCATCAGGCCAAAAACCAAAAACAACTAGACGTAAGCAGATACTACATGATACACTTGCTAGCCAAGCACCGCCATGTGGGCTGTCCCTACCCTCAGGTGATGTGTAGATTTGGACTCACGGGTCACCAGTGAGACAATACAACCAACCAATAGCTCAAGACTGTTAAAAATTCTTTTTAAATACAGTTTTACAGAACAAAATAAAATATTGTGTAACATAAAAGGTCTAAGATTTTGACGGGAATAAAATAAGGCTATGCTAGGAAAACCCAAAAACACATATCAAAGATAATCACAGGGACTTTGGCCACTATTCTGTTATGTACTTAAGAGTACATCTTATCATCATCATCATCATCATCATCATCATCATCATCACATGGCTCATGTGTTTCCACTAAGATGTTTTTCTATTTAGCATTTAATAAACACGATAAGGAGCGGAATTAAATGATGAATTATTTAATAGTACACATTTATAAATCAAACTGAACCATCTACCCTCAAAGTAATGACACAACCCAGTCACGTAGAAACCGTGGAGGCGCTCCGGTTTATGACTGAAAGGTAGGAGACGTTTAACTGGTGCCTCTCCCACACCTGCGTCAGGGCGGCTAGACGTGCACTTTTCAGTGTCCTTTATCATGTAAATGTTGTGTGGCCGTCCTCTCGATCTCCCCCTTTCAGTCCCCCCACCCGTACCACTTGGCTGGCTCCCAATCGGCCGCTGATGCCGCCGCACTGCACATAGCAGCTGCAGCCGGCCAACGGCGCGCACCTCTTGCCAGCCGCTATAACAACATCGAGCACATGGCCCGCTCTTAACAAAACCGCTCTTTACAACGTGCTTCTCCGTTACAGAATGCTTTATACACACGATATGCGCGACTCCTCGAATACCCCGATGCACTATTTGTTTTATCATACTATTATTGTACTGAGGAGTAGTATTTCATCTTTTTAAATACCAACGCGTGCAAGCTTGCTCTCACTAGCTTGCCTTGTGGCTTATGCTTTTGCGCTGTACCACGTATAGGTGACAACTTGAAAAGCCAGCAACCGAGTGATTGGAATTACACCAAAGAGTGAGCGCCGCAGATTTCTAAACCTCACACGCAAAAAAAAAAAAAATTGTTTTTTTGCCCGCATGTTTCCAACAGTGTTCATCGGGAGTAATGTTCTCCACGAAACGTGGGTGTCAGGCAGGCAGGGCACGCACGGCTTCTCCACGGGCTCCGGACACCTTTCTCCCTAGGCACGTTCTGCAAAGTCCGCTGCGCGTGAACCTTTAAAAGCAGGGGCAGCAGAGCAGCCCGGCAACGCCGCTTTCACATGCTGGCACATTTTTCAGACACGGAGCTCTAACTACCCGCAAGAAAAACGTACTTTAAAAGTCCGGGCAGAAAAAAGCGGATCTGCAATCGTTTAAATCAAATGCACGATGGGGAATTTATCTACCCGCACTAGAATCTATAAATTACAGTAGTTTCCAAAATACTGCAATGAGCGAGATATACTGCCTCTTCTGCTCTAACATGCCCCCACAATAAGATACACCAATAACCAAGACAACACGCATTTAACCCATTTACCTTGGTCAGCCACACCACAGAACCCCAGCGAAAGTAGACAGAGAAACCAAATACTCTTCACCGCCATGTAAAGCCTTTGATTTTTCAGCAGAGGGGCCAGCAGCGTGTGGGCTTATTCGGCTGTACCGTCAGCTGCATTCATACGTCGGAATCCACCGTGCCCTCTTCTCCGCTTGTAGCTGATTATTATTTCGTTAATATCCCTTTAGATGTGTAGTCCTTCTTCTAAATACGCTGGAGCAACATTTTAGTCTGGGGAGGGTGGTCGCTGCTGTCTCCGCTTCATCGCCATGTTGTGAGCGAATGTTAAGTGTGTGTGTTACATGTTACACCCCCACCACACACACTCACTCTCACACACATAAATCCCGCTTTAGGCGTCTGCCGGAGTCGCCTGTAATTATGGCAGTGGTCCAGCTCACCCCCCCCCCCTTTTTTGTTCCTGCTTTACAGTAACATGCAAACTAATATGCCACACGGTGAGCGAAAAGGAGCCTCGGACTGGACCCTGGCTGGCTCTGTATATCACATCTGCCCCGGCGACAGCAGCCGGCTCTCCGGCAGCAATGCCCTGCTCTGTTACGCGGTCGGAGAGCAAGTGAATGCTCATCGTATTGGGGTCAAAATATTAAAGGGGTAGCGATATTCTGCCGACATCACATTGTCAGCAAACACACATACAGTACACTCACTTGTCATAAATTATTCATCCGATTTTGTTAATCGTTTGTCTAAGAAATTTAAGACTGACAATTTTATTATTCCATCGTATAAATCCAAATTTATCTAGAATAAATTACTAATTTACACATAGGCCTATATCACATATATAAATCAATGTATATGTCATCCATTGAGCTACCAGTTACACCTGAGTGCCGAGATCGTCACAGAGAACAACCCATTTCGGCTTTTTGTTATCTATAATACCAGAAACACTTTTAGACCATACTTACAAGTTTTACAAAAATAATGATTTTTTTCCCCCCGGAGAGATGTTAAAATCACCAGTATCACCACGTTCAGATGACCAAGTAGACTAATTACATTCAGAGAAACGACATATCCCTGAGCATGAGACAAGATTGCAGAAAAACATCAATCAGACATCTGCTGAACTACTCAAACCTGTAACCACATCAACACATTTACCGTGAAACAAGGCAAAACAAAGCATGCATGCCTTCTATATTACATATTCATTGTTAATGGAAATTGATTGACCTGGGAATCATAGAAGTCCAGATATATTAGTGGGTGCCAGGCACACAGGTCTGTAGAAGGAAACCATTGAGTCATTATTTTATCAAGTGACACTCATCCAACACAGGTACATCCCAAAACATTTATTTTTGTTTCTTTAGCAGATACTTTTGTATGAAATGACATATGAAGGGTGGAAGATAATACATTATAAGCATCAATCTGTCAAGTAGCCACCTGATTGTTGCAGTTGTTTGAGCTTCCAAAAGTTAACAAAGAAAGGTCTGTTCCCAAGCTCTGGCTAACATGGCACTCACTCACTCCGCCCCTGGCCATATTCACATTTTATGTCACATTAGAAAAGGTGCCACTCTTAGCATTAAGAATAAAGAAAACCTCCACAGATAAATAGACATGTACCAGGGATGAAGTTTTCTGGTGGGATAGTTTTTATGGAAGATTTTAGAAACTGAAATAAAATAGCCAGGGAAGGCAGAAGTGACTCCCTTGGAACTTGGACCAGAACCAAGTCCACCTATTTCAGGGAAATGATAAGGGGTAGATGCCAGCGTTTCACAGTACCGTGAGTCCAACTTTGTTCTGTGCGGCCTTATGCACTTCTAGTAGCTCCCAAGAAGAAGACCTCTGTTCCCATGAGTGATGCTTATGAAGACGACACAACTCCCACTATTGGCTACACAGCATTCAGCTATTTATAAATGGCTTGAGAAATACAACCCAAAAATTCTCATGGAGGAACATACTGGTGACACACCATTTGTGAGTGATATACAGATAGCCTCCTGGTTAAGATCATCCAACTTACAGACTTGCAAACTAAGTGCTTAGGAGTGGACTACCAGAAAAAAAAATAAAAATATTGTGGTTAAATACAATGTTTCATAGTAATGAATGCATGCACAACTTTGTCACGATCGTGAAAACAGCTGGAGGTACAGTACAGTACCGTATGTAATCACTTTTAGTAACACTTTGTAATTATTATTACTATGTACTGTATTGTTATTTTTCAAACGTACCCACAATTTCAAATTAATGACAGACTTAAAGAAAGGATTCCGTTTTTAATCTGAGGACTTCAGATACTGTATTAAACACTTAACCTGAGTTGGACCTTGGGGGTTGAGGGAGGGGGACTGCAGTCTATTCCAGGTAGAATAAGGCTCAACATGGGGGTATAGCCTGGATGGGATGCCAGTCTGTCACAGGGCACACATATGCATGCAGATGATACGTTATGGTAAATAAAAATGAAAATACCCCCACTATAAAGAGTATTATGATGTAATTTTCTTTTTAGAAAATATTGTGGAATCCATAATATATGGTGACTTGCTTTTCATATCTAAACAGTTGAGTTCAGAGAAAAGTGTCACCTTCTTCAGCTGAGATCATTTTACAATGAATGTATGAATGACACCCAGTGCACTTTACAGAACCAATGGGGAGCCACTTCAACCACCAACACTGTGTAGCGCCCACCTGGATAATGTGACGGCAGGTATTCAGCACCAGTATGCTCACCACCCAGTAGCTATGGTGGTGAAGGAGCAGAGAATTTACCAATCATAAATGATGATTAGGAGGCCAGACCTGATAGAGCCACAGTGGGTAATTTTAGCTTGGACCTTGGGCTACCACCCCAACACTTCTGAAGGATCTTTCATAACCTCAGAGAGTCAGCACTAAAGTTTTACATCTCATCCAAAGAACTGCTCCATTTTTATAGCATTTCTCTTGGGCATCGGGATCCACGTAGATCACAGGATGGGCTAACCTGTTGGCCAGGCCAACACCTCTAGCGGTGGCAAAGCTTTCCTAGTTGATAATCCATCTAAGTACTGGCCATTCCAACCTGCTTAGCTTCACATGAATTACCTGACCAATTCCTGAAAATGTCACGTCTGCTGCATGGAAGAAAGTGTTGCCAAAGACTCAGCTCCTGCTTTTCCACCTTGTCATTGTCCCTCTCCCATTCTCAGTACATGGCACTGACTTACATAATCCTCTGATTTTCCCAAATTTGTGCCCTACTCCTTTAAGTCCAGCCTAGACTTTCATTTAGTGGGTGTGCCAAGTGTTTTCACGGTTCATTCTCATAACCAGTCTCAACCGGGGTGCCCAACTGTAAAGAAGGCCTGAATGCAAGGTCTACATGCAAGGGTGATTACAGTTTAAGGGTAATGAATCTGAAGCACTTGAGCAAGTCTTTATACTTTCCTCCTGTGAATGCACTTACCTACCGTAACCTAATTTCAAGCATTTATTGAGATGAACATATGAGCCATTATGGGTGGTCCATAATGGTGACCAGGGATTTCTGCAGCAGTTGTGGTTCATTTAATTCCTTTTACATTATTGGTTTGATGGTTGTGACCATATTTCACTGACAGCATATCTCCTCTTTTGGCCCCAATTTATGACCAAGCATTACATTAATATGCTCTTAAATATGATTTAAATAAAATGAATTCCAAACTAGTTTTCGGAACCCAATTCCACATTCTTTGACTGATGGATTGTACTTTTATGGAAGACACCAGATTTTAGCAGTGAAAGTGATGTGGCTTCACCTCAAACCGCTTATTGGTTGGCATCTATGCCATTTATCATGTAAAGCAGACATGCACATCACTTGCAAATATTACTGAATGTTTACACTAGTAATTGCTTATTTGTAAGTAAGTGCTTATTTGGGTGGTTTACAGTCCTTTCACGTAGCTTTTCAAAGATAGTGATATAGAGAGTGATAAGTAGGATTAGGTTCCTCAAGTCTTGTGATAGCGCCTTGAAAGGCAAAGGGAATGGGCTCTGGAACAGCTGTTTCAACAGTAATTTTCTGTATTTTTTTGTATGTTCTTTCCAATGTCCCCCAACCCCTTCATGACAAACACAATGTGCTAAGCCTTCAATTATAGTACAGTTTGCGCCTCCATATTTGTCAGCATTCATGAAGGGAGTGTTTGTCTACTCTATCTGTTCTCTTCTCAGACCACTCTGTTGGAAGATGGCCAGTAGGACGCTTGGTGCAAGGGACATGGTCTCTATGGAAACTAAAACTTAGGGGTGACACATGGGCAGATGGGCAAGGACCTGGCAAAGGAGGTGCATTGCCCAGGAGCTGGCCCTGGTCCCGGCCCTGCCATGCGCCTGAGAGACACCAGGGGAGGTGCCACTGAGGCTTAAACCCAGCAGGAGTGGGATTGTTACACCAAACCCCATAAGGAACTCTGCATCCTTGGGGCATGAATACCTGTATCTCACTGATCAAAAATATCTTAATGTTTTTTCACTAAAGTGATTACAAAAATAGGCTTCAAAACATGCATGTAAGTGCTGTTAATTACTTCACCTTGTTCCTGTTTTGATGACTCTCTATTCTATTGCAAACCATACATCAATACCTATATATTCAGGGAGCAATTCATTGAGTTTATGAAGGAGGTAATGACAAGATCTGAGCGAGGTAATGGAGTAACTCTTAACCAAATCAACTATTCATGAAACTCCAATAACATTTATATTGCTAGTCTGCAAAGGTATCCTTTAACTGGCATCTGGTGTGAAGAGAACATTTATAAAGATAAAACAAATACATCTGCCATCATGTGGTACATGCAGCACGACAATTATGGAAAAAAAATGTGTCGCCATTTCCCAAGTCTGAGGTTTCATTGTGACTTTGCCTATTTTAAACAACTCCATTGAACAGTGAGAAGGAGGGGCTATGAAATATCTTGCAATTGCTAGAAGCAGTTCTCCATGAAAGGAGAAGCTCCTGTCCTAATTAGTTTAAAAGCAGGTTTTAAACCCCAGTAAAAGGCAATGGCTCAGTAAAAGGGGGCTCCACGGGAACTTGGTAACTTGTCTCCTCAAGTGTCCCATTAAAGAGGGCCTTGTTATTTGGGGGAGGGTTAGGGGAGGGGCTTCTCCCACCCGTCAGTTATCGGTGTTTTGGCTTCCTATTGATGGTGGACGTCATTAGAGCTGGTGTTAACAAGGACTTTTGAAGGCCTGTTCAGATGGCATTCACTGAATATTCATGAATGTGGGGAGAAGAGGAAAATGAGAAAAGGGAGTGGGACAGAGAGATACGAGAAATAGCAGAAGGGTGAAAGAGGAGCAAGGCGGTGCATTGTGTGGCAGATGAGAGGAAGTCATTGCTGAAATGAAAGAGGCTAAAATAAAGAGGATATTTCTTCTTTTGGAAAACCTGTTAACTTACTTTAAAAAGGACACGCTTCTCAATGACATTGTGTTCGTGGAAAGTGTCCAGAGGAACACTGTCGAGAATAGATAATGTGATACATGTGCCAGATCAAGTCTACAATCAATTTTCACAGGCTACCTGCTGCAGGCACGGTCAGCTTCCATAACCACATGCATTAATTTATTACTCTATTAAAACTTTCATGTTTTTTCTGTTCTGGTTTTGAATCCTTCCTTATCACGTGATTCTCCAGTTCTTTTTGTTTCTGCAATTTGGATATCTTCGATTGATATAATATCTCTTTCAGTTCATTCTGTCTTTTTTGCTTTTTCTTCGCATTTCCAGAATAAACTCTGAACCTCGGAGACACTGCTCCTGGCAGGAGATCTATTGCATGGTCAGATGGTTTGTGAGGGGAAAGAACTGAAACCCATTTCTAACTAAAGACCTCTTTCAAATCAGTGTAAAGGATCAGAATCTCTATAGCTTCCATGAACTGTGCAGTTTCTATGCTGTAGCACATTCAGTAAAGGAAAAACAGCTCTCCATGTATGTGCTGGACCACTTGAACAATTCACATGTGGCCCAATTAACACGAGGGTTATGTAACTGGATCTGTGCTAAGTAACTGGATATAAGGGAACGGAATAGTCTAACAAATCGTGGAAAACGTCATGCATTTATGCCTAAAATAGGCAGCCAGAAGGTTTTTAAATATCCTAGTCCTTTGAATCATCAATGAAATTTGTCAGGGACCCTGCATCAGTGACAAGGGACATTAGCCCCCTGCATGCATATTTAAATAAACATTGTAAATAAATAATGTAAATAATCATTGTGCTCTTGCAACAGAAATGAAAATGGAAAATATATCTAGAAAAGCAAGAGATAAATATTCAAAACCAGGAAGCTAGACAAAGAGAATTGCCTACCAAGACTGAACAAGAAGCATTAATTACAGTTTAAGGCAACTTGTGGAATTGATTCTGGACTGGAGATGACAGCGTGGCCCGTTTTAACTCTGAATGAATCTTAATGACTTCATTGATGGGGGAGGGCTACAGATTTGTGCTGCCATAGTGAATTTCTAAATGAGAAATCTGCTTTTGGCCTTCCTTCAGGGACTTACAGACCTCAGTACAAATTATGGCCATTTATTTTCAATTCAATAAACACATATCCATGCTTAAAGTTATTCCAAATAGCAGCTGAGAAAGGTTACTTCTCTAGCCATTTAAGTCAGGCAAACTAATTTCCAGAGAAGATTTATAGAGTGGTTTGTTTGACAGTGTGTGGAGGAAGGATATGCGAAAGCCGCCCAGCCCCCCTCCCCGCCAAGAAAAACAATGCATGCGAGAAGAAGGCTGTGGCTGTGACAAAACCAGAGATCAGCTGGTGGTTATTTGTGAATTCCAAAATAGGTCCTGTGTATTTATTAAGCAAAATTTCAGCAAAAGGAGGTTGAGGGGTCCCAGGGATTGGTGCCACCATAGGATTGCTGTGCGGAAGTTCCGGGGTAGGTGCAGATGCAGTCAGGTTAAGGCACGGTGGTTAAATCCAGGTCAAGGTCCCCCAGAGAGTACGGGGCTTATTTGAAAAGGAGAAAGGGAGTAAGAGCAGTTGAAGGTCATGCAGTCGAACATGTTCGTTTATACTGTGTAGTGTGCAGTCAAACACTAGATTTCATCCAAAAAAGGCCATACACTGTCAGAAAGAAAAGGAGCACCACTTTGTACCTTTGCATGTCGCTGGGGCTGTACCCTCAAGCGTCTGCCGATCGTTCCCAAGCTGTACCTTTCAGTGTAATTTACCATACAGAAATGGAGTCTGAGATACATCCCCAAGATATGAACAGCTTTAATGAAAGTTCTCCATTGGATTACATTAAGATTGAGTGAGTTTGGGATCGATATACTGTTTCTTCAAAAACCACTGATCTACTTAATCAATAGTCCATATAGTGACACTCTGTATATTAAAGACCATGCGATTGTTAACTAAGATTTGTGTTTTTGCTCCTCTGAGTTTTTGTTTTTGCATTTTGTTAACCTTTATTTTACCAGGCAAAGCATTAAGATTCTTATTTACAAAGACAGCCTGGCATCTTTTAGCATCTTTACATTGATAATTTCTTCTTCTTGCTCTTGGCTGAAGAGAAGATTTCTCCCACCATTTGATGGTTTTTTTTAAAATTCTGCAGTGAAAATATTCTCCTAAATCTAGAATAGCCACAATTATGTAACTGTACCTTGAGACTTACCTGTTTTCATCACAAAATTTCCTAATGATTCCAGCTACAGTATACCAGCTCAAACTGGGCTGGACTTGCTGCCCAGCTTCTTGCATGCATGCCACGGTCAATGACATCTTGCTTGATATGTAAATCTTTCTTCCTTGTCTCCTTGTGTCTTCTTATACACTCACCTAAAGGATTATTAGGAACACCATACTAATATGGTGTTTGACCCCCTTTCGCCTTCAGATCTAAACTTAATTCTATGTGGCATTGATTCACCAAGGTGCTGAAAGCATTCTTTAGAAATGTTGGCCCATATTGATAGGATAGCATCTTGCAGTCGATGGAGATTTGTG
>JABFEA020000010.1:3449683-3466642 GCA_019775915.2 Cyphomyrus plagiostoma | reverse complement strand
TCTTTTTCCTATTTGTAGTGGAGATGAGTGGTACCCGGTGGGGTCTTCTGCTGTTGTAGCCCATCCACCTCAAGGTTATGCGTGTTGTGGCTTCACAAATGCTTTGCTGCATACCTTGGTTGTAACGAGTGGTTATTTCAGTCTTGGATTCTGTATTCATTCTGTTCCCCGACTCTTTATGTTACATTTATATACTAAAGAATATATAAGGAATTGAGTTAATAATTTTAGTTTATTGCAAGTTATTAGTGTGTCCTGAATTAACTTTTTGTTTTAATTGCTGGCTTAGATGTTTCAGTAAAAATAATTGCACTCACATTGATAGTTGTGTTACTGTCCCTGAAATATGTATGTACAGTTTTGCAAAATATGTACATCTGGATTGATAACTGTAATGAAACAGTAGTATTGATACCACCAACAGTAGTATTGATAGTATTGATACCACTGTATGAAAGAAGTATGAAAGCTATAAATCAATGAACTAAATTAACATAATTAAATAACTACAAATGAACTAGGGAAAACCCTCATACAGTTATGGCTTAGTTGGACCATTTCATATAAATGGCAATGTTTTGATGGCCACTTTTATGGGCAGTGGTGGCTTAATGGTAAGGGAAGCACACTGGTAATTGAAACATTGCTGGTTTGAGTCCCCGACCAGCAAGGTACCACCCCCGAGCACTGCTCCCTGGCCGCTGAGTTAGCTGCCCCCTGCTATGTTACGGTGTCACATATGGGTTAAATGCAGAAGACACATTTCATCGTTGTACACTATATTCTGTGATGTGACCACTGATCGTCAAGTTGTAAATCTGAAGGCTGGGCTCGCAATCTCTGTTCTTTCAAAGGTGTTTGATGGTGTTAAGGCAGGGCTCGGGGCAGGCCAATCAAGTTCATCCATGTCAAACATGTCTTTATGGACCTTACTTTGTACACTTTGGCACAGTCATGCTGGAACAAAAAAGGGCCTTCCCCGAACTATTCTCACAAAAGTTGAAAGCATAAAATTATGCAAAATGTCTTGGTGTGCTGAAGCATTAAGAGGTCCCTTCACTGGAACTAAGGGGCCTAACCCAGCCCTTGAAAAACAACCTCATACCATTATCCCTCCAACACTAAACTTTACAGCTGGCATACTGTGGTCATGCAAGTAACGTTCTCCTGACATCTGCCAATCCCAGACTTGTTCATCAAACTGCCAGACAGAAAAATGCAATTTGTTGCTCCACAGAACACATTTCTGCTGCGCCAGAGTTCAGTGACGGCCTGCTTCTCATCATTCCCTCTGACGCTTGGCACTGCACTGGGTGATGTGAGGCCTGCATGCAGCTGCTAGGCCATGGAAGCCCATTCCATGAAGCACCTGCTGCAATTTTTGTGCTGGGGTTAATGCCAGAGGATGTTTGGGTGCCTCAGCACTCAGCAACGCAGCTCGCTACGCGGTGGCACTTCATGGCTGAGTCTCTGTTATTCCTAAAATGCTTCCATTTTGCAATAATACCACTTACAGCTGAGTGTGCCTTTGTAATACATTTTTGAAATTGTAAAGAGACTTTATAGATACCCTGCATACACACACACACACACACACACACACACACGTATATGTGGACCTATTCCAAGATATCTTGAATATTCACTGTATGTTGACTATATTTTGGCAAATTTGTAATTTTGCAGAATTCTTTATGAATGACAAGAAGAGTCGCAGAAAATTCGTTAAATACACCATGGCTGTTCAAATAATAACTTCAGTAATGAAGGCATAGTCATAGAAAGACAAGGTCAATGGCGCCATCTTTTGGCAGTTTATAATACGAAATTAGTTACTGTATTTTCCTTTTTGGAATATCTGGTATTACTGCTTAGGTGATTGATCTCAGGCAGCTGGTGCCCACCTTGCAAAGGATGCTAGTCCATCACACAGCACATATATGCACCACGACAAATTTTAAAAGACCACACACATCTTTGTACTGTAAAAAGTTCTATAATGAACTCAAAATGTAAAGCTGGTCATGGATATAGCCTTACTCGGCCACATACGTTATTTACTAATTACATGTATATGCGAACTAGATAGTGATCGCGCCTAGAGCCTAGTAAAATTCTCATTCTGTACATGAATGACGTCACCTATATGTCACCTGTTTTATTACGCATGACCTCATTGCTAACTAGACCAGATAGGTTTGTTTCTTCAAATAGATTACAGATTAACAAGTCATATACTGTGCCTGGTGGTTCGTTTAGCCCTGTATCACCTACGATACTATGTAACTACGAAAGCAGCCGCCACTTCGATAAACAGTGCTGAGTCTCTATCCAGCTGCGCTGTTCAGCACCGCGGAGAGCAGCACCTCCGTAAGGGGCGGAGACATGGGAGGGAGTTATCGCGATTGCTACGGGGATATCTGATTGGCTCATCCTGCTCTGACAGACCTATGACGGACAGTGGATTGAGGTAGCCAAGCATTTAGATAATCCTTTGACTCTCACCTTCGGTGTGATCGATTTCAATTTAACGGGCGCAGCAAGCAGGTGTTGGCAGATTAAGCATTTTATTCGCGCATCTGATGAAAAATATACATACAGAATACCGTACAGTTAGGAGATCTTGCATTGTAGCCACATTCCTGCGCTGAGAAGGAGGTAAGAAGATTACGTTGGATGTCCAGTGTAATTCCAGGCTCCAAACCCTTAGGTCATTCCGCTGTAAAACTGTCAGCCGGAGGATCACAATAAGAGAATCACAGATTATTGTTTTGTGTCTGACTTGTGCATGCTCCAGCTATGCCGAAATTAATTTATTTTTGGTCTGTTTTTTTGACTTTGCCGTTATGCGGTCTTCGGCTATGCACTAGTATACGGCTGTGTAGTGGTTGTGAATGCCCCCCCCCCCCTTTAAAATGTGCGACAGTGATGACTGTTCGGAGGTCTTTTTTCTGTTTCAGGCCCACTCGAATTTGCAGCTAAATCATGCACATTCAAAGACAACTTAACGATTTGCAATATTTTCATCTCACTTATTTCAACAACCAAATGATTTAACGCCTAAAAGGAGCCATCTGCCGGGTATAGGATATATGTAGTGTGATGTGTTCTGTTTATGTCAGGATGGCATGTACGCCTCTGCACCCCTTCCACATAACGTTTGGATAAAGGGTACTATGTTTCCTCTGCTTTTATAGGTGTTAGACAAAACTATAATGAGGGATCTTTATTTTCATTTTTGTCAGCTTCAGGAAAGAAAAAAGAAAAGTATTAGGAGACTAACCAGAGGAATACATCCAGTTTACTTAATGGCAGGTAATACTGTGAAATGTTTTTAAATGTTGTTGAATAATGTGTGGAATTCTCAGTATTTAGACAATGATTAATTATGAAAATATGTTAACACTTCCTGATAAAACTTGTAGTAGTCCTGTTAAATGCTGAGACTGGCATGCTGTATAGCATTCAGTTATCCCACAGTGATATAAAGTTGTAAAGTTACTGTCCTGTTTGTGGCAGAAAACAATTTCCCTCCTCTGCCTGGGTTCATTCCCGTGAAGCCATGCTTCTACCAGGACTTCAACGAAATCCCTGAGCTGCACCGAACCATGTGCAAGAGGCTCTACCATCTGTGGATTTGTGAGTAGACATTCGCTGCAGGCTGCTGGTCTTCGTGTTTGTGTCTGTTCTGCTCTCCTTCACCAGGCTCATAGGGTCGGTCTTGTTACTTTTTTAACAGCATCCAGTACTTCAGGTGTCGATACTGCAATGCATAGGAAACTGGGAGTCATTCTGGTAAAAATAAAATTTGTGATGTCAGTCTCTAAATGTCTTTCTGTCTTATCAGACTTTGTTGTCGTATTGGCCTTTTACTTTTTTACAGATCTGCTGCATAAGTCTGTAAAAAGGTATCCTGTCTCTTTTGTTTTTCGGGGTGATTACTGTTTCCGTACAAAGTGAGCGATTTTGGCTTGTGCCTGCCTTCAGACTTTTGTGGTGCTGTGGTCTTGATTTTCTTTCACTAACTCTCTTCTATGATTAGCTTGCCCTCTGCTCTTGTGTTACATTATGAGGTGTGATGTAAACTACGTGCACTCTAAGTATAATTTGATAAGATTAAAACCTGCTGTGAAGCAGGGGCCCATGACTCCTCTGGACTGTAGAATGGATTCTTGCACAGAGAGAAAAGTTCTGTCAGAACCAGCAATGAACGTTAACAGTTATATGCCAAACTACATGTCACAGTTTTTCACTCATTTCACTTCCTGTGACTTTGACCAATAAAGTGAAAATTCAGAGGGATAGGGATTTATAAGGCTGGGTCTTCTCTGTAGCTCTGTCAAGTCTTTGAGAGAGGCCTCAGCCAGCTCTGTGTGTTTCTGGGGCTGCTGATTCTGTATCCCATGTTATGGGTGGTCCGCTGAGAACATGCTGTCTGTGCTTTTGCAGTAAACAGTACCACATTGGCTGTCAATTTGATTGGTTGCTTTGCCTGGATGTGTGGGGGAGGAGGAGCCACCAACTTTGGGATGTCCATCATCTGGCTCATTCTCTTCACGCCCTGCTCCTATGTCTGCTGGTTTCGACCAATCTACAAGGCCTTCAAGTATGTGGGTTACACTAGGGCTTGGATGTTCCTCCAAAAGATCCATTGTTTACTTCTAGCCTTTGCTTTCTGTTTGCACATTTCAGGGCTGCATGATATCACTTCGTGATGTAATAGTGATTATGTGCCACATGCAATAATCACCAGAGCTATAGATGACAGGCGAAACATGGCTGAATGCCTGCTTTTCGGTACTATATGGTGTTTACTTATGCTCACAATTTGGTCAGCAGATTAGTAGTGCTCCTAAAATAATAATGAGAGGCATATTGTGATGGCAGAAGATAGTAATCTTTATAAATTCAGGGTATCCTTATGTTTATTAAATCCATTTAGTGTAGCACACCACATGCTATTGTTTTTGGTATATCATGGAAGTGATATGTACTGAAATGGTAGTGAAGAAAGGGAGACCTCAGCAGCCACAACATCTTTTATAGGAGGAGATATTGTGGATAAGCAAGGTAAAAAGACGTCGGTAGTGTGGTGGTAATGTTTCCTAGTTAAAGTTTCACAAGGTCATTAAACATAAGGATATGCCAAATTTATACATATTTCTAATATTTTAGGCGTAACTACCAAACTGTGGCTGCAAGTAAATGTCCGTATAGTACTGAAAACCTGGTGTCTGGGCAAATATTTATGCCCAACATCAAAAGCCTTGGTGATTATTGTGCATGCGCTATATAATCCTGATGTGTTATTGTGCAGCCCTAGCACATGTTGTCCTAAGTTCTTACAAGTCTTTATTATGGTGTAACTTTTCTGTCAGGAACTGTCAGATATATTCCCGTTTTTAGGTTTTATAGCTATTCAGGGTAAGTACCTTTCTCAGTGGTATATCTGGGACCTTAAACCTAGTGGGTCAGTGCTTGTTGTCCTATTTCCCTTTCTTCCATGGGTTGGCCACAGAAACCTATTTCAATAATACATCAAGATCACTTGAAATTTGTCAGGTTTACAGAGCTGTGTTGAGAGGGTCGAGATCAGGAGGAGATTGAGGGACAACAAAAAACAAAACCGCTGATTGTCTTTTGTTGATGCGTTTGTCTTGACTGGCAAGCTGGGCAGAGAACCTACCAACTTCACAGTCAGAGAAATGTGAGGAATAGCAGGCGCCAAATCCAGTCAGAGAAATGTGAGGAATACAATCCAATGTGGCTACAATAGTCAGAGAAATGTGAGGAATACAATCCAATGTGGCTACAATAGTCAGAGAAACCTGAGCCTACTTCCTAAAATAGTTTCAAGTGGAAGGTTAGAGCAAATCCATCACTGCAAAATATTTGTGTTTTAGTTTTAGGTATTAAAATAAAACAACTACATATGCCGCTGAGCCACAGTTGTATTTCCCAGCACTTACCCAGGCTGAATTGGCCCTGCTGGATCATGTGCACATGGGGGCAACATGGCTGTAAAACACCTTTTTTCTTCCCCCTCACAGGACTGACAGCTCCTTCAACTTCATGGCGTTTTTCTTCGTCTTTATGGCCCAGGTGGTGATCAGCATCATCCAGACAGTGGGAATTCCTGGCTGGGGTGTGTGGTAAGCACTCAGATTGGCTCCAGGTTGAGGGCTAAACAGAGGAGCTATGTATTCATGCCCTAGTAGTAAAATCAACAGACGATCCATACACAGGCTTTTAAATAAACTGAAGATGACATTATCACAAAACAAAACTTATAAAAGGGCAAGAAACAAAAGTACCATGAGGGTCAGAACAAGAGGCATGGAGAATCAATTAGGAGGGGACATGGTTGACCAAAACACAGGGTGAATGGCAACACAAAACACTAGCACTGACACTGACAAACCAAAAGTGGGCAGGAGGCACTGGCTCCAACACTAACATCCACAAGTATGTACACAAGCGCAACACTAACAATTACCGGTAGAGTATCAGTGTTCCGGGACAGAAGACCAGGACAGGGGAGTTCGAGCGACCAAGTGTATTAGGGGACAGGCAGAGAGGAGTCAGGGTCTGTTGCAGGGTCGGTCCGAGGGGTTCGCCGATTGCCGAAATGTGATCCGAAGCCGTGGTCGTGAGGGAGTCCAATAGTCGGGTTGCCGGGGAGTCAGTCCAAGGACGAAGACACACGATGGGGAGTCCACGAGGAGAGTCACGGGGAGGGCGGATGGGAAGGAGGGCAGGAAGGAGGCGCGGGAAGTTCAGGAAGGGCCAGACGAACGGAACGCAACTGCGGGGAAGACAAAGAGTTATAATGCTTGGTAGTGGCATGCCAACAATACCTCGCACGACCTGTTGCCGGTGCGAGGCTATATAGGGCGTCCCATCTGCTGGGTCCAGTCGTCATGGTACACGTCAGCAGTGGGCGTGACTGAGTGGGCATGACAACCAGGGCAAGGGTAGGTACTTATGTACCCAGGTGAAGAGGTTAAACAAGGACCTGGTGCAAGTTATGAATCAATTGATGAGCACATTAGACTTGGGAATAGGGAGGAAGACGGGATGGCCAGCAACATCTGCTGGCCAAACAGCAACATGACAGACACGGTAGAGACAGATCCTGACACCTGGGACTTCAATTCCTGATTGTATGCCCACTCTAAGGTTCAGGAAAGAACCATGAAAAACACTTCTCTGTCCTTGTATATACAATAACATCCCTTTATAATGGACTTCAAGGGACCTGGCAAACAGTCCATTATATCCAAAGTCTATTATATCCAGAGTTGTTGTATACATGGAACGCAACTACAGGACACCATTTACTCATGCCACACCCCAGCAAACACACTTGTGGTATAGATTATTATATTGCACATGTAGTAATCTTACTTTATCTGACCAGATGCATGACTATTAATAATCATGACTACATATCTGCGCTGGATATCATCGGCACGCCACGCGCCTTGTAGGTGGAGCCTGCATGTCCGTTATAGCTGAAAAAAACTACAACTAAAAGCAGCCCTGGGGGCCAAATTATTTGTCCGTTATAAGCGAAATTCCATTATATGCGAGTCTGCTATATCCGATGCTTTTTCTGCATGTTTGTAAAGGTGCACGGCTGGGATCAGCGGACCTTGTCTGTTATAGATGATATTCCGTTATAAGTGAGCCCACTATAACGGGATTTTACTGTACTGCATTTCTGCAAGTTCATTTAGTTTAGACATCGCCATTAAGGCAGTCTCAGCTTTCCTTCTGGGCTTTTTGGTTAGCTGCATCTTCTGATTTGTTGATAGAATTCATCCATATTTTAGTGCTTTGTAACGATACTCATCTTACCCAAATTATCGTCTCCTATCTTCTCATTCAGGTGTCTTACACTCAAGATCTTTGAGCATGTTATGCTTTCTGCCCCCACAGTGGTTGGCTCGCCACGATCACCTTCTTTGGCACCAACATCGGCTCAGCTGTAGTCATGCTGATCCCTACTGTGATGTTCACGGCCGTGGCAGTGCTCTCCTTCATCGCGCTTACCAGGGTAGGCTGCAGAGACTTTCAAAGCAGTGTCTTTGGGGACCCCCAGACAGTCTACTTTCTGCTCCCTCTCTACTCCCAGCCAGACAGTCCACATTTTAGCTCTTCTCCAGATCCCTGCCGGGAGCTGGGAGGGAGCAAAGACATGGGCTGGCTTGCGGTCCCCGAGGGCCAGGTTGGGAAGCACCGTTATAGAAGATGGCACCCAGAGGTGTAAAGTTCGGGTTTAGAAAGTACAAATCCAAACCAAGATTTTGTTTCATCCAACCACTTGAGTACTCTGAGAATGTGATTCTTTATACTCAACTGGTTGGTTGAAACAAAATCTTGGACTGGATTTGTACTTTCTGAACCCAAACTTTATACCTGTGTTGGTACCTTTAGAAGAACAATACAAATTCTCTTTTAAAGAGCTCATAATCATTGAAAAGTTTTAACCATTCTGTTTATTGGGATTTGTGAATAACAAATAACATGTTATGTTGATTACAAATATAACAGAAGTTTAACAATGCCTAACAAATGGTTCCTGGAGTCATAGGTGTTCCAGCACAGAGAATTAGTTTTAGATATCATAAAGAACTTTAAATCCTGAGGGGGACTTCTTTGTTATACTTAATTAAATAGTGTTCTTGTCTCTGTTTTTTGGGTAAATATTCAGCTGTATCAGTAATTAAAAGTGGAAGATAAATTATTTTGTATCAAATTAAAAAAACAACCAAAATGCCAGAGACACCAGTAGCAGAACATAAACAAATAAAGAGGAAAAATCAAAATTGACAATTGAAATCCAAATTTTCAAAAATCACTGTTGTTTTTGAGAGGAGACTGCCATGGAAATAAAGTTAGGTTTCCTAATCATATGCTACTAAACCTCACTCAATCCTCTTGTAATCCAGTGAAGAACTGTTATTAAATTTTCATTTAATCATTATGTCCCTGCAAATTCTCAAAAACGTGAGGCATAGACAGAGAAAATTTTGGAAATATGCTCCTCAGATATCTTGGATGTTTTTCTGCTTTGCACATTCCTCTACCCATCTTCCCACAGGTGCACAATTTCTACCGTGGTAGTGGTGGCAGCATGAGCAAGGCCCAGGAGGAATGGGCCACTGGCGCATGGAAGAACCCCCACGTGCAGCAGGCGGCACAGCAGGCGGCTGTGGGGGCAGTGCAGGGCGCCGCCCACCAGCAGGAGTACTCCAGTGCGCCCGACTATGACTACAGTTATGACAATCAGATGTAGGGCACCAGCGGGTTTGTGGGGGGATGAGTAGGGTTAGAAAAGAATTGACTGATAAAATCCATTCAACATCCATGGTTACATCAGCACTGAATATCCCCAGCTCTATTTTCGGAAGTGTGCTTGGTTGCTTTTTGAAACTAGTTTATGACATGGCTGCGACAAGACTCACCTGACACAACCTGCACCCTCCCCCCTCCATGCTTGAGTGACCCATCCAAGCCTCCCATTTCTGTGGCAGATTTTGCAGAATGCCTTTCCTCCTGACTCCTCTCTGAGCCCCTGGTTCACCTCCGTGAGAATTAGATGTGTGTGAGGCTCACGGCTCTCAGGTCGCACTGCTTACCCGCGGCTTGGGAGTTGGCAGATGTCAGGTGGATTTTATTCACTGCCGTTTGAATGGAAATTTATCAGATTAGGAATACATGATTAGCAGCATTTCATACCAAACTAGGCAAACCTTGCAAGCAGCAGTTAGCAAATAAATTAGCAATTAAGTGAAGTACATGAAATATAATGAGTACACAAAAAGCATTGTTAATCATCATGATTTATTATGATTAGCAAATACTGTACAATTTAGATTTTTTTAATGTTTAAATTATTTTGTACTTTTTAGTGCTTTTATGTAGATTCTTGTACTGTCCACTATATTTTATTTTATTTTAATCTTGTTCATATAACCTGGAGTTCACAAGTATTTGCTTCTTTTTCCATGTAGCATCATCATAAAATATCATCGAAATTCATATATGTAGATTGTAAAGGTGCCAACATATAGTTGTTTAAGAGAAGAATGCGAGTAGAGGATTATTCCAACCTGTTATAATAAGGAATTCTCTGTCCCTGCAGTTATTAAGGGTTTCACTTCTCAGGAAAACGGGCACATTGCATAGAAATAGTAAAATGAACTGTAAACATGTCTCATTTCTTATACTTTAATTTATTTATATTTGTGTTTTTCTTTATTGTTCAGTTTTGGTAGAGGGACCTTGACCCATTCAGTGTCACAGTCATACCTTGAGAAGTAACATTTTTTATGTGGGATGAGTCCATCTTCACAGGCTCCCCACCCCATTGTCATGTTAACTTTTTTTAAGCTACTCGGTAGAAATGCAGTTTGTTCAGCCACATGTCACTTTTTCTCCCAGTGTTACTCTCATGATATGACTTCCTGTGGCTTAGAGAAGCCATAGCCTATCCCAGTGGCCTCAAACTACTGGCCTGCGGGCCACATCCAGGCCACATCCCAGAGGAATATTCACATGTTACATTATACTTTCCTCTTTGACATTTCTCTTTTTGCACATCAAAAATACCCCCCTTTAGAGAAGACTTCCCAGCCAGTGCTCCCCAGGTAATTTGAGTTTGAGACCCCTGGTCTATACCCTCTGAGGCGTGTCTGTGACATTTTAGATAAAGTATCTTATTATTGTAAGTATGATGTATGGAATACCAGACCATTCCCAACTTTGGAACAAAACCAGACTCAACATTGCTGGTGTAACGTAGCCCAACCCAGTAAAGACAACAGCCTGTATTTGTGGCTCTTGGTGACAAGTTATAATGTACCTTGTTGGCACTAATTTAAGATCATAACCCAGTAACTACTACATCCATCCTGTTGCACTCTGAGAATCGACACTGCAGGTGAAAAAGTTGGCTAATTAATAGCCTGTACACTCCTGTGTGACTTTTGAATATGCTGTGAATGATTATAACACATATATTGAAAAATATTTTGAATTTAACCCTAAAATAAGCTGAGAGCCATATTCACATTTTTGTCTAGCTGACAAGTAATTGGGGTTTAAGGGGCTTTTTCAGGGGCCCGATGATGACATCACACTGCTGATCCAGGAATTCGAACCTGCAGCATCCAAACCTGCTGAACCGCACACTACTACAGTGTTGTTTTACGTCAGACCCTGATAGTACTTAATATGTTACTGGAGTCTTTAATTTATTGCCTTGTTAACTAGGGGTTCTGAACTGCTGTATGTACTGTAGTGTTATTTTTGTTACTAGCTAACAAGAACAAATCTGTCAGGAAAATTCCAGAAGGACCATCAACCTGCTTCCCGAAAAACAATTACCTCTATAATTTAACATTGGCTGTTCAACAAATACACCTGTAATGTGACACCAGTCTTTCTAAATGGACAGATACACTAAATGCATATGTGTGTGCATCTATCTAACTTAGTCAGTACCTTCAGAATGACCACTTGAAGGTGCTGTTTTGGAAATATTGACACATATGCCACTTTTGGATAATTTAAAGTCAAAACATTATCATCTTTAATATCATCCGTATGCAATGATATATAGGGATTAAATTGCCTGCCTCTATGTCCATGGTACAACATACAGGACAGAAGCTATACATACACAAGACCATGTATAGGTCAAATGGCATGACAATACAATGTACAAAATTTTATATTTAAAAAAAAGTACAGCATGAGTCAATGAATATACAACACAGTATAAATAATTACACAACAGACACTAATTATACAGGTCATTGTTGGTAGCGTAAAGGACACAAACCCTTACAGACCCTTACAGAGTAGCAGCATAAGACAATGTAGTATATGTATGTGTAGCATAAATATAGTGAGCTTTACATCAATAGAAGCACTCTGTGAATGATAAATTGCACCACTGCTTTCAAGAGCAGTCCAGAGAAGAGATAGTATTGAAGTGAATGTTGGGGCTTGGGTGACAGAGAAAACGCTCTTTGTTGAGTTGTGATTTTGGGGGACATCAGGGTGATGAGTAGACTGACTGGAGGAAGAAGCTGCTACCGAGTTTGGCAGAACTGGAGTTGCCGCAGGACCTTTTTCCAGATGTCTGGGGGGCGAAGAGTCCGTGGAGGGGTGGGGTACGACATCCCTTTGTGACTAATGAGGTGGTGTTGAGGATCCAGATGAGGTTCTGCATGAAGCTCATGACTTTCTCCATGCTGAAACCATTGATACAGTATGTAGTTACGAGTGGGTCCTCCTCAAGTCAACTATCGTCTGCTTTGGTTTGTCCACATTATGTGACAATTTATTGTTTGCATTATTGTTATTATTATATGTGACCCATTACTATTGTGTCATTAGCGAGTTTGATAATGTGGTTTGAGCAATTTCTGACAACAAAACCATTAGTCACTAACTTAAAAAGTCAAAAATTGATAAATGATGCCACAAATTTTATTATCCCGTTAAATTTATTACTGAAAATTCAAGACGAAGTAAAATAATAAATAGCATATTGAAGTGTTCAAGCAGTCTGACTTTTTTAGCCCCGCTCGGTCTCTGTAACATCCATCGAAACTTCCAGTGATTAGCAAGAGCAAGCAACTAATTTAGGCACCTTTGCAACCGAACACCGCGCTCACTCAGTTCTACATGACAAATGGTCAGACATACACATGTACTGCTCATTTACACGCTTTTCTATGCAGAGCAATCGTGATCTATAGTGTGTGTGTGTGTGTGTGTGTGTGTGTGTGTGTGTGAGTGTGTGTGTGTGTGTGTGCGTGTGTGTGTGTGTGTATGTGTGTGGCTGTGCTTGCATGTGAGAAAACTCGTTGGTTAACTTTCTGAAGTGCTGTAGAATTTTAAAGTTGCTAAATTATTTTGTTTCTGACTGGCACAATAGCTAAGCAGCCCACCGGGAATTCTCCCGAGTCTCCCAATTGGCCACTCTGGGTAATTCTCCCAAGTCTCCTGATTGGCCACTTTGGGTCTGCCCATGATTAGTGTCTTCAAGCACTTCATGATAACAGGTGTGAGTGGCACAGGGCAGCAGCCATTGAAGCAGGGCACTGATTACTTCTTTAGTACTTGAATTTCAAAGCATACTGTGTCATTATGACAGCAAATAAGGGTGCTGTCACTTATTTGGTTGTCATTTTCGTACGGTTATGTTTTACTCACTGCACTGGCCAATTTTACTTCTTTGGTCATGACATTCATAATGTCACAATGTATTTTGAAAGTTTCTGTACAACAGCACAGATGTGCCAGTGAGACACACACCAACAATTTGTCCTTTTTTACCTCTGATATGTCCCCCATTATGTTGTTTAGGTTGCAATATTTTATGTACTCCTGTGCTTTTGCTCTGCTAATTCAACTTTCACACTCTCCTTTTACTGATGGAATGTGCAGTCAGTGAAAACTGGTCAGCAGGCCACACATACATAGGGGTGAAACCACAAACACCATTTTGGCTAGTATGTGTGTGTGATTTATTATATAGAAAAGTATATATACATAGGAATATATGCAAAAACAATGATGTTTAAATGATCTTTATAGTAGTGAAAACTATGCTATTCTGCCTGACAAAGTATGTTAGCTTTTCAAAACCTCTGCTAAAATTACCCCTTTATTTCCAGCAACCATCCAATACCCACATATATAATAACATTCCTCATATAACTAATTGATATTTCATTGACTTTTATAACTAGTGAATTAAATTAATTAAGTGAGCTGGTGGTGAAATTAAATAAACACATTGAATGGCTGAGGTGCCCCTTAGGAGAGGTTTCTGAACCACAGCGGTGTTCATCTAGTCATGCAACTAGATCAGTAACTTTTTGGAGAAGAAAAGATTTTTTTTTTAGTTTTCATTGTTACTTTTAATTTGCATGTGCTATAATGTGAAACTAGTTTTTTTTTGTTCTGAGCAAATGTGCACTTACTACCAATATCTATCCATCCATTTTCTGAAACGACTGAATCCCAACTGGGGTCATGGGAGACTGGAGCCTATCCTGGGAACAATGGGCGCAGGCAGGAACCAACCCTGGGCAGTCGCCAACACACCGCAGGACGTACACACTCATACATACACTGACACAACTACAGGGCCAATTTGGACTCACCAATTTGGAAACAACCTATCCTGCATGCTTCTGGACCGTGGGAGGAAACCGGAGAAAACTACTACCAATATAAATAGCTTTAAACATTTTTTTTTGACTGTCTAAGACTTTTGCCTTTTGTACTGTGGTGTGTGTATATATGCAGTGTGTGTATATATATGTATGTATGCGTGTGTGTGTGTGTGTGTGTGTTTTTATACAGTATATATAGTTTACAAATAAGAATAATTCCACAAAATTCAAAATAGTGTGTTAGGGTTCTCTGTTATCTATTTCTACCTTTCATCATCCTCTTTAAACGTTAATGAAGCTTGTCCCACTGCCAAGCTACATTAGTCTTCTTCTGCCTTAATGGTCTATGAATGAGTTTCCTCCCTGTCCACATTTATGCACCCTATGAAGACCTACTCTCTGTTTTTCTGTTTAGTAGCTTTGTTAATATTCATATAATGAGTCTGAGTTATAGATGATGTTGCATATCCATGAAATAGTCAAGTGTGCCAATTCATTGCAGCACACTGACTCAGTGGGTAGTGCTGTCGTTCTACATTTCCAGGGTCAGAGGCTTAAGTCCTGGCCCAGTTCTGCATGTCCAACAAGATGCAATTAGGTGAATTGATATTGATAAATTCTTTATTATGGTGTACAAGATGGTGTGGGTATGTGCCCTGTGATGGACTGGTATCCAGGTTGTACACCAGTCTTGTGTCTTGTGCTGCCTGGCATGGGCACCAGGAACCTAGTAACTCTATGCAGGATTGTAGTTTGGATGGTAAGTCAACTTAAAAAGAACAAAGTTAACTGGATCTTTGAGTGCATTAGTTCTTTGTAATGGATAGCACTGTTGTTTTAGTGCATGAATTCAGAGTGTGACCAATCAGTTCAGCTTGCTGTCCAAAAGAGGGCAGTGTGCGACTCATTTTCCTTTCTGGCATTTCCCAGAAAAAAACCTTTGGCTCTGGCAAGTGTGAGAAGCTGTACGATCGACACTGCTAGTGTATTCTCTATGAGCCTGTCTAACTTGTCCAACTATTCATTAAAACAATCCACAGTTCCACCCTGGTCAATTCTGGAGATGGAACATCATTCTCTATTAAATTTAAAAATGCTTTAAATGGACTTGTCTCCATTTCACCCCTGCCCATGCGTTTGTGATGGAATCATTCAAAGATGACACAGTGACGCAGGCTCCTATGATGCTGTGATGTTGTGCATTAACTGTGACTGAATATTTTAAAGAAAGTACTCTAGCACTGGCTCAGATTAAAAAATGATGAATAAACCCCATTATAAAGAGATGAAGTCAGCACTCCTAGTTGTTTGGTTTAGTGGTCATGGCTCACAAATGACATCATCTCAGCAATGTGTATGAGTGGGCTTGGGTGGTGCCGGTTTGACTCAGAACAAAACAGTTCCCAAAACACTGCATTTCACCATCACGTAACAAGCTGCAGCCCATTTTGCGAATGCTGATTTCACGGCTGACCTGAAAGGTCTTCCAACACTGTGTTTTGCCAGCATTTGCAATGGAAACCCAGTAAAATGTACATAAACTCATATGGTAAACACATCTTGTGCTGAAATAAGTCAGCTTCACAAAAGACAAGCTTTTGGCCATGTTTATTAGAGAAGACACCTTTTTCATAGAAGCAGAATAAAGGCAATTCAGTGCTGACTGATATTAAAAAGGGTCTGTTGACATCCATAGAGGAACATGGGTGGTTACCTTAACAAGACACATCTGTGTGATATTCATTCATGGCTGATTGTTTGCTCCTTTGCTCCAGTCATTTGGTAAGGAGTGGAAAGTGAGGTAAGGGTCGGACTGCCTAGTATCAGCTCATTTTCAGAAAATAGAGACAATGCAAAAGATGAATAATTGCAGACTACAAAATCTTGTGTTTAGACTGTAATGGTAACCAATATCTTCAATTAATCACAAGTGTTGTGTCTAGGTTCTGCTTATCAGCCTAAAATAAGCATAATCTGTGTGTTTTGGTTTTATGCTTAGGTACCTTGTTGGATTAGTAAAGCATGTTGTTGTCACCCTGCCATTTGAGCTTGTGTGTGGTCCATTTGTCTTTTGTTTATTTGCAGCCAGTAATAAATCAGTTTAGAGCATTTCAATGGCTTTCTTTTTTGATGGGTAAATTTGCAAATTTGTGCCATTGTTTAACAGAACAATTTCATATTTAATGTCTATCCATAGGTCAATGTTAGATCATAAAGGAAAATTGAACTAATAACGGAAAGCTGAACTACAGGAGAATTTTAATGCTTGAGGCTATTTAGTGGTATATGTAAATACAAGTTTAAAAAGAGGTACAGTTATTCTTCCTGACAGCGGTGGATGGTAGTTGCTTCCAACATGTAATGCCACAGGCAAGGCAGGTAGGTGTCTCTTTCTGTCTTCATAGCTGTGAGAATCAACGGCAAGTAACAATTCTGCTAAACAAAACACCTCCTCTGATTGTGACTGGAATTTTTGCACAGATATACCTTCAGAGGAGTGGGCAAGGCTAAGACCTGCCTGGTTATCTTTGATCCTGGAGGTCTGTCCATTTTCCTAAAAAGTTCTTTTCATGTCCTGATCTGTCCTTCAGGCTACCCAGATACTTGTTCAGTCCCTCGTCATCTCCCACCTTGACTACTGCAACTCGCTCCTAGCGGGTCTACCACTGAGTGCCATTCGTCCCTCCAACTGATTCAGAATGCAGCTGCTCGACTTGTATTCAACCTTCCCAAGTTCTCCCACACCGCTCCTTTGCTG
>JABFEA020000010.1:3434033-3449583 GCA_019775915.2 Cyphomyrus plagiostoma | reverse complement strand
CGCGCTTACAAATAGAACAAATGTATTTAACCCAAATAAAGTTATTTCAAATCAATGTATCAAAATAAAAGGATAAATGAAGGTGCATAAGCATTTACCCACTCTATTTAAGTGTGGCCTAGAGTTTGGCCATCACATGTCCCTACCTTTTCAATCTGTTTTTTTTTAATGAGAAACCATGAAAAGAACAAGGAGACTGTGATAGACTAAAGTTTCAAATTTTCCATCTAGCTGGGGGAATATAGCATCAAATTGGACTCACCATAACCCAGATTTGAATGTGTTACTCTGATCATGAATTTCATGACCTGAATACCAGAACCTGAACTTTAATGTGTTTACCTAAACGTGAATTAAAGAACTTGAGTTGATATTACTTGTAAGGTAAAAAAGGTTGTAAAACTCAGCTCAAGAAAATTTGGGTTGTAAGATGCAGGTCAGGAATTTTGTTTGTTGAGAAATTCAGGTTAAAAAAAATAGGGAAAACATCTGTGATGCTCAGGAAGTGCAAAAGAGCGTAAATCCAATCAGGAACAATCCCAGTCAATCACAAAACAGTCCATCACCACCTTAAGACGGTTGTTGGTCCACATTGCACAGAGGAGGGACATGCAGGGTGCAGCTCAAGCATATTACATGATCCTTCTAATACTTTACTTGATTGATCCTGTGGGGAAATTATCTTTACGCCTCCCTCAACTTACTCTTTTGTGGAGTAAATTGGCTGTGAAGGTGTGTGGCGCCCAGGGAGCTGGGGTTTAAGGGCCTTGCTCAAGGACCTGCAGACGTGCTGAGGTTGGGTTTGAACCTGCAACCTTATGATTACAAACACAGACGCTTAGCCCACTGAGCCACTGAGGACATTTAGACCATTAGGCATGCTGCTCATGGCTTTGGTATTTCGACACTTCACTTAATGTATACTACTTTCGACACATCTGTGTTGCTTAACAGATGAGTTTCTTAAGGTGGCAGCGGCACGAAAAGGCTGTACCATTTTGTAGGCTTCTTCAAACGCAGCCTAGAAATGCATTCTTCTTTTCCTAGGCTGCAAAGGATCCATCCTCTATCCCATGATTCATTGCATGGACCTGAAAAACACACAGCCTAGCAAAGGCTACGGAGACTACATCCTTCGAAGGTTACAGCCCCTGAATTGGGACCCAGCTTCTGTATGACTGCTTGTCTTTCTTCATTTTCCCCCATAAATCCATGCTTCTCCCCCCAACTTGGTGGAGGTTCTTTATACGTGATTCCATTAACTGGCAAGAAAAGTGGCATCAAGGAGATTAATCACCGATAGCAGTGATAATGACAATAGCCTCATGTCTGCAGCATGGACCTAGGAGGTTACATACTTCCTACATCCTACACCTTTCTAAGCATGGCAATGGACAGAGCATCTCTCTGATTTTTTCTAGCCCTCTAATGGTTAGACTAAAGAAGGGAGCATCTGGCAAGCTCATAGGATGTCCTGCATACAACTCTGACCCAACACCACAGGCCCAAAGCATGCATGTGGGAATAAGGGAGCAGTCATTTCCACATTGTCCCAGAAACTAGCTAGGATAGTCTCAAGGGGAGAGGGACAGAGTGTAGAGGAAACATAAACAGAGCAAATAGCTACACACAAAGTATTTTGGAATTGTTTTGGTATAGATAATTGTTAAATTTACTTGATTCCATTAAAAATAATACTACTGTCAAGCATTTTTGTATTTGACTGCTTTTACCTGAGAGAGAGAGTGAGGAAGAATGAAATGAAGTAAACAAGTCAATGCAGCACCAACACCTGGGAGACGGACCATAGTCTTCCTCTTCTTGCCTCGGTCAGCAGTAGAAATCAAGCAGGACTATTTTAAGGGGTCTCCTCCTGACTCTGATTCTCTGTCTACTTCTCTCTCACATTCCATGCTTCAGAGTGAGAGGGAGGTGATTGACCTCAACTGACCCAGTCTGAACACACAGAATTTGAGATTTCAGACAGTTTGTTTATACAGTCTAAATCACAGCACTGCTTGATCCGTTCTGTTTAGGAGACATTTCCAAGCAAACACCCTGCTTAATACACCTGACCTCAAATGTGTTGAGATCTTCAAGGGGGTGCTGCAATCTGGTGATCTTTGGTTCTGTCTGCGGCACCATGCGTGTCCTCCCAAGAACCTTAGGCCCATTCTGCACAGCTACATTTCTGCTCAATGTAGCATCAAGTTCCTGGCTCCAATTGATTACAGCCAGAGGGTGTTTATAGTTGTGCAAACAAGGGCATTGTTGAGTTGTGTTTCAAGCTAACGTGCAAACAGTCTCAAAGGGATTGAGACAACTATGCCCTGTATTGAATTATAGTTGTTTTCAGTATGTCGCCAGACACTGTCTACCAATTAAGTAGTGTCTACTCATTCATATTGCATCATAATTAGATCACATCACACATACAATTGCAGTTACAATAATAACTAAATGATAATTCACTCCAACAGTGGCCACTTTTTTGGTCCCGTGACACAACATGGACCTTAGAGATTTATTTACATAGGTTAAAAACCAAATCTTACGACTTAAAATGTATATTTGTATATATACTGTATATATGTACACATATATTAGGATAAAATGAAGCTGCATTTCAAAATAGAAGGCAAGAAAAATAAAATTCCCAAATAAATGGCGTTCCTTTGGGAATGTTTTTGTCCTTGTGAGACCAGCCATTCTGTATACTGCACAAAAATGCACTCAGTCAGAGCTGTCAGTATCTTTGCAGCTTTTGTGCAGGGAATGATTCTCTCTCTCTCTCTTTCGCTCTCTCTCTTTCATCTTCATCCGATTCTTCAAAGAGATGCAATCCATCTCTGTATTGTTTGGAGAACCTTTTAATAACCTGTCATTGGCAATTTTTGAAAACTTTATTCTCCCTCCTTTTTCACTCTTCAAAAAGGAGGAAAATTCTTGTTGGGGTATTTTCATTTCTTCCTGCTTTCATTTTATTTAACTGTCTTGTTTTAAATTTCAACACTATGTCTCATATTCTTAGTCCAGGCTTGGCCAGAAAAGTGAGGAATTTTCAATAAAATAAGCCTGAACTACTCAGCTGGAGTAATATACCACAGAGATCATTTGGCTGTATATGTGGGTCACAAAACAAACAAGTCAGGTTCTACATATTTTGGAACCTCTACATAATATGCCCCTATTTCACTTCCAGAACTGTTTACAGAGTCGATGAGCTAACACAGCTGATGTGCATGGTGTGTGACACAGTGGGTTTAGATACTTGAAGGTCAGCAGTTTGAATACTGTGTTCAGCAGAGTGATTTTAGTGTTGGGCCCTTAACCTCTATTGCTCCGGGACCATTGTGGACCCTGTTTCCTAATTGTACATAACTTTGAATAAAGGTGTCTGCTAAATATGTATCTGATGAGTGGTGCATACAAAGATGCCTTTCTGCACCTGTTATACTCAACTGTTATTCTTGTACTCGTGTTCTTCTGCTTAGCTTTAATGAGTCTGACCATCCTCCTCTGACTTCTGTCATGGTGGTGTGATGTGTATCTCAGCGAGTTAGGGGTATCTACATATGACTAGAAGGCTGTGGGTTTAAATTCCATGACCAGCTGAGCAATTGTATCACCGCTGGGCCCTTGACCAGGACCCTTAAACTCAGTTGCCCCAGCTCTGCTGGGTAATCCTGCTTTCTAATTCTCACTCGTACATTGCTTTGGAACACTTAGCATTTGCTAAAGTGCTAGCTGCACTGAGCCTGTCTGCATGTTGTACAGTACTGGGCAAAAGTCAAAAGAAAGCAGTAAAAAGAAATGTTTCATGCTACTGGGCAGTAAGTTCATATTGGTTTAGATCAAAAGAGCATAAGGAAATTAAGAGTAACACAATAAAAACTAAAAATTTCTTCTGATGTACAAAAAGTTACTAATATCTACTTGTATGACTAGATGAAAGCCGCTTCAGCTCACAAACCTCTCCTCAGGGGTACCCCAGCCATTCCATGTTTTTATAAAATTTCACCACCAACTCAATTAATTAACTAATTTGTTAAAAAAAAAGTCAATGAGATATTGATTGGCCATAGAAGGTGTGCTAGTGGTCGAGTCAATAAATACATGGCTGTATGGATGGTTGATGGAAATAATGGGATGATTTTACAGAGGTTTTGAAATAGCTAATTGAACACACTTTGGCAGGCATAATAGCATACTTTTACACCATTATAAAGATCATTTAAACATCATTGTCTTTGGCTGCCTAAGACTTTTGCATAGTACGGTATTTATTCAGTTGCAGACATATGATTCACTATTATGAGGAGCAGACTGTTTGCATTAATGAGTTATGTTAAGCGGTCACTCTGCACACATGTGTTTGTCCGTTTGTTATTCTCGACACATTGAATTTTTAATGCACTATACGACTCAATACAACTTTTTAAAATTATTATTTTTAAACGATTATCTTGTCTTGACATCCAAAAAATGTCTCCACAAGGTTAGGAAAAATGGGCATCCATGCATGGACACTCAGACATGAATACATTTTCTCTTAAGATGAAGGCATTTTCCGCAATCCTATATCCCTGTACAGTAACCCCAGAAACAGACAACACAAACAATCTGCCTGACCTCCTCATAGATGTACATGCTTTTATGTAAGATGTCAAATCAAAGTGAGATATCTGATATACTTTTATGTGAAAATAAAAGTAATGCATATTTATTGCCATCAGAAAGTATGTCTAGAAATGATAGTAGACTGATGGAGGCACTTTGTCTGAGGCATGTTTTATTTAATTTTTTAATTTGTGGGAAAGTCTATGTCAATGAGGGCTGTTTGGCACTGTCTGGACAAACCACTAACCACCCTAACTATAATCTCTAAATCAACCAACTCAATAAATCCTTTCAAACGAACCAAAAAGCCATCTGAAGCATTGTTGGATACCGTGATGTCATCAGTCTTAATTCAAGTATAATTTTCACATGACACTTTCTTGTAGTACATTTCTTTATTCTAAATGGAGAATATCATTTTAGGTAGGGAAAATTATACAGATTTCAAGCAAATTACCCCAACGGCAGATCACAGCAGTTGTAGTAGTTTGAGCTAATGATGCAGAGCTACACACCTCATTACTGGTCCAATAATGAACTTGCAAATATGTGAATCTCAAAAGTTGCTAAGAAACGTAGCCCATGGTTGAAGAGAAAGTGCACAAAGTATTTATACTATAGAATTAAGATAGCTAAAGTTCAGAATTTGTGTTCTTTGTATGTCATTTCCCAGTTTCCAAGGGCATGTATATTTTTCTGAGGTACTTGTACAAGGAGTTCTCAGAATAAACCATACATTTTGCTGAAAACAATAGCTAATTTCTTCAGAGGTAGGTACATACAGTATTGTAGCTCTATGCAACACCAAGCCTAGCAACTGATATTTCTATTAATGTGAATTACCAGTAGTTTTCCATTACCTCCCCCTCCCCCCTAGTGTAGCCTCAAAAGCATTACCAAAACATTGATTGGTTATGAAATGTTAAGCATAAATTGTAGGATGTTTAAAAATACAACAACAAATCAGACACAGTACAGAAGAACAGTTTTCAATTAAAAAATATGAAGCAGATACAATCAAGAAAACCAAAAGAGTTCTCTACAATCTCATGCAACAGTGGGTAAATTGTGATACTTGTTCTTGCTTAAGATAGACTGTTCCGCATCTGTCAAAATTTTATTGGGTTAAGTCCCCCTTTAAGAGTACTTTAACTGATCAAAGTTAAAATCTAGCAGTCCAAATCATGGATATAAAGACAGCTTGACCACTTTGTCTTCTTTACTGTTACTCAAAGCACGGAAAGAGGAATGTAGTAACTGGAGCATACAAGTGCTGACTGCTTCACACAGATCATCTCACAACATGTTCCCAGATGTGCTCTGAGTTTCATTATTTTATTAAATGTTACATAAAGAAGCAAAACATTAAAACAAGAACAACAGTCCCTTTCAGTCATTGGTCACTGACATCTCATTTCCCCTGAAACAGATGCAAGGGGTTAGAAGAACCATTTCGTTGGATTCGGATGTAACTCTGATATAGGCATGACCACTAATTTCCATCCAGCTTTTCTTACACTTTATTTGATGGCAAATGATACATCTCCAGGCGAATATCTTACCAGGTTTGTGCCATGTTGCTGTGTTTTAGAAGATGCTCTTAGGTCAGAGATACAAAGAGGAATAAAGAACAGAGCATTTGCTGGATTCAGAAAAAGTGTTTGCTTTACTCTGTCTTCTTAGTGTCAGCTTATCTAATCATCACTGCTTAACCCTCAATTTGCCATAGGCTCACCGGAATAAAGATCAAAGTTGGAACTGCAGCCCCAACACACATGCTCCGCTCTTCTGGGGTGATGGGTGGTTTACTTTAGGAGAACAGGAGATCAGGACCTTTTAAGTGAACAGAAACACAGGAGCATCTTCATCAGAGCAATAGGCACAGCAGCATCCCTTATTAATAACATAATAAGCACTAAATTAAATCTTAGAGGAAAATACAGCAATTCATCTGCCCGATTTTACATTGAAACGAGATGCAAGATTCCAGTATAAGTATATGATTGTTTAAAGCCAGATAGAATACAACTTAAGCTAAATGCCATTTATTTATTGAGGGTGGGAGACAGAGCACAGTTTTTGAGGTGACTACGTTTAACATCCATGCTGATACCTTTTCTTGTATTTACATGGTACGCTTCACATAGTTTTATTGCCCTCCTGCTCCAACTCTGTCCAAATCTCACCTCATACTGCACTGATTTTGAATTTGGCCTTGGCTTAGTGGATGAAACTTCTGGGCTTAGCAATTAACTTAATGAAAAAAATGTCCCTTCATTGTAAATTAATTTATGTAAGGCACTCCCAACATATTGCACTGTTTTCTAGCAAATAAATTATATGCATGCTGTGGGTAATTTTTATTTCACTGTGGCAGCACAGGAAGTATATTATACCTCAATGATATTTCTGCATGTGTCCTACTATTCAGCATGGGCACTGTTGACAAGCATCGCTGACCTAATTACCAAGGACCAACAGCTCATCTCTTCGAAATTGGAGATAGGCACATCATATCTTAGCTTGATGGCTGTTAAATGATTCATGAAATTTATACATCTCATAGACTCAATGGTTTAATGAAATTGCTGAGATCATCCCAGATGAGCTGAGGAAACTCTGATTTACATAGATGTAACAGTTTCACAGCTTCAACGAGCCTTGTATTTTGGCACTTGCGCTTCTGCATGCTGATGGATGACTATGTAAAAAGAAGATAAAGCTATGGAGATGCACTTCTCCACATAGATCACTCAACGCATTCTCCTTACCCTCTGCATAGCAGTATGACATCGTAAGAGGCAGGTCAGACTCACTGTGTGATCTTGCAGTTTGTGGTGGTGACAAATTGTCCTGAGTAGTAAATGTTACACCTGATCACATTGTTGGTGAAGTCTGCTTCTAGCACCAAGTACTTGGGATTCACCTGGAGCTGCAAGGACAGAAAGGGTAAAGCTGCTTGCTCAGCTGACCTTCACCAGAAGGAGAGATTAGAGAGCAAAAGAATGGCAGTTGCATGTGTAAACCTCTTATCCACACTACCTTCAATATGTAGTTTCCTGGTTTGACATCAGTAATATCGATCCACTGGCAGTCAATGTCGGCATTGTAGGTATCATAGCATCCTGGGCTCAGACCCTGATAAGAGAAAGTCTCTGAGAAAAACTTTCTTGGGGATATAAGGATGGAATAGGGGCTTTATTTGATTTCAATAAAACAGCAAAGTAGAAGAAAAGTAAACAGCCATTTTGGCTTTAGCGCAAGAGATCTACACAGATAAACAAAATGGATATTGGGTCTTCAGAAGTACTACAACTGTGATCACAAAACAAGACTGAAGTATGTGCCCCCCAAAGCCCAGAATTTTACCTACCCCTGTTGCTAGCCTTTTTAGCCTTGTAGAGAAGACCTGCCTACTGTATGACTCTTAACACTGATGCATTCATATTGATTCAATAAACCAGACATTCCCAATTCAGTTCTCGGGGACCCACAGCCGGTCCAGATTTTTGCTCCCTCCAAGTTTCCTGTGAGATAGTCCATGTTTTTGCTCCCTCCCATCTCCTGGTAAGACATGGACTGTCTGTAGGTCCCCAAGGACTGGATTTGGATATACTGAAGTAAATCACTAATTTAAAAGCATTTACTCAGCCAACTAAAGATGAAACACTACAGAATGTTAGTGAGGGATTGCATTGCTTTTACATAGATAGGCTTACACTCACTTGAGTGTGGGATGTGCAAGCATATCGTTTCAGGTGCCCAAAGTCACAGGTAGTGTCCTCCAAGCAAAAACTGGCCTTGTGGCCTTCAGCCACTTTCCGCCCACTGTTGACTTCCAGCAAGTCATAATGGCTGAACTCATCCATGCTGTGGTAATGCCTGTAGAGGGGGTCGGGGTCATAGGGAGAAATGAATGGAAAACATAACAAAAGAAATAACATAGCCCTCTTGTATACGGAAACATGGTACTTTTTCATTACCATCTACCTTAGTATGATGTATAAACGTTGGACAGATGGATGGATGGATTCTGTAGGGACATTCTAAGAGAACCTGCACGTCCAAGAAGCAGCACCTCACATAATGAACATTCCTAAGAACTGCAAAACTTCAGAAATACCTATGAAGAGCACATTTTACTAGTAACAATTAACACTAAAATAAAACATTAACAGTAATGATGTACAAAGCATAAGCAAATGTCTCTGCTTCAGTTTGTGTTAACTTAATCACTCCTACAGTACTACAGGATTTGTGTTTTTGTGTGGAGTGTCTGTGTCTGTGCTTGTGCTTACCTGATAGTCACTGCGCGTGTGTGTGTGTGTGCATGCCCGCATATGTACACCGCTGTAAAAGTTTTGGTGTTCTGGTCAGAGAATGTATTTATGTGTGATCGGTGTTTGTGTGCCACATTGGTATGTATTTGCGTAAATATTAGCAGCACAGCTGTATGTTCTGATGACTGCCTACTGCTTCACATTCTCGTGTGTGTGAGGACATGCCTCTATGTTTTTCACATGGCGGGCTGTCTAGGTGGGAGAGCAATCAAAAATCAAAGCACTCAGGTAATGGAAATTATCATTACACAGTGACCAAACCCTTTTTACTGTTACATGAAATCTGTCCAAAAGGGATGCATGAGGCTGGTGATTCAGACTGAGCAAACCATGTCAGTAATTCTAGACATAGACAAGGATCAGTTAAAAAAATGCTCAAATAGCATTTCTGTTTGAAAACCCTAGGCACGGCTGCTTCTATAATATTCCTTTACAGGGCAAGCCAAGCAAATAATGAGAATATTGTCTGCCCTTCACACTGAAAGCTTGTCTAACACCTGTAGAGATGTTGAGATGGAGGAAGGTACTTTCCAGTGGTGCAGTCAAATGGTGACTTGTACCTGAGCCATACCGTAAAGAGAGACTAGTTTATCATGATTTACTATGTGCAAAATAGCAGGGAACTGAGATGACTTCCGTTCTTCCTTAATTTTGAAGGCTGGAACATTCTGTATCAGTTTAAAGCAGGGGTCTCAAACTCCAGCCCTGGGGGGGCGGAGCCCTGTGTACCTTAGTGTTTTCCCTGTTCCATCACAAGTGATTCAGCTCAAGAGCCGTGTGGTAATTAGCACGAGGTGAATCAGGTGTGTTAAATGAGGGGAAACCCAAAAAATGTGCAGGGCTCTGGCCCCCCAGGACTGGAGTTTGAGACCACTGGTTTAAAGGCAAGTGTTTGTTTCTTTTGAGTGAGCAACACTATGAAAAATACAACCTGGCTTTTTAATGGGTTTTCATGAGGGACCTTATGGTGACCAGGTAGAGAAACTAAGGCCAAAAATCTATACATCAACCATAATCTGAAATTTACAGGCTTAAAAAAATCATTTATTTATTACAAAAAGATGCTGTGAAAATGGGTTATTTTTAGGGCTGTCACTTTTTTAAAAATAGCAATTAATCATTCACCTGCCGTTAATCACACGATTAATTAAATACATTAATCATATGATTAATTGCACATACAACCATTTTGCAATGACTATAAAAAATATAGTTCGTATATTCATTCATTGTAGATGTTTATTTATTCCAAAGAATCACAATATATCGTCAAAAATTAATTATGCCTATTTCAATATTGCATGGATCAAATAAAGCAGCTATGACTTAATAGGGTTTCACTCCACTACATTTTTTTTCTCAGTTCATGACATTGCTCTCAAAACAGAAGTAGACTGTTTAGTCAAAAAAGTATTGGAACACATCTCTTAATCACTGAATTCAGGTGTTTCATTCAGATCCATTTACACAGCATAAAATCAAGTACCTAGCCATACAGTCAGGTTTACAAAGATTTGTGAATGTATCGTTCTCAAGAGCTCAGTGAATTCAAGTGTGGTACTGTCACAGAATCCTACCTTTGCAATAAGTATGCTTGTGAAATTTCTTCCCTGCTAGATATTTCACAGTCAGCTGTAAGTGTTATTACTGCAAAGTGGAAGCATTTAGGAAGAACAGACACTCAGCCATGAAGTGGCAGACCACATAAAGTATCAGAGCGAGATTGCTGAGGCATATAGTGCATAAAAGTTGCCAACACTCTGTTGACTCAATAACTATGGAGTTCCAAACTTCCTCTGGCATTAACCCCAGTACAAAAACTGCCAGGAGCTTCATGAAATGGGCTTCCATGGTTGAGCAGCTGCATGCAAGCCTCACATCTCCAAATGCAATGCCAAGTGTTGGATGGAATGGTATAAAGTACACCGTCACTGGACTCTGGAACAGTGGAAATGTGTTCTCTGGAGTGATGAATCACATAAAGTTTGGTGGAGGAGGGAAAATGGCATGGGGTAGTTTTTCAGGGGTTGGGCTAAGCTCATTACTTCCAGTAATGGGAACTGTTAATGCTTCAGCATACAAAGACATTTTGGACAGTTCTTCCAGCTTTTGTGAGAACAGTTTGGGGAAGGCTATTTCCTGTTCCAGCATGATTGTGCTACAGTGCAAGGTCCATAAAGACATGGTTGGGTGACTTTAGTGTGGAACTTGACTGGCTTGCACAAAGCCCTGACCCAAGTCCTGTCAGACAATTTGGGATGAACTTAAATCGAGACGGAGAACCAGGCCTTCACAGCCAGTGTCAGTGCCTGACCTCAAAAATGCTCTTCTGGATGAATGGCCAAAATTCCCACAGACACACAAAATCCTATGGAAAGCCTTCCCAAAAAAGTGACAGCCGTTAAAGCTACAAAGGGTGGGGAACAACTATGAATTTAAAGTGGAATGTCATAAAAAATCATGTAGGTGTAATGGCCTGGCATCTAAATACTTTTGTTAATATATTTATTTATAGTATATTTAACAAATGGCTTTAAAAACAGAACAAGCTGTGAAACTGCCCTCATTTTAAAGTGTTAGCCTTCAATAAAAAATAAAATAAAAAATTGGCTCATATTATTCTTCCATTGGGGTATCAAAATTAACATACAGTGGTACCTCAGTTCTCAAACTCATTAGAACTTGAATTTCTTAAAGGTCGAACCAACCAGTTTGAAAAAAAATTAGCTCAATCTGAATATCAGAAGTCAAACCGTGATAAGTTACGTGGCATGTCTCTCAGCGGAAACAAAGGGTAACGCTTCAGTCTCAGCCTCGCATTCCCTGTGATAGCATCGTGCAAGTTTACACTAGCTGAATACATATATTTAGACAGTAAAAATACATTTAGACAATGATAGACAGTAACGTAACAGTAATTATTATTATATAATAAAATACATTAAAAATAAATATTTGTTATTAATCCATCCATCCATTATCTTCCGTTGGATCCGAAGTCGGGTCGCTGGGGCAGCAGTCTCAGCAGGGAAACCCAGAGACGTCCCTCTCCCTGGCCACTTCATCCAGCTCCTCCGGGGGAATCCCGAGGTGCTCCTAGGCCAGCTGAGAGATATAGTCCCACCAGCGTGTCCTGGGTCTTCCCCGGGGCCTCCTCCCAGTGGGACATGCCTGGAACACCTCACCAGGGAGGCATCCAGGAGGCATCCTAAGCAAATACCCAAGCCACCTCATCTGGCTCCGTTCAATGCGGAGGAGCAATGGCTCTACTCCAAGTCTCTCACGAATGACCGAGCTCCTCACCCTCCTCACCCTCATCTCTAAGGGAGAGCCCAGCCACCCTGCGGAGAAAACTCATTTCAGCCGCTTGTACTCGCGATCTCGTTCTTTCGGTCACTACCCATAGCTCATGACTATAGGTGAGGGTAGGAACGTAGAATGACTGGTAAAACTTCTTCCCCACTCAACACTACCTGTGACAGACTGATGGAGCGCCCGCATCACTGCTGATGCGGCACTGATCTGCCTGTTGATCTCCTGCTCCATCCGTCCCTCACTCGTGAACAAGACCCCGAGATAGTTAAACTCCTCCACCTGGGGAAGGACACCCTTCCCGACCCGGAAAGAGCACTCTACTCTTTTCCGGCTGACAACCATGGTCTTGGATTTGGAGGTGCTGATTTTCACCCCAGCTGCTTCATACTCGGCTGCAAACTGCTCCAGTGAGAGCTGAAGGTCGTGGCCTGATGAGGCTAACAGAACCACATCATTTGCAAAAAGCAGAGACCTAATCCTGAGGTCACCAACCTGGACACCCTCAACGCCCTGGCTGCGCCTAGAAATCCTGCCCATAAAAGTTATGAACATACTCAGTGACAAAGGGCAGCCCTGGCGGAGCCCAACCCTCACCGGGAACAAGTCTGACTTACTGCAGACAATGCGGATAAAGCTCCGAGGTTCGACTACCCGCCGGACTCTCCTCTCCATCACCCCCGAATAGATCTTACCAGGGAGGCTGAGGAGTGTAATCCCCCTATAGTTGGAACACACCCTCCGGTCCCCTTTCTTGAAGAGGGGGACCACCAACCTGGTTTGGCAATCCAGAGGCACCGCCCCCAATGTCCACGCAATGTCACAGATGCGTGTCAACAAAGACAGCCCTGCAACATGCAGAGCCTTTAGCAACTCCAGGCGGATCTCATCCACCCCCGGGGCCCAGCCACCGAGGAGCTTTTTAACCACCTCAGGGATCTCTGCCCCAGAGATAGGTGAGTCCACCCCCAAGTCCTCAGACTCCTCATTGGAAGGCATGTCGGTGGGATTGAGGAGGTCTTCGAAGTATTCCTTCCACCAACCCACAACATCCCGAGCTGAGGTCAGCAGCACACCATCCCCACCATAAACATTGTTGATGCTGCACCACTTTCCCCCCCCTGAGACGCCGGATGATGGATCAGAATCTCCTCGAAGCCATCCAGAAGTCATTCTCCATAGCCTCACCAAACTCCTTCCATACTCAAGTTTTTGCCTCACCTAAACTGCGCTCCACTTGGCCTGCCAGTACTCATCAGCTGCCTCCAGAGTCCCACAGGCTAAAAAGACCCGATAGGACTCTGTTGGGTTGAAATTGTACATATTATCACTCACGTGTATTCTTAAGTTGTATAATTTGTTCCATGTAGCAGTAGCAATTGTGTAAGTGCTTAATAGTAATTTTCTATCTTGTGCAGCAGACACAAGCTCCCCCCCCTTCTGCTGCACGCCCTGATGCTTCCATTCCATTCCATTCCAAATGTAACCTGATCAGTATGTTTCCTCTACAGTATAGATAAACCCTGTCGAGGAGCCACACCTTTGTAGCTCGCACTGCAGACGGTGTGGTTACCCTTGCAAGTAAAACAGTGCATGTCTCATACTCTGTGGGTCAGTAGTTGGGGAAGCCGATCACTCTCTCCAACAGACTCCTTCTTCAGCTTGACGGTATCCCTCACTGCCAGTGTCCACCAGCGGGTTCAGGGATTGCCACCGCGCCCACCTTACGGCCACAGCTCTGGTCAGCCGCCTCCACAAGGAGGCATCGGCAAAGTTCTGCCAGAGGTAGGAGTTGAAGCTCCTCCTGACAGGGGATTCTGCCAGGCGTTCCCAGCAGACCCTCACTATACGCTTGGGTCTGCCAGGTCTGACCGGCTCCCCCCCACCATCGGAGCCAACCCAACACCAGGTGGTGATCAGTTGACAGCTCCGCCCCTCTCCTTACCCGAGTGTCCAATAAATGCAGGTGGGTATTCTGAACTGCTGTTTGGCACATAAGTGCAAACAACAATCAGGACATGTCCCCCCACCAGAAGGCAAAGGGAGTCTACCCTTTCGTCCACTGCGGTAAACCCCAATGTACAGGCGCCCAGCCAGGGGGCAGTAAGTATACCTACACCTGCTCAGCGCCTCTCCCCGTGAGCAACTCCAGAGTGGAAGAGGGTCCAACCCCCTTCGAGGAGACTGGTTCCAGATCCCAAGCCGTGTGTCGAGGTGAGCCCGATTATATCTAGTCAGAACCTCACAGCCTCTAGCACCAGCTCAGGGTCCTTCCCCACAAGAGAGGTGACATTCCATGTCCCTAGAGCTAGCTTCTGCAGCCGAGGATCGGATCACCAGGGTCCCCTCCTTCTGCCACTGCCCAACTCGCACTGCACCCAACCCTTTTGGCCCCTCCTACAGGTGGTGAGCCCATTGGAGGGGGGACCCATGTGCCTTCTTTGGGCTGTGCCCGACCAGGCCCCATGGGTGCAGGCCTGGCCACCAGGCACTCGCCATCGAGCCGCAACCCCAGGCCTGGCTCCAGGGGGGGCTCCGGTGACCCGCATCCGGGCAAGGGAAAGCATAGATTCATGTTTTTACTTGTCATAAGGAGTCTTTTTGAGCTGCACTTCATCTGGTTCCTCACTCTTATTAATTTATTTAATATTAATAATAAACCATTAATACATTTAAGTATAATAATATTGTTGTGCCGAGTGGGGACGGAATGGAGACAAAGGCGCAGACGTCAGGGTCTACAGGTAAGGCAGGCAAAACTCAGACAGACAATACAATGACTGGGGAAACAAACTGAAACACGGACTAAATACAGAGGACTAGTTTAATGATTATTTTTCACGGGTGTTCACAGTGGAGAACACCAACTCACCACCAATTAGTATGAATACAGCGTCGTCTATGACCAATATATGTATAACTGAGGCTGATGTGGTACTAAGCCTAGCTAAACTCAAGGTAAATAAATTGCAGGGCCCTGATGGCATCTTACCTATAGTTTTAAAAGAGATGAGGGATATTATTAGCCAACCGTTAACTTAATATTCCAGAAATCGTTATCTGTGGGTGTGGTACCTTCTGATAGGAAGCATGCTAATATAACACCCATATTCAAAAAAGGGGATAGAAGTAATCCAGGAAACTATAGGCCAATCAGTTTAACTAGCATTACTGGGAAAATATTGCAAGCTATAATCCAAGTGGACCCGGGTTCTGGTCTCCGCCTGGGTCACATGTGTGTGGAGTTTGCATGTTCTCCCCGTGTCGTCGTGGGGTTT
>JABFEA020000010.1:3411589-3425165 GCA_019775915.2 Cyphomyrus plagiostoma | reverse complement strand
ACCCATGTAAAGCGCCCTGGGACAACTCTGTTGTGAAGGGCGCTATATAAAAATAAACTGAATTGAATTGAATTGATACTGTCCCTTTGGGGACTCCGTGGTTTGTTTTCCAATACAGCAAACTTAAATGACTACAAAAAGGACAATTACCTAAAAATATCAGCATTGTTTACACTGACAGTGATTACAGCAAAAAAGACACCTTTAACCCTACTGAAGCCTTTTATATGAAAGCTTCTTTGGCCATAACAATACTTCATCACTTCTTTGGCCATAACAATATCTTTTCTGTTTCTGTTAAAAAAAATCCAGCTAAACAAGTCTTCAGATACAGAATAAAAAATCTTTCATACTCCAGATCCAAAATGAAAGACCACATTATGAGGAAAGGGAGCTAAGGAAGGCCTCCTTCCAGATTGTCAAAGGCTGTGGATTTCTAGGTGTTTGCACTGACGGGATCTCCAACGTAAAATACTCAATGGCCCAGAGTTCCGAAGGCGAGACGATGACAGGTTCCCCTGAGGGACATTCCTTGTTCATGGCAGTAGAGGAATTATCGGACTACCATGTCAAATTATAGATATTATATTAATATCACATATTCTGTATATGTGCTTCTTATTTCCACTGAATAACATGCCAATGAATATTGAAACTCTCTCTGCTGAAGGTGGTGAACTAAAATTTATCCAAGGCTAGTCAGAACATTTCTGCAGTAAATTTCCCTCAGAAGAAACCGGAATCGTTGTTATAATCCCATTTTCATTACCACCGTATGAAGATGTTTAAAAAAAAAACTAAGAAATTCCCTTGACTAAATGAAAAATTCAAACCCATCTGTTACACATTCTGCATAAAATATGATACGTAGTCATGCTATGGAGGGTTGGTTTTTTAGGAAAGGTGCACAGCCACATATAACAGTCTTTATAATGGCAACATTCCACATGTGTTTTTTTCAATAGCTAGGGGGTGATAGTGAGTGTCTCTTTCAATATTATATAATACTGACAACAATAAATTGGCTCTGACTGCAGTGGATATGAAGCAGAAGATGTTTTTTGTTTCTTTTTGCTATATAATGCCTAAAAAATCTGTTATGCAATTTGACAATATCCCTTTGTAATTTCATGTATTGATGAGTCCAAAATGAGGTTGCAGAAGCCTGCAATAGCTTCAGCTGGCTTTTTAATAAGCAAAGCTGATATTTAGCCTTTATTGAGAACTTACTGTGTATGGCCAACGGGGTTACACTCTGCAACAAGAGTCAGAATTCAGCAAAGAAAATAATTCCAATAGCAGATTAGCAGTAATGGATAAAAGGCTCCTTGAGAAATTAAGTTACTCTAGACTTCATTCTTACGTGCCACTCGTTTTAACTTATCTGTCAGGACTAATATACATCCCACGCACTATACAGGCAACCTAGGTGTACCCAGGGAGCCTCTGGATTAGCATGCTGAAAACTTTCTGCAGGTTGTGTGAAGTGTTGTGGGCCTCAAGATCAAAAGCAATTTGTACTAAAGCTTTGCCTCAATATGGCCTCTGTGTATATGATGTCGACACAGACAAAAGTTTAAAAATAATAATTCTGCACTGTAGTTAAAGGAAACAAAGCCAACGTTGGCATGGAACATAAAAAAGCAGAGACTCATAATGGATAAGATGAGTCATTGGAGCAGACCCTAGGATTAGAATACTAATCGGGATTTGACTGAACATGTAAACAAGTGTATGCTGGCTGGCACAGTAAGTACAGTCTGGGAATAGCAGCTCAGATTTATTGCTGGGCTACAAAATCCATTCCCATAAGTCACAGCTGCAAAGGCAAAAACAGGAAGAAAAAGGAGCAAACCAAATACAAGAAAGGATAGTACATTTTCTAAGTTAGTAAAATCATTTTAATGACCACAGGACCTGACCCAAGTCAGTGGAATTTGCTTTTGGTACAGCATTGTAAGTAAATCGTTAGTGTCTATAACTTTAACGTAGACAGATATTAACATTACATTAGACTATCAGCATGACACTAGACATTAAAAACAGTGACTAGAAGAACAGACAATATTTACAGATACCAAAAGCTACAATTCACAGATAATATTCTCAGGGAATAGTGACACAGGATTGACACAGGATTGACACAGGAGATTTAAGTGCAAATGTAACCTCTTTCAGGGTTAGAGAGAAGTGCTCAGAGTTCTTATTGCAGTGCAGAAAAAAAAATGGGATGTTTTGGCTGGCAGGGACCCCTGCAGGGCATCAACTAGAAGAGGTAGTGGGCAGAGTGAGAGGGGTCGGAGATTATTATTATTTTTTTTTTGCCCTGATTGTGCAATTGTGATAATGATTCGACTGGTGGGAGGGGAATGCCAATAGTCTTGGATTATTTATTGACAATATTCTGGGGTTTATTGCATGTCTGGGCTACCAAACCAAACTGTTATGGATGGATGAGTGTACTTTCAGTGATGCCTATGTAAAACTGAAGAAAGCTTCATTTCACAATGATCTTTTAGAAAAAAAAGTCTCTGTTGGCCTTTTTTGGTATTGTGGTCTGTGTTGATGTTCCATCTGAGTGTATTGCTGTTGTAGGTGCCAAGAAGTTTAAATGTCTCGGTGATAGTTACGGGGTCTCCTGAAACGTATATGGAGGTTTTGGGGTGGGGGCTGTGACTCGAGTCTATAATGAGTTCTTGTGTAAGATGTTATAATCTCCTTAATGCGAATCATTAACAGCAATCAGGAACTATTGTCCTTTAGGTCTGGGGTGGCCAGTCTTACCCAGAAAGGGCTGCTGTGTATGCGGGTTTTCGCTGCAGCTAGTTAGATTACTAATTAGTGGACTGATTGGCTGAAAAGTCCTCACACATTTTGGTTATCTCAAAAACCTGCATACACATTGGCCATTAGGGGATAAGATTGGCCACCCCTGATTTAAGTGCTACTCACAGAAATATTTTGAGTTCTTCAGTAGAATGACAGATATTGGTAGAGAATTGTAATTTTACATTGTCATCTGAGTGAAACTTCCCTAATTTATGTGGCTGGACAATTCTGCTTGAATCTTTCCTTGCAGTGTGGAATGCTGCCTGTGTATTGTTAGGCCCCTTGGTCCGAATAAGTGTGTAAGTGTTGTTAGAATTAATATTATGAATGGAGTGGCAGGACCCCACTCAGCACCCAGGAGGGACACCGTAGAATTCCCAGCATTCCATATGTGGTGTTGGTTGAGGTTCCAGGAACTGTAGCACATTGTCAGTGGATGCTTACACTGGATACAGATGGAAAAAGAAAAGAAATTCTTAGGCATAAAAAGAATGCCTTACTTTTTCTGGCAGCATCATAATTGAGGGATCTACTGGCAAGCATTTATTTATTTGAGGAATTACATCCTGTAGTCTCAGAGTGTGGTCTCAAGATGAAGAATTTTCAAAATCTACACTTGAACTTACCAGGAAGTCTACAAGGTGTAACTTCATCATATTTTTGGTTATTGGTGCAGAATATTTGGTTACAATATATAGTGCAGACTATTGTTATGAACGCGTTGGTCGGCGAGCGGCGAAAGGAAGGAATGTCCATTCAGGAAACCGGGAAGACAGGGTTTAATGCTCACGGATACACCAACACAGGAAACGTCAATGCTGTGTCTGCCGGAAGAGACGCAGACGCAGACCTAAATACGTTAGACAGGCACAAGACAGGCATGCGGCAACGCCACACAGGTGAAAACAATTGGCGATCACAAGCGGTAATAAGGTGGGCGTGGCACACAGGAGGAGCGGATGGAGCTTGGACGCAACAACTATGTAATGCCCTGTACAACAGAAAGGGTGTGATTTGTCCAGTTTGAGACTAAGAAATTACAGTCTAGTGTGCTGTAGGCGAGCACATAATTCTTTTCTCTATTAAGAGAAATTTTTGTAATATTTCTAAGCTGCAGAAAACAATAATTAGATATACAATTAACATCAGTATTCAAGGGCATGCCTGAGTTGAAAAGTTCTGGGGAAAATCAGCAAACAAAAATTTAAGATACCAGAGCTGATAATAATGCAGTTTTATCTGTTATTACTTTTAAGTAATATAATTTTTTTAGGGTTTAGTGACAGAACATTTTCAGTTATCCTTTTTTTTACTTAATTGAAATTGTTTCCCAAGAAGGTCATTGAAATTCTCATTACATGTAATTGAAAGGTAGTGCTGTCAGCATAAGAATGTGTTGTCAGAATAATAATGGAAATTAATTGTCCTCTTTCATATGAAAGTGGTTGTTACCTTCGAAGATCTGTCTGTGGGAATCCACCATTCAATGATAGCGAGGGAGTTTGATTACTAGAGTGCAATGAGAATGTTGACCTAAAGGAGAGACAAATCCGCTTAGTGTAAGGATGTGGAAGTTTTCTGTGTGAATTTCTAATGGCAGGCAATGCTGATGTTATTTTACTTCCGACCAACTGAGATCTTGTTCTATCTTAACAGATACGATGAAGTTACACCATTCAGGTCTAGACTGAGGCATTCAGGTTTTTTGCTTAATTTTTGCTTGATTGCCTTTGGGTTAGAGCTCATAAGTGGTCGTTCGTCCTACTTCAGAACTGCCCACTATATGTTGATGTGACCAACGGGCAATTGTTACCTATTTTTAAATTAGAAATCTTTCTTTTTCTTTTGTGCATTGAAGTTTGTATTGAATCTCATACCAAATTGACAATGACACTGAATGTCTGGCAAACACTCACAGATAAGCTTGCGATATTCTTTCAGCCTAAGAGAATTTTTTTCTTCATTGATGGAGAAGCAAAACCAGATGCAGATGCAGTCCTTGCTGATTTTCCCATGAGCGATAATGAAATTCCTGCAATCTGTAGATGTATAAGCCCCATATGCTTCAATACTTCCTTTGATGACAGCTCAATCTAACTGACATATGCAAAGCATGCCTCACATATCATTGAATTCAATTTTGGCAGTGTCACTCTTTGAAGTTCATAATTGCCCATGAGGGCGATAAATTAATTGACACCCATTATCACATTTCACTGATGGTATGATAAGCTGCCTCTTGAAATCTGACATATAACACATGCATGTCTTGACATTACAGTTTACGTCATCAGGCTAAACCCAAAAAAATACTTTTTTGGCAGATGGCAGAAATTTCCAGGATAGAAATGTATTTTTCTATATGGAATTCAATCACCTTATTTTTGTATAGCCTTACTATACAAATATGACAGATTTATAAACATTTTATACTTTGGCAGACAAAAAAATAATAATTTTCTACTCACCCAAGGATACAATAAAAGCAAAGTGGGCCTGAAACACAACCAAAAATCATCATGGAAAAACTTAAAAACAGCACAGCAGCTGCTCAGCACACCAACTGTCCATGTCCATGAAGCAAGGAACAAGGCACCTGCTGACTGCGTCTGATTTAGCACTCTGGCGTCTTGGATTAAGATGAGCAAGTTATAACACTTCGAGTCATTCCTGAAAAAAAAGTGATGTTATTTTTCACTTCTGCGGGAACTTATGGCATGTTAACTCAGAATAACACAGGAGAGATACCTTGCAAATTTACAGTATTTTTTTTCTAAGCAAAGAAACAAAATATTCCCTGGTATAGTTGTTGGATTTTTCCTTGCTAGGGGGAACGTATGAATCCATCACGATAAAACAAAGTTGTTTTACTAAAGGGGATGTGAAATTGGCTGCGGGTCAGGGCATCACTAGAAGGAATGGAATGCATTAAACAATACCATATGTGCCTACAGAAGGCCATCTTCTATTACATTGTACAAATATACATCTGTAGACAGATGCAATCACAGGAATAGAATTATTATGGAGTCAACTTAGCTGTAAGGTATTACCCTTCTCATCCCATGCTGACGCCCTAGGTAAACACAATAGGGCTTAAACTAAGCAAGTACACCATTTCCACTGACGAATAAAGAATTTTAAGAAAGTAATGCCAGTGTGAATATATGTACCAATTAAAAAATATATATTTAGCAGGCATTTTTGTTCAAAGTGCCAATTCCAATGAGGATCAGAGACCAGAGGACAGGATATGACTGTCCCAGGACTGTGTACCTGTCTATTAGCAATATATACCCAGAATCATACTTTCAGGGGGGAAAAACAGCCCGAGAACAGTGGTGTCACCTTGGTGTCACCTAGTGGCCCTTTTAAATAGCGCAAAGACGCTCTCCTGCTAGAGCTCAGACAGGGAAATCACAAGTTTATTTACACTGCAGATATGCTTAAAGCCTAGGCCATGAGTAAGTACTCAAACTGCAGACATGCTTAAAGCTTAGGCCATAAGTAAGTACTCAAACTGCAGATATGCTTAAAGCTTAGGCCATGAGTAAGTACTCAAACTGCAGACATGCTTAAAGTTTAGGCCATGAGTAAATACTCAAACTGCAGAGATGAATGTTGCAGCAGTGCGTTTTTGCCTGCATATGGCTGTTCAGATCCGAAAATCGTAAAAATTAAAAAAGGGCATCCTTTGCCACAAACTGCTTCCCAAGTCGTTAACAATCCCACAAGATCACCGTTTCCTTCCTTCCCTGCCAAGTGGACAGCCTGAATTTCCTCCCTGGGACAGCTAAGTTGTGTGACCTTTAACTACCAGTAGATTGCTAAAATAAGAATGGAGAGACACTGAGAATTCATTCAGATGGTAAGATGCCAGCTAAACCTCCCTAAATCCCCCTTGCAGCACTCTGATTTGTCTGTGTAATAAGGCATTCTAAGCACCTGCAATCTTCTCAGATATTTCATTGTATATTATTTCTCCCTGGCTCCTAACATTAGTGGTCCAGAGAGGGTACATCCAAAGGATTTCCTCACTGAAGCAGCAGCCTTTGCAGAGCTGCAGGACTGTGTGAAATCTATTTTCCACTGATCTGCGCAATGACAAGGAACAATACAGTATAGTAAACTTACTGATTTCAGTTACTGTCCAAAAATAGCAGCAAAAGATTGGTGCAATCAAGCAAATACAAACCGAGCAGCTGCCAAAGCAAAGGTTGGACACTGTTGTCACCCAATTTCTGCACTTACAGTATAGACACAGTAATTATCCTTGCACCCTATCACTGACAGTACAGTTTACATTGTTTAAGCACTGTGACCATTGGGGATTATGAAGTGCACAGTGGCTCTTTCCCCATATGGCACTGAACAAGCAAATGCAGGGACAGCTACAGAGCAGATTATGTGATTATGTTATGTGAGCAGGCTAGGAAATAGAGATAAATATACAGAATGATATAATCCTCCCTCACAGTCATAATTAAACCAATTAATAAAAAAATAGTATATGCTTTCATTAAAATTGTCATAAATTTGTTCTTTTAGCAACGAATTTGGCATATGTAACAGAGAGTCTGCTGAAGGTCAAGCAATTTAATAATTTAGGGTAAAACAGATACTGCTATTAGGTAATTATTGAATGTGAGCAAAGATCATATTCAATAGGCCATCTATGCCATTTAGCCAGCAATGACAGCTGGCAGCTTGCAGAGCTGACAGGGCGAACATCCTTCACCAATAAAAAACTGCCTGGAGCCTTTCAAGATGTATACTCTAGTCACATAAATACTCAAATTGTGCTGGAAAGACCTCTTCCTCTTACCTGTTCTGTTCTATCTGGAACAGCTTGACCAATAATCATGCAGTAATTACCAAGACTTTCTCTTACTTGTCAAACACTCCCAACAAAAACATGCTGAATGCTGTACATAGCTTACTTAGCCAACCATGTAATTACCATAGTTTCTGCATTTTTCTGAGCATGACGATGCAGAAATAGCCCAGCTGACATTGATGGCAGGAGGAGTGACAGGTTCAGATGTAAGGTGTCCTGCTTCTACAGCTGCCAGTGAAACTTTTCCTGGACAAGATAATAATCTTATTGTTGGTCCCCTGGCTGTGTGCCAGCTCAGTTAAGAAAAAAACTGCAGATGTTCTCAGACCTGTAAAAATGAACTAATGCAGCTTGACTCATTTGCTTAGAAGTATAGTCACTCTTCAGTGGCTGAATTAAATTTTTTGGGGTGGTCATCTTTTTTAGAGAACCAAAGAACACCCGTTGGATGTATATGGTTTTGCAGGATCAGAATTTTAACCAAGGACAAGCTAAGGGGCATCATATCAGAATATTGCTGTATTTCTGTATCAATTACAAAACCCTGTTGAGCATTCCATTTCAGAGAAACGGCCAAATATAATGATGAAGTAATTATCCACGCTAGGATCCTCATAGTCTGTACAGTGTAATCATCACAAAGTTGAACGGGCAAACCCAGTGGCTCAACATTTCAAAGAACAGAGAAATCTTTGTGCCTACGTGTGTTGGAAAATGTCAGGAGTCACCTGTGGTGTCTCTTGTAGATTAGCCAGTGTACAAGTTAATCTCATTGTGTCCCCTCCCCACTACAGCCTGCAGATGGGCTCTCCTGGAATTTATGCCCAGTGTCCTTCTGAACACGAGCTTGGTGATGTAACCCACTGAGCCACACATTACCCTTTCCAGCAACATGACAAGCTACTGTTGTGTTATTGTTGTGGTAGTGTGTGTTTTGCCATAAATGTAAATCCTACAAAACATCTAGCACCATCATGGCACCAGTTACGCTTTTTATACCACAGCACTGACTGGTGGCACCCCTGGTTTTGTAGCTGAGGAATGAAACCTATCAGTCCAGATTACAAGGTGTTCCTACTCTAACCAGTAGATGGTGTGATAGCCTCACCTCAACACATCATAAATGTACCTTAGCGGTGCAGGTTCTCTTTGTCCTAGACAACTTTTATAATGATACTGCTATGAATTACATACTAGTGTAATATTTCTCACCATGCTCCACATCAGAAATTAAACGCCAGACTCTTGTAAGCTTTTTCAAATGTGCTGCACATGAAAAAAAGAGCCAAGAGAATGACTTCCACGGTGAAAGAGAAGTCTTTTACCAATGTCCCAATTAACACAGCAACTGTGAATGTAAAACAAAAAAAAAAACAGATTAAATAAATGTTTATGGAAATATTTATAAAGAACACTGTCCTCACTAGAAAGATTTTGATGAATGAAGACACTGAATAAAATTTGCCAGTTTTATATGCAGGTTCTACGTTTGAGCTTATGGCTAATGTATAAAAAGGTCCCCTTTCATTTAACTTAAGCAGTACAGACCAGCAGGACTCCAGAATCTTATGGAAAGGTTTCACCTGTTAGCCCTTGGGTGACATCTGTGAGAACAGGAGGGAACAAAGACTGAAGGTCACTCAAGGCTCACATCTTGCCTGACCCAAACTATCTGTCTGGCACATGGACAACTGAGTTCAGGATTATCCATGCAGCATGGTGAAAGTTGGCTAACCACTCTATCATAATATTTTTCATCTGTAAGTTGTCTCCTTAGCATGGATGGACAGACTGAGGACATAAGTCTTCTGAAAAGTTTGTGTTAATTGTTCCCTTAAGTCTGGAGATGAAAATACACACACAGTCCCAGTATTTGGATGAGAGAAGCAGAAAATTGCATACGTGACACAGGACTGTGGGTATGAAATTGTTCTGGGGAAATGTTTGGTAGTATCACCTTGAAAGTGAAGCCTTTTTCTTTCTTTCAGAGTATTTTCATGGTGTACAGCTCAGTAGGTAAGGGATCTATGACTTTGTCTGGAAGATTGTAGGTTCCAATCCTATGGCTGGCAGAATACACCATATTACTGTTGAGCCCTTGAGTAAGGACCTTTACCCTGTCTGCTTCAGGGCCTTTGGATGGTGGATCACCTACTCCTACCCCAAGTTTTTCTGACCTGTAGTCCTACATCACTTTGGACAAAGGTGTCTGGTAAATACATCAGTGTAGATGAAACTCATGCAACACTGAGCTGAACATATTTTTCGAACACTTGATGAATGTTTCCTTGGATCTGCAGCATTTGTCTTTGAAGTTTCATTTCCAATATCAAATGTCGGAAGCCAGTCAAGCCTTCCAAAATCAATATTAGCTGACAAATTCAGTTGATTCAATGAGTCATATGCCACATGTCACTCCCTGCAGGCATGCAGAAGTGATCCTGCAAAATATTGCTATGAAGAGCAAAATTAAGGACTGTAGAGTACATCCCTCATCCTCTTCCTAAACCTTACAAAGCCATGAACTAAAAGGAGTTAACTACTGCTTCAGAATAAGTTCCCTAAGGAAAAAGGCTTAGAAAGGTATCAGTGAAGGAAACTTTGATAAATTGAATGCTTAAATGTTCAACTTGGTTCTTAGTAAACAGAGATCTATGCTTGGCAACCAGAAGCAGCATCTTCAGATATTATTTAAAGTGGTAGCCCAGCTACTTTACACCGTTAAAAGGATTTGGGTTCTAGAGTTCTGCACCTACAAGAAAACATTACTCCTACCTGGGATACTATACCCTCACAGCAATGTGGATTTGCAGGTAAGAAACTTAGGAAGGGGATCTAGTTTTTAGTTGAAATTTTCTGCAACTGACTGTGGGAGCAGGCCATGGAAAGGGCCAGGATTCCCTTTATCATTTTCCTGCTTATAGGGAGAGTCCTAGCTGCTCTACAGATTTTACAGTGGAATACCAGACTTTTTCAAGATAGAAGGGGTGAAATGGAACCTCTCTCATTCCTCATTTCCCTCATGAGAGAATTAGCCTGTTCGGATGAGGGATGTACTCTACAGTCCTTAATTTTGCTCTGCATGAAGTTAGGCAGGTCAGGTGGAGCAGAAGTTTGATTACTTTTGCAACATGAGGACTGCTCTGGCATGCATGGAGGGGCTGGTGTGTCCTCTGCCTTCACTGCAAGAGGAAGAACTTTTGCAATTGGGCTGGATGCAGTTGTCCAGCTAATAACACACTTACTATTGCCTTGAATGTTCAGTATGGCTAGGACATCTTGTGGTTAGGAAGATACACAACCAAATACACATCCCCTGTATTTCATAGTCTGCAAATAATGTGGTGGCCTGGGGCACCACATGCTTGTCTTTTAACTGCAGGATCATCCAGGGAAACCAGACCTAGAGGATCATGTTACAGGGAAGGAGCTTTCTATTCCCTCATAACATTTATTCCCTCTATCACTGAAGGGCTACTGTTATGCTTCTGCCCAGCAGGGGGAACCCTGGCAGCATATTTGAGGAAGTGTCCAAGGACATAAACAAAAGACCTGCAGAAGTTTACTGTTAAGTATTTCCACTAGTTAGCAGCTGTCCATCAGCATCCATGACATATCCATTTTATCCCAATCTTAGCTCATTGTATAGATCTAAACTGTCTCTAGTCTTTGACCCTCAGTTTATAATAGATATACTTTCAAATCTAGAATTCTATCTCATTCTAGTTCCTGGTTATGACTTTCCTGTTGGCAGTTTTAATTCAGATTGCACCAAGCCACCCGGATGTCACCATTCGGCACTACTCCTAGGCACCACATGTTGGATTCAATCCATGCTATGACCCATCCTTGGATGTTCCAGCTGTGGATTGCCCCATGACTCAGGGCCTGTCACAAGCAAAACAGGATCTTAGTGGGACTCAGTCATTAAAGTAACTATCATAACCATTTCAATGTCATTATTCCCAGCCTTATGCTCATAGCTTCCAGAATAAGTTATAGACCCTGCATAGGACATGAGGGTCTTGATGAATAGATGGAGTAATTACATATAAAGGAATTAAACTCTGTCAGTGAAGCTTGTGATGAGCCATAAAACTGCATAGTAGAGCTTAAGACCTGACAGGAATAGTGAACTACTGATGCATTTGTGGCAGGACATAAATGATTCGTTGAATGAGGCACTCAGTCTGCAAACCAGCAGCTGATTGGAGCCTTTGTATTTACTTGCACATACGTTGGCTCTTCTCAGGGTTTTCTTTCTGTTTGTTTTTGTGTTTTCATGGGTCTACAAAAAGTTGTTTCAGAATGCTACTATAAATATGTTTGGGTTTGGGCATGCTCAGTTCTTCTTTGCTAATCTTTTCTTGATAGCAAGCCCCTGCCTGATTGTCAGGCACAGGTTTTGACTGATACCACTTAATTCCTCCTGTCAACCTCTTTCCTCCCTGCCAAAGAAAAACAGCATGGAAAGATTACTCCCCCCCCCCACTAGAACATAGACAAGCTCGCCGTCCAAAAGAAAAACACGCACAAAGCATTTAAATGCATCTCCTCTTTCAAATGTTTTAAAATGAGGCGCCAAGCCAAAGTTGTTAAGTAAGTTTCCACTGCATTAAGCAACACCACAGCAATCAGTATTACTTCAAGGTACCGCGGTAGTAGCACAAGACTTGTTTGGACTTCTGTTCAGAAGCGGCAGAAGTAGAGAGAAGGGGAGTGAAGGGGATGAAGGGGTACATGTTATTACAGCTACTATTTTTAATGCTAGTGGAATCCTGTATTCTCTCCGTGATACTTTAGTGGTATAACCAGAGATGCAAAGAACTACAGAGAGAAGGCCAGCAAACTAAAATTGGCTTGAAGAAGTATTCGCGGACTCAAAGAAAGGGAGATGGTCAACTATCTTATGCAAACTGGGCTCAGTCAGTATCACCTAAAAAATCCAAATTATTTCTGAAAATCACTGTAGCTATCTGAAGCATACAGGCCTGTCTAACTACCCCCAGGTGCAATATAGGTAGCTTGGTGCGTTTGACTGATACTGTACAAAGATACTTTATTCATCATTGTAGGGAAATTGTCTTTTCACGTGTCACGCCTTGTTCTCCATGAGACACACAGTGTAGGGTTGTTCAGGTCCAATACTTCTGGAGTAATTGGGGTTAAATGCCTTGCTTAAGGGTCCAACAGTGGCATCATTCTGGATTTTAACTAGTGACCTTCTGATTGTGAATCCTAACCCATACAACCACAAACTGCCCTCAGAAGAGGTGATTTGGCTAGCCCCGGGCTCGGCAATAATATGCATCATCCAGTGTAGTCCCAATGCATTCATTAGCATAATATGATAAATTACATACTGATTATAAGTGCAATTTACCCTTTAATGCATCTATGGGTTATTTGAGATACAGTGGTACCTTGGTTCTCAAACTCACTAGAACTCAAATTTCTTGAAAGTCGAACAAATCAGTTTGACCTAGAACTCGATCTGAATATCAGAAGTTGAACCGTGAACGCTGAATATAAATCTGAATATAAATTGTACGCGCCAGGAAATGAGTCATACTACAATGCAATTCTTGAATGCCAGACTAGACGATTAACCAAATAAAGCAGCGCAACATTATAGTAACTAACAATATTTATCGTTTTGGAAGCCATTAAGAAAAAAAATGCTCTTCTTGTTTCATCCTGTTCATTTTGTGTTTAAATGCTATATATATATAGCATTTAAACAGTTGAGGGAAGCGTAAAGACAATTTCCCCACGGGGATCAATAAAGTACCAGTTATTAATTATGTTGGGTGGATTCAGCTCTGAGTTATCAGTTCACCTTGAAATGAGACACACTCACACAGATTTTACTTGCAAGGGTAGCCACCTTCTGCAGAGTGAACTACAAGG
>JABFEA020000010.1:3383673-3394461 GCA_019775915.2 Cyphomyrus plagiostoma | reverse complement strand
TGGCATTGTTCTGTTGTGTATAAATTATTGCTCTTGTTGAGAGTGTAGTAGCACCTTTTGGCACCAGATACAGTGTTGTAGTGTCTTCTTATATTGCTCCTGCGCTCTCCAGTTCTTTATAGATAAATTACAGTAAGATGAAAATGACGAAAAGTGTCTAAGTTTTATACAGGCAATGTATCACATTATTATTTTTGATAAGACAAATGAAGTGGAATTGGTGCCATCGAAGTGGATAAAGGGAGATCAATGCATGTGGCCACCAAACAAAGTGGATGTTGTAAAAGCAACAAAAACCCAGGAGAACCCTGGAGCAGGATGGAAACCATATAGGGTCCGAGTTATATTCACATCAAGTAAGTACAATTGAATGTGTATATAGGCATAAGTAAAAAAAATCACATGTAAATACAGTATTTCTGTGGGAAGAATGTACAAGTCACATTGCAATGTATCCAGTTGTGTTTGAGCTAAGGCTGCACCAATACCATTATCGGGTATCGGGCCGATACTTTGCACCGATACCACACAATGGTATTTCAATACATCATACTGGTTGCAGCTGGTGGATGACTTCAGTGTCAAGGCAGGAGAATATTTTGTACTTTATCTAATTTAAATGTGCCAACTGAGTATTGGTGCTGCTCACTTTTGGCTGTTTAGAGCTGCTGTGTCTAGTGGACGTCGATGTTCATAATTTGTTGACACCAATATTTTTAATCGAACCTTCATAATTTTTTTTTTTTATTAACCATTAAGTACTTGTTTTTTTTTGTAGATGATTACAATGAGGCAAGGCTAAAGCTTCCAGAAGCTGTTTAACACACAGACCTTGGGACAGCTGGGGAAGACTCTCCAATTAAACCCAAAAGTAGAAGAATGTAAGTTATGTTATATTTTTTATATGCCTGTATTTATGTGCATTTAAAATTTTAATAACATGAAGTATTTAATTAGACCTAAGAACATTGTCTTCCCTGGTGAAGATGAAGATGAGGTGCCACATGTCTTTCCAAAACCTCAACCACGGAAGAAGTAAGAAGTTTAAATTGGTAATTTGGGTTTATTTGTCTGCTACTGGTATGCAAAATGTTGATCCAGTATTTGGTTTGCTATGTCATTGCAGACTAGCTGAACTGCCTAGTGCTCCAAAAATTCTTTATTCATTCATATTCATTCTTGTTTCCAAAGAGAATACCACTAGAAAGAAAGCTGTGTTACCAAGAGGAAAATCACGGTAAACCCTTACTATTAATTTGAGTTTGATAAGTTATTAATTTTATTTAAAAAAAATGTATTGCATTGATCTTTTATTCCTGTTTTCTGAAGAAATTATTCCACTTAGAAAAACACTGACAAAGGAGTTCAATACAAAATACAAAACAAATAAAATCTGATGCTAATAATGCTACTTAATTGCAGAGTGCACAATACTCCTGAGATGGAGCAGAGGGGCTGCGCCTCCCCCAGTCTCAGCCAGAGGGGCCGCGCCTCCATCAGCTTCCATCAGAGCAACCGCGCCTCCCCCAGCTTCCGCCAGAGGGACCGCGACTCCACCATCTTCCACCAGAGTGACCGCGCCTCCCCCAGCTTCCGCCACTGTTTCCTCTGAACCACATGGGGGAGACCACAAACCAGTCTTCATATTTGTGAGTATTTTATTGTATTCATAGTCATCACTGAATGTTGAAGGAATCCATTATTGTAAGATCAGATGTTTATTTACTTCCACAAAACCTTTTTTCTTCCTAGCACTCCTGAGAAATATTCTCACAAATCAAGAAATGATGATGGACCAAATGAAAATTATTCTCGCAACTGTCCAGGGATTGAAATCTGTAGCTGAAGACATGAGTGTTGAACTAAATGTGCTGCTATTAGCTGATCGCCAGTAAGTAGAAAACCTAGAAGAGTGGCTCAGAAGTAGTCCTGACCTCAAAAAACAACTGGTATGAATGTCAATTCAACTTCCGGAGTCTTGGTTTTCTAGTGCTAGCCCTGGGTTTTTTTTCATATGTGGATTACTCGTTTAGCCAGATGTAATTGTTGACAATTTGGCATGATCCTGGATCTGTCGGTTTTTCGAAAATCCTGCGGGATGTGTTGTCGTAACAACACATCCAAATCCTCAAACCTGCTTGAAGCAAATTAGTTCTATGTAAACAAGTATTAGCTCACACACTTAAACAGTGTCTGTGCATGGAGCACATTCAGTATCGGACTCGCTGTTCATGGATGAGTTATCAATTTCAATCAGTACTCAAATATTGAGGTGGGACTTTCAAATCGAGAGGATTTTGTGCAATCAACAAGATCCTTTATTGTTTCTGGATTAAATTCTTTTCGAAAGATGCTGCTTCAGCTGAGTAGTAATATTATAACTGAAATTTTTATTTCATTAGATGAAGTTGGGCTCTCACAATCACATAGACAGTGTGCATTGCCTTGATTTTTTTGTAAGTGGTACTTTTTTGTATACTGTAGGCTATTGGTCTTCAAGCTACAGTCCAGCATAGTACCCTAATGAAAAATAAGTATATTCAAGCATACTATTAGTATACGTTTTCTTAACTAAAAATAAGTGGGTCATTCCATGTCAACTCATGGGGTATTAACCACACCCGTTTCCAGACTTAATGAAATGTTTTGAGCCTGTAGTACAACCACATTTGAGTAATTCCAGAGAATTTCATCTTAAAATATCAAAGGCTTCCTGTCATATGATTTTTTGAAGATACATTTCAGTCTCGTCACAAATTGTTACAATTCGTGATTTTAGAATTCAGTTATCAGAGAGCCACAAAAGATAATAGGTTGAAATTTTTTTATTTTTTAGAGCATGATGTACATCAGCTACAATAAAGATAAATGCAGCTCTAAACTCAGCAGTATGAAATGAGTATATACTGAAATTTGATTGACCCAAGTATACTCTGTTAACTTCTTATTTACTTAACAGATATACTAAACAGAGTTTGACTTGATTATACTTCACTATATTTGTCATGATTCCTGATCATAACATATAATGATGACAATCATTGTCATTATTTAAAATATCGAGCCATAATTTTGTCTCAAGGTGCACAGGCTCAACGCCATTATCAAAATTTTAATACAATTTGTGTTTATGTTTGATCAGGAATCATGACAAATTAAATTAAAATTAAACGTAACACTGCAAATAAGTACTTAAAATCTACTTCGGCGTCTATTTTGTCAGCCACTATTTGCCAGCCATCTTTTCTGGTTTGACCTGCTTTTGCTGTTTCCTTTGGTACAATTAATTCTTTGAATTTATCGTAACTCGAGATAAAAGTTCCTGGCTTAGCTTGGGAAAAAAAAACGTGCCCTTTCTTTTTTGTCATTTTGTAGTAGCCAATGAGAGACGCGCCAATCATGTTTTCTTGACTATATATGGGCTTTTTAACTCACAGTCTTGCAAATAATGTTAACATGAAGGGCATAAATGGGTAGATTGGCTTCCAGCACCTTCAAATTAAAGATGTTGTGATTGGTAAGTTTGTCTTGAGACTTACACTCATACACTCACTTTCACTGTATTTTCTATGGCTGGATTTATACTGCAGGCCTTGATGAATTTTTGCCTATATCGAATTTTTGAAAAGTTGCATGTGTGTGTTTCAGTGGCTGTGCGACTTAATCGTCTCACTTCCAATGCCACACACCAGAAGTTGAGATGAGAATAACTAACTGGCTGCAAAATGCGGCTGATAGGAATGGTGGGCGAAGTAAAAGAATGAAAAAGGGTCTGTATAAGTGGAACTGTGCTCCAGTGTGTTTTGCAGTGTTAAATTTGACTTTTTTTTTTTTAAACAAATTTCAGTGAGTGAACTGTTTGCATTGTTAATGTTTCAGTTTACAGTTAAGTTTTTTTAATTTGATGTTGATAGATTTCCATCTAATTTATTTTATATATTGTTGATTATAAGTTATTCAATGCAAAAATATTTGTATAACTGAATCATTCTTAATTTGCCAAATACGGCATGTTATTACATGACTTAAGGTACACATTGACTGACATGTGTGGACCACCTTTGGCAAACAAGATCTGGGCCAGATCAGGGCCAACAACTTGTCTGCATCTGGCTTTGTGCTGGCCCATGTGTGGGCCGCCTCTGGAAAACCAGATCTTGGCCACCAAGGGGCCGTCATTCATTGCGGTATGTGGGCCAGGTGTAAGTGCATAGTGTGGGCCAGATCCAGGCCATACCAATTTCGCTATGTAGGGTAAAGCTGGTTTGCCAACAAGTGACTAGGTTTGTGACCTTGTTCACACGTAGCATGAGTATGTAAAAGTAAACATTCTGCTTCTCTTGTGGAACACAGATCAAGTTCAAACTGGAGATCCTGCCTGTTGTGACCAGGTGTGCAGATGAGCGGGAAAGCAGGTGAGCCGAGCCGGGAATACCATCAAAACGGGGTTTTATTGAAGGTAGACAGCACACGTCAAGGAACATTACAATGACAGATCGGGGAATACTGACTCAGGCGCAGACTAAATACACAAGAGAAAACCTGACACAGGACAGGAAACAGACAAACAGACCAGGAAGGGGGAACACCAACAGGCAGAACAAAAGGGCCAGGAGCGAACAAAGGAGCCAGAGGGGGACGAGGAGCAGACAAGGGAGGCCAGACAGGAATGGACGGGGGACAAAGGGGAGCACGAGGGAGCCAAGGCGGGCAAAGGGCGGTGGCTGGAGGGGCCGCAGGTGACAGGGAGGCAGGAGGAGACCATGCAGGGGGCAAGGAGACAGGCGGAAGGACATACAAAGGGGAAAAGGAGGGAGTCGTAGGGGGCACACAGGAGGAGCGAACAAGCAGGTCATGACACTGCCGTTGTTTGAACAATTCTGGGGTTGGAGACATATCTGTGGTCTACATCACCAATTGCAGCAAAGAGAACATTAAATTTAGAATGCATGTTCTTGTTACAATGCACAGAAGAAATAATAATTTACCCCCTAAGATAAGACTTGAGGGTTTCTCAAAGCAACGAACTGGAGGTGTTTGTGAAATAAAATTAGAAAAATCTTTATCGGATAAAAGAAGAGAGTTAAATCTCCGGGGAGGCAGCGCTTATAGGAGGCTAAATGAATATCTATTACTATGAGCGCATGATCAGAAATTACAATATTCAAATAATCCGTATTGGAGATGTATAAATTAAGCACCTATCAATTAAAAAGTAGTCAATTCTGGAATAAGAATGGTGAACAGAAGAAAAAAAAGGATTTTTTTTTTGCATGTAGGATTCTTAAACTGCCATGGATCAATGATCCCATATTGTAACATGAAGTCAGAGAACTTCTTAGCCATAACTGACCTAGGTACAACTCGTGGATGAGAGTGATCAAGTGAAGCATCAAAAACACAATTAAAGTCCCCTCCTCAGATCAACATATGGGGGTTTAAAAAGGGGATAGAGTTCAACAAAGTATCCACAAAGCCTGGATCGTTGAAATTTGGAGCATATATATTTACCAAAGTAACCCTATGCTGTAACAGGAGACTAGAAACTATAAGATACTGCCAATTTTTATCAGCAAGAACATTTGTTGGTGTAAACTGCCCTCTGTTATGGATTAGAATGGCTACCCCTCTGAATTTGGAATTAAAATTGGAGTGAAAGTCCTGGTTCACCCAGGAGCTATGAAGCATATGATCGTTAGTACAAAGATGTGTTTCCTGTAAAAACACCACTTCAGATTTTAAACATCTCAAATGAGCAAAAACTTTGGATTTCTTGATTTGCCTACCCAACCCTTTAACATTCCAACTGGTAAATCTAACCAGTAAGCTTGTCCCAGCAGTGGTGGGAAATATGCCACTATAACACATTTACCATCCAAAAGGAAAAAAAGAGAAAATCTCAGCAGTGCCTGACCAGACAGAGCCACATGTCCTCCCCTAAACTTCCCAACACAAAAACACCCCAAAATACAAACAAACCCACACCTCAGCGTTCACCTGAAAAAAAGGGGATGACAGTGACATACTCAAAAACCAAAAAACTAACAACCACAAAGGCCAATTCGAGGCCAACACGGGGAAAAACTGAACTCTGAGGAAAAATTACCATCAAAAAAACCCCCAAACCCCAACAAGCCCCCCACCCACCCACCTTCTCAACCGTTAGGTATTAATGAAGAATTATAACAACATAGAATAATCATGAAAACCCCCCATAACAATATAACATACATACAGCATACACCAGTGCAATTACAAAACAATACAGCCAGAGAACTATAATAACCCACGCCTATCTTATCGTACTAATGCTAAAGAGCACAAAACACCTGGGAAAGACCGGATAAATGCTCAATACTATAACAGTTCAATGTTTAGTCAGCTTCTCGGCATAGCTTTTGGCATCCTGAGCAGACAGAAAATCTTTATGTACACTATTGTAGGAGATGCGGAGTCGGGCTGGAATTAACAGTCTGTAGCGGACCCCCTCAATCGACTTCGTTAAAAGCAGCACGGGCACGGCCCACTCCGGCAGTGTAATCAGGAAAGATGCTGATGGACTAACCCCTAACTTTTAGTTGTCGTTGTGCTTTGGCCCATTGCAGAATGTAGACACAGTAAGAGTAATAATGGAGTCTGATTACTATAGGACAAGTTTTTGTAGCGTCTTTAGGCCGGGACAGAGGAACGCGATGAGAATGGTCATGAACAGGATCTTTGTCCAGGCTAAATAACTCCTTCAGCAGGGCTACAATCGCAGCTGTGGTAGCTGTATTAGGGATTTTGGGCACTCCATGGATCCTAATGTTGTTAGGCCTTGACCTGGCCTTGAGGTCCTCACATTTATTCTCCAACTTAGCTACAGTAGCAGTGAGAGACTGTATAGTAATCTTCATAGTGGCAACGTTGTCGGAGCAGCTTGTTAGAGAAAGTTACATATAATGCAGTTTCGTTTAAAGACGCGAAATTCGCGTTGGCGGCTGCTTTGTCCGAAGCCCACTCAGATCTCAAAGTCTGTAAGTCAGGGATGACAACTGAGAGTGTCTCTGTGAGGGTATTTTGAAGCTCGAATTTAATAATATCCGCGAACTCTTTTCTCATCTGGTATTTCCAACTTTAGCACACTGTAAGAAATCCACTTGCAGAGTCTCCGCAGTTTCAGCAAAACGGTGGTTTATTGAACAATAAAAAATAATATAATGTAATACAGCAGAGCATGTGAGCGGAGTGGAGCGGTGAGAATTTCTGTTCCTCGCTCATGAGGCTGTTGGCTCCGCCCGCTCCTCCGCTCTAATTCGCACTAAGCCGCTCCGCTCAACACCGCTCCTCACTGCACTAAAATTTCCAATATATAATAATCAAATAGATAAGACAAATAATCTGCATGCCTAACAAATGTCATGCTAAACCGAAGCCTTATATCATAAAGAAATATGAACAACGACAAAATTGTTACAGGGTCAAAAAATATTTATTTTTAAACAACATATAGGCAACAACGGACAGGTTTGGCAATGGCATTCCACACAAAAATAGGCTTAAAATAAAGGGATCAGTGGCCTTAATAACCTAAAGAATATACAATATAAGCATCCACGTTTTAAATTCCTCAATTTTTTTCTGTTGATGCTGCATCTCTCTCTCTATGTAAATTAAATTTCACTGATCGACAGCGTTACATGAATTTAAAAAAACTCATATTAGACCTAGCTGCTTTGAATAAGATTTTAACAACTCTGAGCTATTAGTTAAGTTCTCCCCAAGCGAGCTTGATGGGCCGAATGGCCTCCTCTTGTTTGTATAGTTCTTATGTTCATATATAAGGCACACCGGATTATAAGGCGCACTGTCGGCTTTTGAGAAAATTGAAGGCTTTTAGGTGCGCCTTATAGTGCGGAAAATACGGTACATGTTTTTTTAGATTCCAAAGTGAATCTTTACTCACTGAAACAGTTTCACCATATTGTTGTTCTTGCTCTACATTATTGTCATCTGTATGCATTTGATAAAAATAGTACACTTGTATGACCTATCCGTTTCCTTTGTGAAATACTTCTCGGCCAATTTGTGTAACAGTCTTGATAATTGTACAGATGAATTCTGGGTAGATTTGGGCGTGCCTCAGAATCGTACTGTGAGCAGTATCGGAGTGAAATGGGAGTGAGAGAGTGACCGCTCCAGCCTTATTTAAAAATTCAGTTCACATGCTCTGTAATACAGTATAGACATACACCGGGTATTTAAAGGCAGCTCAAATTAACATAACATGCAGTACAAAAAATTGGTATCCATGGTGCACTAACACTCTAAAAACACTATTAAGAGGGTCTCAGAGGGGGCTGGATATCCTGGTAAAATTGGGGTAATTGGAGCAAGGCGACATTTTGGCAGGGGCCCAGAATTTCTTAAGTTACTTAAGTAATTATAATTCATTGTTTTCTGTAATTGACTAATATTTTATGCATTTCTGCTTGCATGATTGAATGGGATTTATCTATTACCACACAATGTGCCAAACTGCCACAGGTGAGACCACAGGTGTAGTCTATTTTAAAGTAGCAGCCTGCTAGTGGGTATTCTGTGATGATTACCCCTGCCCCTCCCTCCGCGCACACACGCCCCCCCGCCAGAGCAACACCCCACAGCACCATAAACTTTATTATATCCCAATCACACAGCTGCATTTTCATGTGCAAATGACCTAGTTTCTGAAATGTGCTCGACGGTGGTCAGGATAAGTGAAGAGGGGGTGAGAGAGGTCTGTCTCATTGGGAGATATGAAGGGTTTTTTTTTCTTTCATATTTGGCTACTGCACTTGATGTCTCCCAGTCAAGTGACAGGGAAAACAATTAGCTCATAAAATTTCTGTCACAAAACATATGTATTCTTGATTCCTTGCATATTTTTAAGTGATACAGAAATCTTGAGCTTTCTTAATGGGTATACTGCATATTTTTAGCCGGTATACAGAAATCTGGGGACATTTTTAGTGGGCTTATGCTGTAGTCCTGCATATCAGGTAGACTACACCACTGGGTTAGACCCAGGAAAGTCAAACACGGGACACAAGGGAGGACGCCCCCTACAGGGTGTATCAGTCTACCTCAGAACACAAACTCAGAAACACAATCCTGCACTCTGGGAAGTTTCAAGAGATGTCAGTTTGCTTAGTTAAATGTCTTTAGATTGTACAAAGAACGCCATGTGAAAACAGCAGGAAGCTGTAAACGACATGTAAACCCCACAAACTCAGAGCTCCCCAACCCATTAATTCAGACACATAACTGCAATAAAAAGTAAAAGCAACCTATTGAGCTTGAATATTCTTGTGTTAATAAGTGAATAGTTACAAATGATCACCTATCATCACTTATGGAAGTTTAGCCCACGTCCTGTTATTGTCTCTCCTTGGGAAATTTTCTTTAGGTAAAACATTTTGACAAACGCACTTCCCCCATTGTGAGATCATTTAAGGAAGTTCTATTGTACACTGAGCAGATAAAAAGAAGTGTTCAGGCTTAGTATTTAATCAAACAACCTATCAATTTCAATAGTAGGAACCAGAACGTGAGAAATAAAACCAAGCAGAAGATAAATGAATGAATAAGCTATCAAGTGAAACTTCCCTTTTCAGACTTTTTGGGGATATTTTTGACAGCAGCCTCCAGTCCAGTCGGTGTCTGACCAGATCTTCTCATGTGGGAGTCAGTCAGCGATACCTGACATGTCTGAAGAGCTCTGCTATTCCAGTGTGGTTTTCACCACATCCGAAAATTCCTTGGCTACAGGTGAGTCCAATATCATCTCTCTTTACATAAAGTTTCATTTTCTTTGCTTTGCCTATCAGGGTCAAACATATGTCAAACTTATCTTAGCTGGTTCCATATTCATGCCTGAAAATGTGTAATGTTCTTTATGGGATCATTCCATCTTTTTGATTAAAGCACAAAAAAATCACCTCTACTTGTCACAAAACCATCTGCTATATAAAGAAAATGCAATGTAAATGTTGAAATTTAACATTTAAATTACACAATTGGAAAAAAATACATTTCAGAGACAGTCCAAAATCTTCTCAGAATCAGTGGATTTAAATGGCTTTACTTGCTACTGAAATCCTTTAATCAGCGTAAATTATGGAGCCTGTGAAGTCCCAAAAATGGTATTTGTTAATCTTGTAAGTACAAAATATTATATTGTACGCATTATGTTGTAATTACCTTGTGTGCACAAAACAAAAAAATATTTTACAGGCTCAGTAATAAATTGAGGAATAATATATTTTATTTCAGTTTTTGAGAATTTTTTATTATTTTGTAATTGTATGAATTTTGTAATTGCATTTTCAGCAAAACATGCAACATATTACTACAACAATTCATATTTGTAATGCATTTCAAACTGTCTACACTGGCAAATTACTGATTTTTCAACTTACATAGGGTATTACAACATTGGTATGTATACATTTTCAATATTACCGTATATAAATACTTTAATTTATTTAATTTTACTTTTACATTATTAGTCAAAAAGAATGAAGAAATCCTATATGCACAAGTTAAGAAAGCAGAACTAGTTCCAGAGAAGTCATACCCTGTACCAGATGGTAAGTTACAAGCTTTACAAAAGTTACAAAACACAGCCCAGGAATTTGCCACTGATCAGGGGGTATAAATTTAAAGGGGGCATAACAGGAGGTATAACAAAGGGTATAACTGGGGGTATAAACCAACTGGGGTGAACTTCTTAATGTCTACTGTAGCTTTACAGTAACAATGAAAGCA
>JABFEA020000010.1:3325981-3344630 GCA_019775915.2 Cyphomyrus plagiostoma | reverse complement strand
TAACAACTCTGAGCTATTAGTTAAGTTCTCCCCAAGCGAGCTTGATGGGCCGAATGGCCTCCTCTCGTTTGTATAGTGCTTATGTTCTTATGAACCGGGAAATGAAACCAAAAGAGTGATTATGGAAAGGTCGACCCTGCCTCCTTGAACTGTTTGTAAACTGTCACGTTTTTGTCTGAAAAAGCCGTATGCGTTTGTTGTTCATGGAGCAGAGCAAAAGATACATGAAAGACTGCTGAGTGTCTGTTCTCCAAAAGCACTGCGGTAAAATAAAGCTTGTCAGACTCTTAAACAAATCGACTTCAGTGAAATTTCTACTACAACTTATCTTTGACCCAGCTTAGGAATCTGCTAAACATGAGTGTGCTGTTTGGCCCTTCATTTGCACTGTTGTCGATCCTGTTGTCCCTCCACACACCTGTCCTCTACCCTGCAACTGTAGCACGACAATCGCACTGCATTGCTTAGAACATGTGAAAATAAAACTTGCAACAGAATATAAACCATCATCAGTTGCGGACTCCATCATCAGATGTGGCTTACTGAATATGATAGACTGTTGATGAGTTGTGCAAATCACCCATGCTACATCCATAGTAGATAACTAGCAATAAAGAACATTAGCCAGCAACGTAAGTTTGGACCTGATTATTATTTATATGATTGTATTGCGTGGTTAACAAGCTGATGGTACTAATCATCTGAGAATGTGCAGTGTGGTGTTTAAAAATACTTATTCTTGATATACATGCAAAAATGGAGTGAAGTAATAGATTGTAGGTCCAGTTTGTACTGACTTTGTCACAACCTCATCAGAGAATTCATCCGGAAAGTTCAAAGAAAGCTCCTCAGATAACTTTTTTTTCCAGCTCTCAGAAAAGCATCCAGAATGACTGTGTACTCAAGTGCCCCAGGGATGAATTCTAGATAACAGAAATGAGTAAATGAGTAAATAAGTAAATGAGCTATTGCCTCTTCTTTTCCTCCTCATTCTCGGGGGTGAAACGGTACTCTAAACATGGCTGATGGCCTGATCACTTACACACTTGTGTCGAAATGGAGTTCAGGCAGTGCGGGCGGGACGTGCTTAAGAGTAAACGGCAAGCACAAAAGTCCAAAACAGAGCAGCATGTACATTAAAATACCATCATTACATTCAAGCAGAGCAAAATGAATGAGCTTAAAAAAATAAGAACTTGATAAGTATTTAGTGTATTGCATAGAATATCACCATTACTTGCACCCAGAAGTGTTTTTGATATTTTGCTTAACATTTTCCAACATCATTCAGCTGTTTTGTTTCAAGTCATCAGCTAGAAATAACACAGCCTACGCTGCATACGGTAGGTTACAATTTATAGCCATAAATTTCCACAAAATTCCACATAAATTCCTAACAAGATTACATCATTTGTTCTGCTGTCACTCTATCCTAAACCTTGCACTGCAAAGCTGCTGATAAACCATTACCCCTCAATATATAGATATACTGTAGATTTCTCGAGACAGAAGCACCTCCTGCAAAACATATCTGGGACATAGCTTATTCCTGTTGTTTTCTGTTTATGGGGGTTCTAAGTTTCTTTACCAACACCATCACCTATTAATGACACGGTCAGCGCCCATCCAACCCCGCCGTCTGTGACCCTCGTTTGGCCAGCAGGCATTGCTGGCCATTCCGCCTTTTCCCCTTTCTATCTTAGCTCCTCATCTTCCTTACTGTGTGTTTTCCTGTTCCCCAGACTGTTGCAAATGTCAATGGGCTGAGTATGCAGCTCAGATACTGTTCCCCTGTGTTGTGGGTTTCAGACTGGCTTGAGACCAGTCTCACTCGTTTTGTTTTCTAGATTTTTGTTGTCTAGTGTTTATTATTTTGTGTTTCCTTCGTGTTCATCATTTTGTCTCAGCTCCTGAGGAGTGTCCACCTAATCATGTTTTTTTTTTTTTGATTTTCAATGATCACGGATTCTCCAGATGGGGCACTCTTCCTTGGTTGCCCCAGTTCCTGCTGCAATCTGTCCTTACATGGGTAATGATTCTGGTGGCTGTCTATACTTAAAGATGTCTGTGAAAATGTTGCTAGCCATCCTATCTGTGCATGGAATAAAACTATGTAACAAGCTCCCATCCTGATTTCTTCAACCTCTTATTGCTCCCCACAAACTTTGGTCCCATATCACGTTAGAGTTTGTTTTGGGGGCTGCCTCATTCTAAGGAGTTTAAATGAATACTCAATATAGTGGATCAATGATTATATGTCAGTTCGCTTTGTGCCTGTACCCTAAGCTCCCCCCTGCCAAGAAGACAGCTCAGTTAGTTATTAAACACGTCTTTCAATTCCGTGGGTTGCCTATCAATATACTCTCTAACAGGGGTCCCCAGGTTGAGTCCCATTTCTGGAGAGAATTCTGCAGTCTGATTAGCCTCTCATCAGGTTTCCATATAGATCAACAGGCAGATAGAGGTGTTTCAAGCATGTCCAGCTAGGAGGACACCACAGGGCAGACCCACGAGTCACTGGAGATATCTCTCAGCTGGCCTGGGAATGCCTTGATGTCCTCCTGGTGGAGCTGGAGAAGGTGGCTGCTGAGAGGGAGGTCTGCGCATCCCTGATTCAACTGCTGCCCCCATGACCCAGACCTAGATAAGTTGCAGACAATGGATGAATGGATGGACTCCCTACCAGTGCCAGACACTGTCTGTATCCTTATCAGTGCTGCGTGAGGTACCACCCTCCATTGTTTCCTGACCTGGAGGTGGTTGTTTCAGTTCCTTTGGTTCACTAATTCCTGTGAACAAATCTGGCTTGGGTGTCACAGCTGTACTTACAACAATGGATGATGAAATACACCAAGAGGTGCTAGAACCCAGCTTCTTCCGAGGACCGAGTATCTCAGAAAATCTGAACATCTCCACAGGATCTGCCCTTGTGAGTCCAGTCATGAAAGCTTGCTCCCCGGTTCATGAGACCTGTCACTATTTCGAACGTCATCAGATCTATGGCAGTGCATCTGAAGTTGCCGGCATCCATGCAACATTAGTACCTGACTTTGCATGTGTCTTTGCTTAAACCTGTGCCTCCTGGCTGATTGAAGGAGGTGAGGTTCACACCAAGCATCGTCTGCTAGGGTAGGGATTTTCAGTATCTTGTTGACTGGGAGAGGTACGATCCTGGCGAGTGTTGCTGGTTATCCATTCTACACGTACTGAATCTTTCTCTCATCAGCAAGTTTCATAGTGACCATCCCAAAGCCCTTGATTATCCATTTGGGGATGTTCTGGTTTTGTCATGGAAAATCAGACTCTGATTTGACCATCGCATTAAAGTTCCTGCTCACTGTGACCAATCTGCATCTGAATCCTTTTTCCTGCACCCCCTCCTCACAGATTTCTTATTCTTCTCAGAGATGATGCCGCTGACCTTCCTTGTTCATTTCTGCCTCACTTTGTGTTATGATCTTTATAAACTGTAGGAATTATTTGCTCAACTTTAATATCTCCACCAATATGTTTTGAAATTCATTAAAGTTTAATTAATTAGTATTTAATGACTTATTATTCATTCCCTTATATTTAATTACTCATTCCCAATTACTGACAACTGCACTACATCTCATTAACAACCATCTACCTAGCTTATATAACCAGTTTGACCAGTGTGCTGTGTGAGGAATGGTTGTTGAATGTTTGGCTGCGTGACTTTTTCCCCCTCTGTGTGGCTCAGAGTCCCCTCCTGTGTGATTTTGTGTGTGTGCCTGTGCGATTTTGTGTGTGTGCCTGTGCCAGTCCCCCAATCGGTGAATGTGTGTCCTGACCCCACTCCCCATGTCTGCATGTATGACTGCCCTAGATAGACATTCCAGCTCCCATATAGTGTATTGGCTTTCTGTTCCTGAGGCTTTTCTTGACACTCATACCGTAGTGTCATTTTTCTTTCCTTGATTAATATCTCTTTCATTGCTCACACACCCACCAGACCCCTCCTTTTGTATGTCCCTGGTAGTGAGATTTTTGGCTACCCATTTTTTGTCGTTAATAGTTAAACCAAATCAGACAAAGAAAATGCATCATTTTAATATATCTAAAAAGTTAAGGTGATGTCATTTGCTTGACACAAAAAAGCCTTGTCACTTTTTTTCTTTTTGAAAAATTCACAAGCTTGTGAGGAAGACCCAATATTTTAATCTTTGATCAGTGGTTTAACTGAAGTTTCTACAGGTTATTCATTTCCAACAACAACACTACGTCAAGTGCAAGCTGAATTTAACTGCTTTCATAAAAGGTGCAATGAATCAATAGCAATAATATGAAAGGACACTGTATAAGATTAAACTTTATTCATCCTGAGGGAATTTGTATCATAAGTAGGTATGTCAAACTATTAACTGCATGTACCACATACTGTATATACACTGATAAAAATATCCTGCTTGATTTACTTAAAAAAGTGAACTTGCAACTTTTTGCATCACATTTTTATGTACATCAAACAAGACAAATCTTTGTATAAACTACTTGTTTTGTTTATGCTTAAATTTTCAATTTGCAAAGTTTCTACTGTCTATTTTTAGGGTAAAACTTACTAATGTTTCTAAATTTCCATACCACTAACTTAAAGTTGGGTCTACTTAAGTATTTTAATTTCCTAACTAGAAAAAATATCCAAAACATTGTTTATTGTTGCTAGTGTTATTTTAAATTTACATTTACTCTTACTTTCTCGGATATAACTGGCTATTTCTTATACTGAAAATATAAAATTATTTATAATAGATATTTATTTACTTTGGTAATACACTGTTTATGCCCTCTGTCGCTGGTACTTGGACTACACATATTGGAAAAAAATGGCATTGCAGCCTCCTAGGCAACAATTTACTCAACCATAATATACAATAAACTGTATTTCAAATTAATTTGGCCATGAGATCATGTACCTGTTGTGAGTGCAGTCCGTGCGGAGCGGCAAACAGAGGGAGTCCAGGGGTGAGTACAGGGTAACGAGGATTTAATGCACGCACGTAAACACATTGACAACGTTAATGCCGCGTCTGCGTGCAGACGCAGACCTAAAAACACAAGACAAGCACAGGACTGGCGAGCGGCAACGCCACACAGGTGGAAACAATGGGCGATCACAGGAGGTAACGAGGTGGGCGTGGCACACACGGGAGGATCGAACGGAGCGGGACGTAACAGTACCTTGGAGGACATTTTTTTGTTTACATCCTCCAGTTCTAAGAATATCTTCTGAAAAACCTCAAAGGTATATTTCAGTGTCTTAGGTTAACTCAGTTTCATGGCATATATAAGTCCCATTAGGTAGGTACAAGCATCCCAAAAGTGATCTCTGTTCCCTACATGGCTATTCCAGCTTATCACAATTGTGCTGCACTTTCTAAATTATTTTTCTCCCCAAATCACTTGAAAATGTTAAGTATTGGAGTTATTTTTAATTCTCCCTACAGGATAAAGTAGGGCAGCTAAGTATAAAGGTATTCAAGTTAATCTACAATATGGGTTTTGATTATGGGTAAATATAGCATGTGAATATAGGCACTTGTCCAATATTATGAAGGGCGGGGCCAAGTCTTAGGGCCATGCCTGAAGGGATTCTGTCATTGACATTCTGACCTTGGATAGGTAATGTTGTGCACATTTAAAATCCTCAGAATTAAAATTTACACAATCATGTACTTTGTTAACTTCATACATACATTCGGAATTGTTTTTACAAATTTGCATTGAGTCATAGAAGAGAGGGATATTTTTATCTGGTAGTCCTTGATCAAGTCCTCAATCTTTTCACCTAGGTAAATGATGAGGCATCTGATCACAGCTTCTCTCTGTAACTCAATATTGTTGTCTTACAAAAATATGACATTAATTTAAGGATGGGTGGTGGTACTGTACAGTGGTGAAGTAGTTAACGCTGTCGCCTCACATAGAGGAGGTCCTGCATTCGATCCCTGGGTCAACCGTTGGTCTTTTCTGTGTGGAGTTTGCATGCCATCGCCATTCTTCAGTGGGTTTTCTCCAGGTGTTCCAGTTTCATCCCATGGTCCAAAAGCATGCGATATTGGTTAATTGGCAGCTCTAAATTGGCCCCATAAGGCATGTGTGAGTGTGTGTGCCCTGGGTTGGTCCTCGCCTTGCACTTGTAGTTCCCTGCAAAGGCTCTGGTGACCCCACTTGGGATTAAGCAGTTCAGAAAATGAATGTAAGGATGGACATTAGAATGTGCTACATAAAACTTTTCACAACATTTGAGCCACATTTGTCTAATCACAAGTGGGCCATTTTTGGCATACATTTGTGTTCTGGAGCTGGAACCGGGCCAGCGGTGCCATACATTTTCCAGAAGTCTGCATGCTATCCAGGGAGGACTGTGGTTTTGCGCCTCTTTTCACCCTGCACATGGCAGTTACCAGAACAGAGTATATTACACAGAAAAAGTTACATAATGATCACCCTGCAGCTTGGGGGAGGGGAAGTCCTGCAGGACCACCAGCCCCATAGATGGCGGGGAGGAGGTGGGGAAGAGCCTGGGCTGGGGAACCAGCTCGAAAACCAAAAAAAGAATCTAAGAATAGCTCAAATAAGGCCACAAATACAGAAATACAGGGGTGGTCAACACCACACCAATAGCCCGTCCAGTAATAGACACAAAAAACAAGACAGAATCCAGTTAAAGATAAATAAAGAAAACCAAATTCACAGAGGTATCTTTGAGGCCCCATGTAGTCCTGCTCCAATAAAGGCAACCTATGTCATAGGTGGATTACTACACTCTGCGCTAGCCTGGCAAAAAAACACATAACATTTAGGCCAATTTTACTAATAGACAAAGCAGCAGTGGTAGATCATCCTTTAATTAAAGAGACAAACATACAATATAAACACATAATATTTCACGAATTACCATAAGGTTAGAAGTAAATGCAAAGCTAGTACAAATAAGGTTAGATTCAAAGCAAGCAAAGGGTAACAGGTTATATTATTTTTACTTGTAGCTAGACTTCATGCATGAAACTATGATATTATACCTCTCACATCTTACCACAACATCAGCCAATTTTAAAACAGACATACAGAACATAAATAGTTTCATCGTCACACTCTGTTACGACGCGTCGGTGGCCGAGTGGAAAAAGGAAGGGATTCCAGCCAGGCGATATGGGCAGACGGGGTTTTTTGAGCACAACACACCAACACATAGAGACTTCAATGCCACATCTGCCAGAATAGATGCAGACACAGACTTAAATGCACAAGACAGGTACAAGACAGGTGAGAACAATCGGAGAAAACAAGAGGTAATGATGTGGGCGTGGCACACATGAGGATCGGACGGAGCGGGACGTAACAAAACCCCCCCCCCAAAGGTGCGCACAACGAGCACGCCTCAGGGGAGGCGATGGACGAGACGAGGAAACCGGACCTGAAAAACAAAAGCAGAACCATCAACAAGGACCAGGGAACAAGACCAAAACACAAAACAGGCATAAGGGCAAAAGCCAAGACAAGACCCGACAGAGAACGGGAAACGCGGACAAGCAGACAAAGAGAGGAGACACAGAGGGAACACCCACAGGCAGAACAGAGGGGCCAGGAGGGAACGGAGGAACAAAAGGGCCGGGAGTGAAAGGAGGGACAAAAGGAGGCGGACAAAAGGAGGAGGAGCAGACGAGACAGGAGGAGGACACCAGGGCGCGGGAAGGCACCCAGGCAGACCTGTGACCACCGGAGGGGACCCGGAGGGAGCCGGAGAGACCACCGGCACAGGCAGGCAAGAGGGGGAAGCCGCCGAAGACTCTCCGCTTGTGCCCCCTTCCCTTCCGGGACACGGAGAGGCGGAGACCCCGTTGGGCTCCACCTTTCTGGGGCACTGGCAGTCGAGCTGGGTCATGGGAACCCAGCACCTGGATCCCCGAGGGGTCCCACTCGAGCTCCTCCTCTAAGTCCTCCACTAGAGGAGGAACGAGGTTGGCACTGTCCAGGACCTCCTCGGGGACAGGAGTCCCGGGTTCTTGTGAGGCCAGCGGAGCAGGAACAAGTGGGGCCGCGGGCAGGGCCGTGGGCGGGGCCGGCGCAGGCAGGTCCAGCACCGGTCGGCCAGGCACTGCCCCTTTAAGAGTCCTGGGGATTCGCGGGATGGCATCTCTTACCGGGCTTATCCACTTTCCGGCAACACGTTCCAGCCGGAAATGGTACCGGTCCAGCGGAGGCGGTGAGTCCTCCGCGGTGTCCCCCCAGGCAACCAGGTAGCTCCCTCGCTCACCTTCCTTCTCCCAGGTGGGGACGAGCGAGCAGGCTCCCACATAAAGGCTCGCTTGCGCGGCGCGCTCGTCACGTCACTCGCGGAGCCGCTGAAGCAGGCGACGGAGGAGCTTATTTGCCCGGGTGAGCGGATACGGTTGGCCGGCTCCAGGTTTCGCTGCCAGGAGGTCCTCGCTGGGTCCTCCTGGACCTCGGACTGGGACCGCCAGTACATGAACTCTTGCAGCAGACTGAGCCGCTCGGGCTCGGTCTGCTGCTCCATGCTTTTTAGGAGACGTGGCATTCTGTTACGATGCGTCGGTGGCTGAGCGGAAAAAGGAGGGGATTCCAGCCAGGCGATACGGGCAGATGGGGTTTAATGAGCACAACACACCAACACATAGAGACTTCAATGCCACGTCTGCCGGAATAGACACAGACTTAAATGCACAAGACAGGTACAAGACAGGTGAGAACAATCAGAGAAAACAAGAGGTAATGAGGTGGGCGTGGCACACATGAGGATCGGACAGAGCAGGACGTAACACACTGGTGATAATCAAAATGCAAATGGTGGAAGCATTGCAAGAAACAGCTACAGTTTCATAATAAGTCCAGTCAGGTAAATAAAATATTTGTATCATCTCAGCCATGGATGATAGAGTGAAATGAAATAACATTCCTCATGAACCTGAAGTGCATCATTCATCATAATACAGATATTGCTGTGCTAAAGAGAGTTATGTTATAATTTACTGTACATGTATCAATAATTTAACAAACACTTTAAAGACAAGGAAGGGTACAGATGAAGACTGTTCTGCAGCATTGCATACCTCCTCTGTGAGTCATGAAATTGATGCTCTGGTAATGTACAATCCTGCAATATGCTACAACTACACAAGTCGGGGGATCAGTACCATGCCCCATTTTACCCTGCCCTAGAAAAGGCCTCCCCTGAGAGATTGCATCGATACCAGAAGGTGAGGTGAGACATAAGTCTCTGCAGGATAGAGTAGTGGGTATGTCAAAAGATGACATGTGCAATAGTGCAGCTGTGCCCAAAGGATATACAGTGATCCCCTGCTATATTGTGGTTCAGTTATCACACCCCTTCTATATCGCAGATTTTTCCCCGACGCATTACAGTTCTCTGCGTATCGCATATCCTTGCTTGTGATCCGATTGTTTTAGTTTTGTTTTAAGTCCTACAGTGGCTCCCAAGCATCCTGCATCTTCTAAGCCTTCTGATAGTAGTGAGCCTAAGTGCCAGCGCCATTCAGGAGGAAAGCATTGCGTGGACGTTGCTCGCCATTATGGCTTGAATAAATCGATGGTACGATACATCAAGGATGAAAAGAATAAATAAGAGCCATATATGTGTTTATTTTTATATATTTCATTACGTATACAGAGAGAGAGAGAGGTGTGTGTGTGTGTGTTTGTATGTATGTATGTTAATAATATTATTATGTTACTCATATCCTTAGCCCGACATCCATATATGTGTTTTAATAAGTTTACATTTGTTTAAAACGTGTGGGGAGGGGTATTTTGAGGCTTAAACTATTTAAAAAAAGTTTATTTACATGGTCTTTCTATGTTGCGGATTTTGACCTATCGCTGATGGGTCTGGAACGCATCTTCTGCGATAGGCAGGGGATCACTGTCAAAGATTATTTCAGAAAGAGACCAGACATATAGTTCAGGCAATGACTATGATTGACAGATATTTATAATAAATGCCTGTTTCATAATTGTTCATATAGCACAGGGGTGGCCAACCTTATCCGCAAAGAGCCGCAGTGTATGCAGGTTTTCGCTGCAACTCCCTAATTAGATTTCTAATTAGAGGACTGATTGGCTTAAGAGTCCTCACACCTTGGTTTGAACAGCTGACCTAAAGGTTACCCCAAAAACCTGCATACATTACGGCTCTTTGCGGATAAGGTTGCCCACCCTTGATATAGCATAAGACATTCCCTATGCTTGTCTACACTGAATGCCATACTTCTATGAAGTGCAAAGGTGCGTGGTTCCACTCACTTCGACACACTCTATTCCAATCAACACCTCCTCCTTTCGACACGCCCATAAACCCTTTGACATGCCCCCCTTAGACACGCCCATAAACTTTTCGACACGACCACATTTTGGCACACCGATAAACTTCTCGACACGCCCTTCTTTATACACACCTGGAAGCATTTCATCATTTCTACATTTCAACACACCCATAAATCTTTTGCCATGCCTACATTTCAACACGCCTACCTTTTGACACGCCTAGTTTTTGACACATTCATAAACATTTCTAGAGACCCACCTTTTCCCACACCATAAACATTTCTAAAGACCCACCTTTGCCCACACCATAAACATTTCTAGAGACCCACCTTTTCCCACACCCATAAACCTTTCTAGAGACCCACCTTTTCCCACACCCATAAACCTTTCAACATGCCCATAAACCTTTGTCCACGCCCACCTTTCGACACGCCCACCTTTACACATGGCTACCTTTTGACACGCCTAGCTTTTTACATCCAAAAACCTTTTGACACGACCTACCTTTTGATACGCCCACTAGTTCAGCCTGCAGAGACCTCTACTTGAGGAGGTTGCAGGCGGGGTGGGGCTGTTTGCACAGAGCAGTGTTTAACTCGCTAGCTTTATGGGACCATTGCCACCACTGTGTAATCTTTCATTTGATTTCAGCCCATACCTACCACTTCCAAAATCCCATGACTTTCTGAATAAAGCAATAGCTTCACTTTCGGAAAACATATGTGAAGCCCACCTTTAGTTAAGCATTTGAAAAAGAAAAATCAATTCATTATTATACTCTATAGTGCTTTTCACAACACAGTTGCCCCAAGGCACTTGACAAGACTTCGTGGCAATCCATTACTACATCATTTGTATAAAATATTGTTTGGAAAAGGGAAAGAAAGCATGCCAGAAGACAATAAAGGGGAGGAACCAGAAATTCCCAAGTAAGTAGGAAAACAACCTATGGAGGTCCAAGGTTGACTGGCTGCCAAATACTGCCCAGGCATGGTGTAAAAATGGCCCATTAGTGAGCCAGTCCTCCACACAGGTCTATGTAAGGTGGTACATCATTGGCTACAACGACAACGACGGTGGTACATCATTGGCTACATTGGTCTCAGTTTTTAAGCTAAAGCCAGACCATTGCTGACTCTAGAATAAGATATTGGAATGATTTAACAGAAACGAGGTAAAACATCACAATCAAAAAGACCAGAATAAGGAGCTAGGGTCAGAAAAAATAGACACACAAATGCCAGTTTTATGTTTCAGGCCTGGATTTAGGAAATGATTTCATGAAGTTACTGAACTTGAAATTGGTGTCATACCAGAGTTCATCTTACGGGCGATAAAATGCAACAGGGCACCCAAATGTACAGTGTTTGTTAAGAATTAAGGGCAAATGAAACTAATAACTGCCAATAATTTCTGTCATCTGTCTTTCCCTCTGGTCATCTGTCTTTTCCAAAATGACTGATGGCCATAACCCACATCAGTGATCTCAACCTGGGAATCTGTAGAAGTCCCTCCCACTCCATTGTGGGAGATGATGTCAGGTCAGGCAGAAATGAGCATTGGTGTGGGGGGGCATTTGGAGGGTGTGTCTGAATAAAAATGTGAATCACTAATCTGAAAGGAGGATGAAAACAATTGTGGCGCTAAGCACCTTTTTACGTGGTGCTGTGCTTAATCTCCTAAACTCCGAGTTTATGGTTCATGTGCAATATTGGTTATCTTTTAATAGTTGCATTTATTTAACAGATACTTTTTTAATGCATCTGAAATAGTCAGACTTTCACTTCCATGTGGGAGAATAATATCCCCCACTAATAGTTTTAACTAAAACATCTCATACAGGCTCTGCTTTCAGGTGTGGTGTTACTTACCTGCCAATGAATAAAAATGCTAATCTGTATTACAGTATGCTAATATAATGTTGCACTTCAATCTTATAGCCTAATGATATCCATCTTTCCTTGGGAATCCATCAGCAGCTTTTATACCACCTACATATCTTTGTGTGAATGCTCTGTTAATACATTTTGGCTATTAAACTTTGGAGTGTTTTCATTTCTCTTAAGTATCCAGTTAGGATGTTTTGATAAGCAACCAAAATATTTTCTTGTAGGTTTCTGATATAAAAAAAATTATGTGGCTTCTTAACCAGTAAATGCATGTTGGCTCACACAGTATAATCTATTCTTAATTATAACAAAGTGAGAATATGCTCAGTTGAGGAACAACAGCTACATATTTATTTAGACAAATACAGCATAACTAAGAACAATGAGCCACATTCACCAATATTTTCTTAAGAATTCTGTTAAATTTGTTCCTACGAAATTTGTTAAGAACAACCTATGTCGGATTCGTGGCGTGTTTTTAAGTAGTAGAATTGTTCACACCTTTGTTCTTAAGAATGGTGAATCTCACATCTTCGTAACTGAAAGAGTGTGCCGGTTAGTCCTAACCAGTCGGCTTGTCCTGCAATTTCCCATGCCATTTTGATAGCTAGGCCAATGTGCAGATACAGACCTTTTTATAATCTGCATGAATGCCATTACTACCATGAAAGTAATTTTTACACTTTGAAATTATTTTTTATATTCTACTTTTATAAATTATTCAAATACTATCATTTTATGACCTGTAGAATGAACAAAACTGCCATAACCAATTATTTTGAACAAACTATCATTACTCAAATGTGCATACGAATGGTCTTGAGTGTGTGTAGATTCTCTACTTAGCTAAGAACAAATTCAGTTAAGAAAACATTGGTGAATGTCAGAATCTTCATAAATTGTGTACGTGGTGTTTTAGAACAAACTTGTTCGTAAGAACGGTTGGTGATTGAGGCCCAATGTGACTAAAAGTAACATCACGAGTATTTCCGCATGACTCCTTGAGGGCGTAATGTCCCTGAGGATGAATATGGACCTAGCTTTTGTGAGGAGGTGCTTGTTAACCTCAGCCATTACTCTTATTGATTTTCAAGGAGGCTTATTAATAAGGGGACCAGGACAGAGGAGAGCAGGAGACGTTTTTTTGTGCAGTAATGGGGCAGGGGGATTGGGAGGTTAGTGACGTTAGGGACAATACAAAGTTACCTTTGGGGCACTAAAGACAAATGGCTGCACTGCCACCTCATCCACATTCTCCATCAGGGAATGCACTGCACTCATGATCTATAGCAGTGGTGACCAACTGGTGGAACAAAACACAATTGAATTCAGACCGTGCAATTCATTACCCCCCCACTGCCAACTTGAATTTTATCGTTGGGGTACCCGCCTGCCCCCGCTGCTTGATAGGTTTTACTGCAAGGGGACCACCCCCTAGTTGACATTCCTTTTTCAGATGCAATGAACCTTAGCTTTTTGTTGCTGATAGAATTTGGCCCTCTGAGAAAAATAGTTGGGGCCTCCTGATTTATGCCACCATCTCTGGGAGTCCAAGAGCTGCTGAGAGAGTTTTATTTCCCCAATGGCAGGTTCTTCAGATATTTCTGGCATCGCTCCACGGATGGATGCACTCTCTCTCCTCTCCTCCTCAAGATGCCATGTTCTTCCTGCATAGGTGGAAATTTCAGGTCCAGAAAGTCCAAATCCAGACCAACAAATTTGTTTCAACCAACCAGTTGAGTACTCTGTGACTATGACTCTTTATGCTCGACTGGTTGAAAGTAAATCATGGTCTGGATTTTTACTTTCTTACCCTGAAATTGCCACCTCTGTATTCCTGTACATGGGATGTAATACTGTAAGTGGCCATTTAGGCTTCACTAGGTAAAGGGGGCAAAAGCTGATTCATCTGCTCTATCTTTCGCCACCTACACACAGTGACTGGTTGTTAAAATGCTTTCTGGACTGAAACATGCACAGAGCAGAGGGATGTAGTGTAGGCTAGTAACTTTCAGATACTATTCTCAGCTTAAAGTCTGACAATCACGTGCAGAGACTCTTGCTGGTGTTACAGAAATCAGAGGCAAGTCCACCGTTGTACGTCATAGTGGTAATTGCCCATTGGAGAGTCCTCTATGGCACTTGCTTTATAGTCCATCTCCAGTCTCCTTACAACTTAAGGTACCTATTTTTGCTGGGATGGCAAAGCAATAATGTTCCACCAGGACGATTGGTATCACATACAAACAAGTGATATTAGGAGGGATCTGCAATAGCAATAAAAAAGTGAATAAGCACAGAACAGTGCAAGAAAAGTGGGAATATAATTAAAACTATACATTGTGCCTGAGTATATCTATTTTAAAGGGAATAGCTTAAGGAGATGAGATTAGATGGCACATTACCCTCCCATCAGACAATTTTTTTTTTTCTGGAAACATCAACTAATTTGTGGACAATATTTATTTAGTCTTCACATATTAGGATGCATGGGAGAGAGAAACCAGCAAGCACAACATTTAATATTGAGATTTAATTTATTCCTCCCTCTGAAATGTTGTTCTTTAGAGCCAGCTTAGAGACATTGTACTGAAAACTTTGCGGGGGTCAGGCTAATTACCACATGGTCCTGACTTCTTTGTTCTGTGTCTCCGTGTAGAAGTTTCTGACAGTGGTACTTATAACCCATCACTCACATCTGTGCAAACAAAGCAGCAAACTCCATAGGCAACAGGTTAGTCAGCGGTCTGACAGATGCAGAGACCATGCAGATATAAATGGTAAATGAATAATATTTGAGCAGATGGTCACAGTTTTGTGTGAGGGAAGGGCACACGCCTACTTCTATATCTCCATATTCCACAGGGTGAGCTTACCCAAGATGAACAACCCAGTTTAGAGTATGAACTATGGCATAAGTGAAGAATAAAGATGGGGGATTTTTTCTTCTAGTAAGAACACCTTTGAATATGTGGACTCCAGAGACTATGGTGTCAGTAGATTCTACTCTATGTTTCCTGTAGGATTTGGATCACATCAATAACCACCTAAATGTCCTTGTCAAGCAAGTTTGCCCTACATATGATGAAAGTGGAAAGGAGTGTGGTAACATCTCTCAAAGCACACACAGGCGCCCAAACATATCACAAAGAGGGTTTCTTCCAGTGCATGAAGACCTGCCCTGCTGCAGCATTATGTGGACAATTATGCCATAGCAGAATACTGTGAGATCAGTGTGAACCCAGGAAGGTGGATGCAGGCAAAGCAAGGTGAGGAAAGGGTGACTGTCATGGAGGTGAACAAAATTAGAATGCATAGCTCCACACACAGAGCTGCCAATCGAATCAATCCCCTGACCCTAAAGGGGCCCGGCAGCACTGAGTCACCCTGGCACTCAAGGCTAATACTTCCATAAAGTGAATGGATTGACAGTAGGTTAATTCAGAGGTCACACAGCACATTTTGTGAGGCCAAAAACAGTTAAAGGGCACAGCCCTCCTCAGGAAAGAGCTAAGTGGCATATGCTATGTCAAACCACAGCATGTGTCTCACAGATCACAGTGCTGTTGTCAGATCTCTGTCTCATGGTATTTTTGTTTTCTCATGTATCTTACTCTGGTATCATTTATTCAAAAGCTTAGTTAACTGGTCAGAAATAGATTACTTTGTCACTCTTGGATACTTGATTAATTTATGATTAAACATTGTACACCAGTGCATAGAGATTGGAATTTATTGAAGAGATGAGTGATACTTCATTAGTCCCTGTGGGAAAATTCACTTTTTGCTTATCTCATCTTGCTCTGTATGATACATATGAGAGCAAGCTTGGGGTCACAGTGCATGGTTGGCCAGTGTGCAGCACCCCTGGACCTTGGGGTTAAAGGCCTTGTTCAAAGGCCCACAGACATGTAACTATTCTAATGAGGCTGGGTCCTGAATCGGTGACCTTTCAATCAGCAGTACAGAGGCTTATCTGAAGCACACACTGCCACATGTAAGGTGACTATGTGACTATAAGGTGGCCAGTTTGGAGGACAAGGGAGAGCCACCATTGTACCGTTAAGTTATTCAACAGGCATTTCTCCAGTGAAACATTCTGCTGTATCAAATGATGAATGAGGATACTCACATATTGCTGCTGTAACCTCTACCCCAAACAAAAAAAGACAAGAGGGAAAAACAGCAGTGGCTGGGAGCCAAACTGGACAGGAGAAAAACCCAACTGGAAAGTGATTTGGGGAAAGGCCCTGAGAAGCAGAGGAGAAGGTCTGTGAGGGAATTCAATAGGAGAAGACCAGTCTGACACAGAACTCGTGAGACCAACGACGTCAGACTGAGTCCAAGCATGAGAGAACTGTAAAAAGGGCCTGAAGAAGGACGTTGAGTACAGGGGTAGCCAAGCCAAGAATTTCCTCATGTATGTTCATAATGAAAGCAAAAAACAAAGATGACTGCTGACTTACATGCTGAGTGGTCAGTGGGTTTTATTCCTCCTATTGACATTTAACCCAAACATACAGGTCAAACTTTCAGATATGCAGCCTTTACAAAAATACGGAATCACAAAAATTTTTGTATTGTACAAAAAACTCAGTTTTCTAGAGATATTCTGATTAGGGGATTCAAATTTTGATTATGGATGGTGATACAGAGGTTTTCATTCCAAAAGCGCAGAGATGAGTGCTGAGATCACAGAGGCCTTTGAATTTATTTTGTTTGAAGGTGATTCCACCAAGTCACACACTGAAAAAATGAAACATGCTTCATTTGCCATTTGCACAAGCATATCAGGAATGCTTGCAAAAGTTCTGTTTCTGTCTAACCAACAATAATGGGCAACGGCACAAGCTAATATGACGTGAACAGTCTTTTCTTTCATCAAAGTCACATGTACGTCCATCCAGAAATTAAAAAAAAATCGACATGGCATTATGGGATTTGTAGTTAATATTATATTTACATTTCTTTGTCAGATTTTGTCATCTAACAACTTACATCAAATTAAGCAATTTGATACATTTGTGTAAATGTTCAAACAATAACCTCCAAGTTATAAACATCTTCAAGATATTAAATATTAAGTTTTAACACAATCTTCTCTTCTTAGAGACCTGGACACAGTTGATGTTGAAAATACTAGTATTAAGTACTATTTCACTCATTTTAGAAAACTTCTAAAAAAAATAATCAGATAAGAAATATTGGAAAGTCTCCTGAACCCAAGTCTTCAAAATCAGAGGCCTACTTTAGATTTCCCGCAACTTAGACACTGAGTTCTTGTTTAAAAACGCACTTACCTGATTTTTCTTAATGTTTTTTAACAAAAGGGGGACTATAGTGGTCTCATTTTAAAATGTCACGGCTCCAGAATTGTGCCGATGTTATCCCTGCAAACAGTTTTAGTTGCCCACAGATTTCTACATTGTTCGCCATTTAGAAGTTTTTGCTTCCTCAATTTTTCTGAATATTAAAAACCAGTAATTCCATGAAAAAGTTGGGTTTAGACTCTCCTGAGAGAAAGATTTGCTGTCTGATTTTCTCTGAAACTGCAAAATATATAGAGCTGGAATCTGTTAACAAAACAACAAAACAGCTAGCAATACTGTATATGTGAATCCCCACAGTAGTCGACATAGATATTATAACTAATGGTAGGATTTCCTGCTTAATAAATGAATCTCTGACTAGGCATCAGCTGCTGCCTGAAGATTTTACCCATATAAGAAAACAACATTTTCCTTTTGACTCATTGAGATTTACCTTTGGCACAGCTGATAAAGAATATGGCTGAAGGTATGTGGGCACCGCCATTAAAGAGGAATTGGCTAATTTTGAAGCAGGAATGTTTGGGGGCAAGTTCAGTGGTGAAATGGTAGGACACACACAGAAAATCACAGAAAGACACCTGATAAGCCAGAATCAATACCCAACCAGAATGGCAGCAAATGTGACCAGCATTCCAACATCTAATGGAACTCCTCAGTGAAAGAGTAAAGGCTATTATACCAGCAAAGGGTGGACCAACTTCATTGCAATACCCTTGGTTTTGAAACGCATTACTGGACAAGTTGGTATCCATAGACTTTTGACTATAGAGTGTATCTCTGCACTATAGCTCTTTATTCAACTTTCAAACAAATTAAAGGCCTCACAACAAGCTTTACAAGACAACATCATGTTGCAGGTGGGCCATTCAACATAGCTGGTTCATATTAATTGCACCAGTGCTGAGTTTCAAGGGAGGCAGAGATTGCTGTGCATTGGAAGTCTTCCTGCAGACCAGTGCAGTACTGCACATTTATGCAATATGTTGGGCAAAAGAAATCATATCTGAGGGCTTTCATACAATGTAATTCCATCCATCCATCCATCCATCCATCCATCCATCATCTTCCGCTTATCCGAGGTCGGGTCGCGGGGGCAGCAGTCTC
>JABFEA020000010.1:3293440-3305945 GCA_019775915.2 Cyphomyrus plagiostoma | reverse complement strand
CAGTTCTGAAGGCGAAAGGGGGTCAAACACCGTATTAGTATGGTGTTCCTAATAATCCTTTAGGTGAGTGTATACTCCTCCTTCTAAAGAACTTCACAGTGTCTCACAGCTTATATTCATCTAACAGACATCCTTTAGAGGGGCTTATGTTTCACTTATTTAACCAATCATAGTCTTCATCATATGACATCACTACACTGGTCTTTTTTTCTCATTTTCAAGCTCTAGGCTTCCAGCCATTCAACCAGCAGTAGTGAGGAATTTTGGGGTAGGACTTGTTGATTGTTTCCGGTAAGGGTATGTGTGTACATGCATGCATACATACACACCCATTGCCGGTGTTCTGAAGAGTTGAGCTACCTATTGAAACATACTATCGAGCCTTTTGGCGCATGTGCAGTTCCACTGTCTTGGGATTATGGTTAAGTTTTATGCGTTTGGGTTAGGATTAGGGTAAGGGTTTTAGGGGGTTTGGGGGTTTACGGTTAGGATTAGCATTAGGGTAAGAGTTAGAGTTAGGGCTATCGATTAGCACTAAGGTAGGATAACTCGACAAAGTAGCTAATTTCGACAGAACACCGGTTATAAAAAGGCAAGCGGATAGGACACCTATTTTGTGGTGCCGTCATTCGTTCTCACATTCTGCTTCTCGAGTGCACAAATGGATGTACAATGTGCGTTTTAAATCTGCTGTAGTATGTTTATTTTGCTCACACCATGTGTACAGTATTTATACCTTATCTGTTTGGCATTATCTGTATTAGTGGCATGTTAGGGGCAGCGTGTGGTTTATTGGGCTAAGCCGGTGTGCCTGTAATCAGGAGGTTGCTGGTTCAAACCCACCCTCAGCATGTCTGTGGGACCTTGAGCCAGGCCCTTAACCCCCTGCTCTCTGGACGCTGCTACAGGTGGCTGCCCTTCGCAGACAGCTTGCTCTACAAAGAGCAAGTTGAGGGAGGCTTAAAGACAATATCCCTGCAGGGATCAATAAAGTACTGATTATTTGTATGCACCAGAGTTTCCCCCAGTAAATCAAAACCTAAATTGGATCTTACATAATTTATAGAGAGTATTTGTTCCCATGGTTGGGAACAAATACATAATTTCTGTATTTACATACCATCCGAGTATTGAGTGTGCATAGTAATTAATTGGCTACTGATGTTAGAATACACATCCCATCTAGGTTTGTGTATGTTGAGCTGGTTATAGGAATGGTTTAGTTTTAATGAATTTATATATAGAATAGAGCAGTGCAAAACCACAGTTTCAGACAACAGTCTTTGTCTATGTTAGCAATGTTAATACCATGGTATCTCAGTTCTTGAACTTAATCTATTCCAGACTACGGATCGAATCCTAAAAAGTTCGAGTTCTGATTGAATTTTTCACATAATAAATAATGGAAAACCAATTAATTAGTTCCCAGCCTCCCAAAATTATACCTAAATATGTTTTTTTTAGCATTTAAACACAAAATTAACAGGATAAAACAAGAAGAGAATTTTTTTCTCAATGGCTTCCAAAATGATAAAGATCTTATCCCAACATTACCCCTGTCCTGCCCCGATCGTTCGCTCCTTCCGTGTGCCACGCCCCCTCGTTAACCTCATGTGAGATCCAGATGTGAGATCCAGATGAGCTGTTTCTGGTTTCTGTTTTTATTAGTCCTCTGTATTAAGTCTGCATTTCAGTTTGTTTCCCCAGTCCGGTCATTGGGTGCGTTCGACTCGCTTACAGCACTGGCTTAAAGCAACAGATTCTGATCATGACGCAATGCATTACGGTTAGATGCACTGTGACCTCTCACCCAGCTGCACAAACTGGAACCGCCTCCATGATGACACACCTTTGCCCTTATTGGCTGAAGAGTTTAGTTACATGCATGACGTTTGTATCCCAGGCAGTTGCGATGTGTAATCTGCTATTTCGGGGAGGTGGGGCAGGATGGCGTCAGGGTGAGTGGTAGCCTTTGGATATCGTCCCGTTAAACTTTGCAGTATGTGACTGTTGCTTCTTAATTATGTAAATTATTTGGAACGCAAACCCATTTATGTGAATTTAGTTCAAAGAGGGCTCTTGCACTCACTACGCAATTTGATGGGGAAAAAAGTTGAAGCTTGATCCCTTCCGACTTTATTGACATGGACGAGTTCCCCTGTGATGATACTTCTATGGAACTTTCCGTTCCTGTAATGGTGCATTCGATTTTTTCTTTCCAACTTCATCACGAAATGTCACAAAAAACGTCACTTCCCGTCGGTAACACGCCTCTTTTATGACGTTGAAGTCGGACAAGATTTTGTTGTCCGAGTTGCCCCTGCGATGTAATTTCAACATTGCGGCTTACATATTCAACAGTAATTCTATTTTCTAGATCTTTAAAAATGTTTATTTTGTTAAATGTATTTTTATAAAGGTAATTGCACGTGTTCGATTTTGAGAATATCGTATCATAACAGTATCCTAGCATGCAATATCAGATTTTTACCTTGTTAGTATCTTTGGTTTGTTTGTAGTTTGTTTCCCTCTCAAAAAAAGAATATCGCTATGAATGTACTAAAATATTTTATAAGGATTTTAATGTGGTTTGACTACGTCTGTGTTTCTTGTTTGTTTGTCTCTCGGAAAAAATAATCTCACTCAAAATCTGGTAAAATATAAAGCAACAACACACAGCAATGTGTTCATGGAGGCAGCCATGTTTGTTCCGAGATGTGGGTAGCTTGAATGGGAGATTGTCAGACGTGATGTCACTCAACTCGGAATTTTTGAGTTCCGAGAGAAAAACGAATGCACCATAACTCCCAGCAAAAGCCCTCCCTCAAAATTAAGGGCTATCAACAACGATGACTCAAATGAAACAAGACGTGTAATCCTCTATTGAAAAATCCTATCAAGCCACTGCCAGAGCTATGGATGCGCTTGCTACCACTGTACAAACACTGTTAAACCAGGTGACAACTCACAGCGAGAAAATACACAAGATAGATTCGGAAACTGTGCTCAAATGAAATTAAGAATAAATGAGATGCAGCGCCATAATAGACTGTGGAACTTAAAACTGCATGGGCTGAAGGAGAAAAACGATGAGGACATTAGGAAAATCACCATCAACGTTCTTTCGAAAGTTATTCCGCGGATTACTGATAAATTTGTCGTTTGCTGTGGATGTCGTGCATCGTTTGGGTGTTAAGAGACAGGCTGGCTCCGCTCAACCGACAATAATAAGATTCACCATGAGGTTCTACCAAGACCTTATCTGGCGGGAGGCAAAAAACTCCGAATTTCTATGTGACAAGGGCCTTCGCATTAAAGAGGCACTAACTCCTGAAAACGTGGAGGTTAGGAAAATACTATGGCCTTTAGTTAAAAAAGCCAGAGAGGAGGGAAAGAAAGCATCTTTCAGAGGCCCCTTTGCATTTATTGACAGCCAAGAGGTGAAATAAAGGCGCAGGAGGCATTTGGAAGTGATGTGTAAACAATAGACTAACAATATTTGTCTATTTACCCTTTTCCCTGTTGAGGTACTTTATATCTTCCATTATTCTCTTGCCATGCCATAAATGATATTTTGTAGTATTTCATCAAAGAATTTTGTTCTGGCTGCGTTGTTGGTATGAGCTGTAAGTTACTCTATATTTTGATATCCATTTTCTAAATATTGGATCATTGGGTTTGATATATGGTTCACTGCTGCTATGTTTTGGGACAGTATTGTTTTTCTCTAAGCTGAGGTTCTTATTGGTCCAAGCTTGATTGTTTGAATAGGTTCTTTTTGTTCTTGTGGTGTTTTGTGTTTTAGTTTGTTTTTTGTCTTGAGGTCATGCAGGTTTTTCAGTTCAGTTTGCTTCATATTGTATCTAAATACAAGGGGTCTTAGACACATAACTAAAAGGAAAGCTCTCTTTTTGTTCTGTAAACACTCTGAAGCGGATTTAATTTTACTCCAATGAGACTCACTCTTGTGAGTCTGACTGTAAAATGTGGAAGTCACAATTAGGAAACTCTATATTTTTTGAACATGGCACAAACCACTCTGCTGGTGTTATGATTTTGCTTCACAAGTTTAGAGGTGATGTTCTTGATGCAGTTACTTCAAATGATGGTAGATGGTTAATTTTAATCTTCAATCTCGATAATGTGTTATGTAATATTTACGGCTATAATTCTAATAACTTTAATAAGGCGTTCTTCTCCAACCTGGCCAATAAAATACTTGATTTGCCAAATAAATATCCAGATGCTTATATTGTTTTAGCGGGAGACTTTAATGAGACTCCTGAAAACTTCTTAGACCGAATTCCTCCCGTTTATCTATTAGCTCTATAAAAAATGATGTAATTTCATAATTATGCTCTGGATTGACAGTTACTGATGCTTGGTGTTGCTTCAATGACAAAGTTCAAGACTTTACTTGGTATGGTAGATCACAGTCCCTTAAATCTAGAATAGATCTTTTTCTTATTTCTCCCTCTCTCTTACAATATGTTAAAGATGTTTGTCATGCTCATGCTCCTCTCACTGACCACAAATTAATATTGCTTAAATTGCTAACTTCTCCTACTTCCAGTGGTTGCTGCAGTTACTGGAAATTGAATACATCACTTTTAGATGATGCTGTCTTTAATTCTTCTGTTAAAGAGTGTCTGAAAGAATGCTTTGACTCTGATACTAGCACATCTTATGGGAATAAATGGGAATTATTTAAATTTAAGGTAAGGGGTTTTGCCATCAATCATAGTAAGCAGTTAAAAAAGGACAGACATTTAGAAGAATCTACCCTTATGCAAAAACTTGATAGTCTCTTAAGAATAGGGAATCCTTCAGCAGAACAGATCATTGAACTTAAAGCAACTCAATTAGAGCTTGATAACTTGTATACTGATTTAGCTAGAGGCACTTTTATTAGATCCAGAGCTAAGTGGATTGAGGAAGGTGAGAAGAATTCAAGTTATTTTTTTGTAATTGTAAACATAGGTCCTTATCAGCTTTATACATTAACAATACTTTATGTAAAGACCCAGCTCAAATTTCGGACTTTGTTTCTAACTTTTACAGAAATCTTTATAGATATGATTTTCTTGAAGACGGGTGCAATAGTTTTCTACAGCAAATGTGTGTATGTGTGCCTATTGTTAAAGATGACTTTAAATCTTCATGTGATGGGGAGCTTTCATTTTTGAAATTAAAGGCTGCTCTGAACACCATAAAAAAAGGTAACTCTCCAGGCATTGACGGTCCTCCTGTTGGATTTCATTTGCATTTTTGGGACATTTTGGAGCAACCGGTGTTTAATCTTTATAAAGAATGTGTTGAGCAAGAAGGAATGGTAACTACTATGAAACAAGAGGTAATTTCTTTAATACCAAAACCTGGGAAAGACCCTTTATATATTGATAATTGGCGCCCAATAAGTCTGCTGACTATGGAATACAAATTGCTTGCCTTAATTTATGCCAATAGACTCAAAAAAGGCCTAAATCACCTGATTAACGAAGCCCAGACAGGTTTGATGAAGGGCCGCCATATAAGTTGTAATACAAGACTAGTTTTAGACCCGATTGACTATTGTGATTTGATTGATTCTGATGCTATAATTCTGTTTCAAGATTTTTGCAAAGCCTTTGATACGGTAGACCACAAATTTCTTTTTGCATCCTTAGAAATACACCATTACATCCACTACTGGTAACCCATTAGGTGATACTGGCGACCGCCTATAGCGCCATCTTCTGCACTAACCCCCCACCCCCCAAAGCAGCCCCCACCCCAGGCTTGCCTGCAGCACCACATGAACACTATTTCCATCTATAAATATTTCCTTTACCTTTCCTTTAAAATTAACCACATATAACATTAGTTTCTCTTATCAGAGCTGAAAATTAAACCTGCTGTTGAAACAAACCACAACATTCTGATTAAAAGGAGAGTTTATAGTTTGCCTGCCAGGTGCATGCAGCAGGATGCTCTGCGCCAATAGTTTTACATTTGAAGAATTATCAAAAGTATAGCTCCCAAAACAAGCACCAGAAAAGGAATTTAGTATACCATTTAGTATAACACAAAAGTTGGATAATAATCATAGTTGATTGAATTATACTACATCCACTACTCCCAGCAGTGCTGTACTGTATGTGGGTCAGTCACAAACGGTCGTCCTCAGCAGGTGCCCTGTACCTCACTCACAGATACCTAGAAGTTTGCATTTGTTTTTGAGAGGCTGCTAGAATAAGGCCAAAGAATGAAAAGGATGGTGCTTGTGTAATGTAGTTATATCTCTGTGCTGCATTTGGGCAGACATACTGGGTGAATAAAAGTAAATCAGGCTGAAAAAAAGATATTAACCATACTAACACATCTCACGTTGTCAGACCAAAATATAACTTCTCAGTCCTATCTCCCATGCTCATGTAGGTCTAGACAGGTGTAGACATTAAGCAGCCAAAAGGAAGGATGGCAGTTTTGGGGTAAAATTCTGCCAAATTTACACATATTCTGCATTTTAACCAAGTATTTACACACATTCTGCAGGGTTCATTATATTAGTTAGAAAGTGGCTGAGATGAGTCTTTCTCCTTTGTATCATAGTAAATGTCTGTGCTTTGGGTTGTGATAAGAATCTGGGATATCTGTTATGATGACTGTCTATTTTTCATTGTAGTGAATGAATGTTCTGTGTAATAGTAAATGTCTATACTTTGCATCATGGTGTCTGTGATTTCTGCAATGGTATTTGTTGCTATGGCGCGGCATGATGAAGTAGGGCCAAGGTAGTCCTCCTTCCCAATGCTTTTTTTTTCTATCTACAGTGTGGGGTGTGGCTTTATGGGTTAGCAGTCTATGCCAGGAAGATTACTGGTTCAAAACCAGCAGCCAGCACAATTATATCACCGTTAGGCTCTTGAGCAAGGCCCTTAACCCCAACTGCTCGGAGGACGCTGCAAAAATGGCTGAGCCATGCTTTGACCTCAAGCTTCGCAGCCATCTATATATGTCTATATGTGTCGCAAAGGAAAACAAGGTGAGATGTGCAATGATTTAAATTCCATTGTACTTGCTACCCATACAATGACACTGAAGGCATTCTAAAATCGAAAAAAAGTATTAGTACTGAAAAAAGCATTAGTATTGGAAAAAAAATATTACTGAAACAAGTACTAGTACTGAAAAATGCATTGCTGAAAAAAGAGGGAAACATAGCAAGCCAATGCACTTCATTATTCCATTTCACAGTTGTGGTTTGCACAGAGACAAATAGCAGGTCGATAGGCAACCTGCACCCTTTTACCTCAGGCTGCGAGCACTGCTTTACATGTCTGGCACAATCCCACACTTTCTCAGTAGCACCTGCCCAACCTCCATTGTACGTGTAGTTTTAAATGCGTATCTTCTAAGTGTTGTTTCTCTTATTCGGTAACTCTGTGAATGCACCAGAGTGCTGATTATTCAGCATAATTGCATCTCACCATGAACAAAGTAGCATGCTAAATGATTTGGCACCAGGACATTTCCCCATTCACTCTTTGTTTGAATTTTGCACATCTTCCCATGGTCACAACATTGCCATGGACATCTTTGCCTCTTAGTATCAGAACATAAAACAATGTCACAGAATGCAAATTTAAGACAATTGAAAATTTACATTATCTTAATTATATTTATAAAGCATTCCGAAGTTTCATTTATTGACATCTCACCCAGGGTGTAGGATTGGCTCCAGGACACCCTCTTCAACCCTGGCTAGTGTAAGCAGTTAGAAAATGGATGGATGGGTTTTTTTTGTAGGACTTATGAGCATGTCTTTGTATAAACTTCAAATGACCATAATACCTGACAGTATAGAATGAGAGGCTATGCTAACAGAGGATGAGTGAAGAAAGGGGTGTTTGTGTGTCTTTTTCTTTGTATGTGGTGGGGCAGCCTATGTAATGTAAAGGCTTCTTGAACACTTAGCAGTTAGGAGAAATCTGGTGACTATACACAGAAATATAATATCAGGTAACCCCACAAACCGACATGCATCACCTCTCCAGCAATCCTATCATTTTGATTACTTTCACTTACATTATTCCACCCCATAACTAACTCTCTTTCCACACAATGATGTTTTGCACAGCAAATGATATGTTGGGTGAACACAGTGGCCTCACCCCCACCCCCATTCTTTCAGCCAACCTATCATCTTCTGACAAGTCAGGATTGTACTAATAATACCATCATCATGTACTAATAATATCATTTTCTGGCAAGTCAGGATTGTACTAATAATACCATCATCATGTACTAATAATATAATTTTCTGGCAAGTCAGGGTTGTACTAATAACAATATTAATAATGATAATTTAATGTCTTTTGTCACAATTCAGCCAAAAATACTGCCAATTTCCTTTGTAAAAGTAAAATCTATATTTCTCAGCAAGGAAGAAGTGTTTTCAGGATCTAAATACTGCTGTTTGCTCTGGCAGAAATGATGGGTTCTCATGTCAGAACTTTCAGACCTCCTATTGTTGGCTCAGTGAAAGCTTCTGCTGCTTGTGGAATCAGTCAGATTATCCAAGGGAGCTGTGCACACAAATGCACATGCACACATAATGTACAGCTGTATTTTTTAGTTCTGAACTGCAAAACACCAAACTTCAAAAGTCATCTTTTTAATTTGAAGTAAGCAATGTTGAACATATGAAATATCTAAATCTGTGCAACTTTCACAGAGTCAAAACTCGTTAGAGAATAAGACAGGGATGGTAATGACTGAAGTTAAGAGCATCGATGAGAGTAGAGACCATCAACCCATTATGTGGCTCATTGTAGTGAAATGAAACTGACAGAGGCTTGTAGGGCAAGGGTCACATATGGTGAATGCCAGGAAAGCCAAAAAACCACACACACACACACACACACACACACACACACACACACACACACACACACACAGAATGTCAGCTAGTCGCTGAACCACTAAGCTTAATTTGTCAGAATTGTGTTGGTGTCTGCAGTTAATATCTAGGGCTATTTCTTTAGAGACAGGATTAGCACTAACTGGGTCTGTGATGTTTCACTTTTTTGCAAGCTCAGACACCTGTGATGTCTTCATCTGTAAAGTTTCCTGCTGATTGAAGTACTACATATCCTAACGTAGGGGAATTACAATTGAGGTTTTCACTGTGAACAGGGCAGCCCAGTTGAAAAGAATAACAGGACTGCGGGGATGTTGGGGATATCGTCAAAGGGATGGAGACTGTGTGACACTGCAAAGGTCTTTAATAGGATGGAGGTCATGTGATGCACATGCTGATTTTGGCGAGTTTGATGTGGTCCTTGGATCAGCAAGGGAGGGGGCTGCAACATCTTCATTGTATGAAATCGCCACACTAATTAAAACCAGTGTTTTCAGTTAAGTGGCACAGTGCACAGATTTCTAAGGTACCGGTTTGACTGTGTATGGCTTCTGTTAAGGGACATGTCATAGATAAGCAAAATGCAAAATCAAGTAAGGGTGTGTCTTTATTTCATGATAATGTGGCAGCGAGCGCTCAGTAATACAAGTATATGACTATGCCACCTGGGGAATTTCACCCCAGTAAATATTACTATTACATTAAGGGCACACAAGTTCATTTACCAAATGGAGCTGGACACGTGTTTGTACAATTAAATTTAAAACAGAGAAGCAAGACAAGTGCTTCAGCAACACAAGAAAATATTAAATATTTTAATATATAAAATAAAAACCAACAACCAGCCTTTAGCCACCGGCTGACAAAACCCAAGCAAGAAACAGTTGTCTGGTGTTGTTGATCAAAAGGGGGAATGGAGTCCACTAAACTAACACTAACACAGACACACCTGTGCTCCACCACACTGATCCCCACACAACCGCACACGGTGAAAGTGTGAACACCACCAGCCCAGACCAATCAAGTCTGTTACTCAACCAGATCAATCGAGGCAACCACTGGTATACACACAAAACGGAAAAGGAAAAAATACCAATCTAACCAAGAATCTGCAAGATATTCTGTTGAAATTTAGGGGAAAACCTCAATAAGTAGCAGAATACACGCCGTTACTCTTTAGCAGTCCCAAACAGAAAGGGCAGCGGAAAGTCTGTTAAGAAGCCACAATCCTAGGGAATGAAACAGCTCCAGAAACCAGGGAAATGTGTGGCGATCCTTAGCGCGTTCCAGGACACCCAGCACATCAGCAGTGTCCCATCTACGATCTGGAGCTTCAAGCTACAGTTGTTGGGCGACATTGGACCAACCGAGGACAAGCCAAGACTGACGGAAAAGAAAAAAACAGACACAGGCAAAACATTAACTACAATGCAGGCTGAAAATTATTGTTGCCTGCAACAAAACAAACACAATGAATCACTCAAAGAAAAACAATTTAGTTTTAAAAAGGGCATATTTGGCATATCTGCTTGAAGATTCATGGCAACAATCGTAACTAAAATTAAAACACATTAAGTAAAACAACTAACAAGTACCTACAGGCCTAGTGACCGGAATAACTTGCAACCACACTTGGAGCTGCAATGCAATCACTAGAGATGGCAATTTCGGCACCCGGGATCAATCTGTTCCGAAGACGTCCAGAACTTCTGATCTCGATACGGAGTTTACGAAATGTTTTGAAACATCAGTCATGTGACCAGTGTATCATTGTTCACCGCAAGAGAAAAAACTTTTTTAAAAACCCCGGAAAAAATAGGGGCTTGTAGGTTTGAGCGAGATCGAGGCAGGACAGGGGTAATGTTGGGCTAAGATCGTTATCATTTTGGAAGCCTTTAAGAAAATATCTCTTCTTATTTTATCCTGTTCATTTTGTGTTTAAATGCTTAAAAACATATTTAGGTGTAATTTTGGGAGGCTTGGAACCAATTAATTGGTTTTCAATTTTTTTTATTGGAAAAATTCGATCAGAACTCGAACTTTTTATGATTCGCTCAGGAGTCCGGAACGGTACCACTGTATTAACATTGCTAACATAGACATTGCATAGATATTGCAAAGTTGGTATTGAAGTTAGTATGCATTCTCCAAAGAACAGCACACATGCCTGTAGTCATTTGCTTGCACTAGTTCCTAGCTGACACACTTTTCACATTTTCTACTCCTGGATATCAAGATCGCAGCTTTCAGATGTAAGTATTTCTTTAACTGTCATGATGGGTGGTCTTACTTTTGGTATTTCAGAAGTTTCTGGTGGATATTCCATAATATATTGAAGTTAAAGATCAATAAGCATCTGGTTTTCTTGGCCTTAAGGAACTATATTGTTGCAGATTAAGTTCATGAATAATGAATAAAGAACACCCATGCCCGTTCTACGTTATGGCGCTTTTCCACTGCAACCAAAAAGCAAACCGCAATAAACAGTTTTCCATTGTAAATTATGCAGTACCCAATCCATACTCACACTGACATGGCCCTGCTGATTGCATCACCACCATCTTATTTGTCAAAATGCATGAAGATAGTGGTGATTATCAGATGAAAATATGGGCATATTCTGTATTGCACTTTGCAATACATTGATGCATTCCCAATAATTCAATACTTGAAAATTTCTCACCTCTTACTTGAAAAAGTACTATAGAACGGCTGAATGGAATAAATGAATGAATGTTACATTTATATAGTGCTTTTCAAGACACCCAAAATGCTTTGCAGAACCAATGGGGACCCACCACCACTGTGTAGCCCCCACCTGGATGATGTGATGGTACTGTAACCGTTCTACACCAGTACGCTCACCACACAGTAGTTAAGGTGGTGAAGGACCAGGAGAGAATTCATCAAATCAATGTACAGGATGACTAGGAGGCCAGATTTGAATAGCCCACAGTGTGCTGTTTACCACCCCTACTCTTTCAAAAGATGCCGAGTGATCTTTTATTACCTCAGAGAGTCAGGATCTCGGTATTACATCTTATCCAAAAGATGGCACCATTTTTCTAGTTGGTCTCATATCCTAGTTTGTAATGTGAATTTACACAAGTGAAAACCAATTTTGTTAGTGTTTGATGCTAACATAACACAGCAATTCTCTCACAGATGTGCTAGCAGAAATTTGCACATGATATACAGCATGTGAACAGTAAATATGTGTCTCTTTGTTTTTACGTAACTGTCGCTCTCCTAATTATGAGGAAGCCTTCACTGTGACCATGGAAGCAGTGTGACAAAAACCATGCAGAATAAAAACAATCCAAGTCCGTTAGAGGCTACAATGACTCCAAAACATTGATCTTACAAGACCAGTAAGTGCCTTTGAAAAAGCACTTTCGGAATTCCTAGCTTGGATCTTTGAATAGCCTTACTCATGGCAATATTTTTTTCTTCACTACTTGTATTCCTATGAGGGCAGAGTATAATTCATCTGCAGACAGATGGTTAAGATTATGGTGGACTTAACATTAGTACAAACAACAAACACACCCTAGCCCTGGGGGGGGGGGGGGGGGGGGGGGGGGGGGGGGGGGGGGGGGGGGG
>JABFEA020000010.1:3278231-3293340 GCA_019775915.2 Cyphomyrus plagiostoma | reverse complement strand
GGAGTTCAGGAGATTGTCTTGACTAGGACCACACCCCTAAATGCATTGAAGCAACTGCCATGTGATTGGTTGATTAGGTAATTGCATTAATGAGAAATGAAACAGGTGCTCCTAATAATCCTTTATATTGTCATCATGTTCAACCCATTGTGCCTCAAACATAAGACAAATATTTTGAGGTCTTTATCAGTAATATGTACACCCAGATTCCCTACATAATCGTTTGGAACTAATGGAGAAGGTATTTTTGATATAAACATTCCTTTAAACATTTTTATAAGCATTATGCTAATTAGTGACATTTCTGAGGAATATCACACATTCACTTTCTTTGTTTTCTTCATATGTTGCATCCAAAAGCATTATAGTGTTTTCTGATTAAGTAACCAAAAATAACAAGAGAAACTAGAAACTGGAACCTGATTATCATGCTGTATACCACATAAAAACACATTGCTGTATACCACATATATTCAGAGTACACAGATTTAAGGATTATGTAATAATTACTTCACCATTTCTAATGATACTGTTATTGTAGGTTCCTTCATCTTACATGAGTAAAATGGTTTTTCAAGGTATTTGCACAGACTGAGGTTGTAACTTTATTATCACATTAACGCATGGAGCATTATCCAAATAGGAAAATAGTATGAGCATCAATTTTAATACAGACGTATAATATTAGAATATAAGAACATGAGAAATTTACAAACGAGAGGCCATCGACCCATCAAGCTTGTTTGGGGAGAACTGAACTAATAGGTCAGAGTTGTTGAAATCTTATCTAGCTCTGATTTAAAGGAATCCAGGGTTTTAGCTTGCACTACGTTATCAGGAAGACTATTCCATACTCTAACTACACGCTGCGTAAAGAAGTGCTTCTTCAAATTCGTTTTAAGATGTTCTCCCGCTAATTTCCACTTATGGCCACAAGTTCTAGTATTTAAACTAATATTGAAATAACCATTTGGCTGAACAGCATCCAGACCTGTTAGAATCTTATAGACCTGGATCATGCCCCCCCTTAGTCTCCTTTGCTGAAGGCCAAACAGATTCAGCCCAGCTAACCTCTCCTCATAAGACATTCCTCTAAGACCAGGAATCATTCTCGTAGCCTTCCGTTGCACCTTTTCCAAGGCAGCAATGTCCTTCTTAAGGTATGGTGACCAAACCTGCACACAATATTCTAGGTGGGGTCTTACCAAGGAATTACAGTGGTACCACAGTTCAGAACTCGATCTCAGAAGTCAAACCGTGAATGCTGACCTAAGATAACTTGTACGTGCGGGAAAATGAGTCACGTGGCACGTCTTTCTACGGAAACAAAGGGTAATGCTTCAGTCTCAGCCTCGCATTCGCTGTGCTAGCATTGTGCATGTTTACACTAGCTGAATACCTATATTTAGATAATAAAAATACATTGACAATGATAGACAGTAACAGTAATTACAAATTAAAATAAAATACATTTAAAGAAACATTTATTTTATTTTAATACTAATAAAAAACCATTAATTACAATAATATTGTCATGGTCAGTGGGGACAGAACGCAGACAAATCACAGACGTCAGGGTATCTAGGAATACAGGGTTTAATTACAGCTAAGGCAGGCAAAAACGCAGACAGACAATACAATGACCAGACTGGGGAAAAAAAACTGAAACGTGGACTAAATACAGAGGACTAAAGACAACAACCAGAAACAGCTGATTACATGGGGTTAACAAGGGGACATGGCACACGGAAGGAGCGGACTATTGGAGCAGGACACTTTTTTTTTTAACTTTACACATTGGATACATTTATTTTCTTACTTTACAATTTACTGTTTTAATAAATGTCCTTAGATGTGTTTAGTACAGTATATGCTCCTCTTTCTTTATTTGGTTCATTTTGTGTTTAAATGCTAAAAAAACATTTAGGTGTAATTTTTTGGCACCGGGAACCAATTAATTGGTTTTCCATTATTTCTTACGGGGAATGTTTGATCAAACTCAAACTTTTTAGGATTCGATCCGGAGTACTGAACGGCTTAAGTTCGAGTTCTGAGGTACCACTGTATTTGTTTTAGTTTATTGAAGGATTATACCTTAAAATCATAAGATCTTTCATATTTTAAATTGTACTTTCTGTGGTTATCATGTTTCTGGTTTTATTTGCCTAATAGTTTTCAGTTACTACTGAAAAAAGGTATTCCATTAATTATCAATGTGTATGATTTAAAAACATCCCTATTTATAATAAAATACAATCCCTTCTTATTGCTATATGGTCATCAATTTTTTTTTAAAGCACTGCTATCAGCTTGTACTTGCTGGCAAATAGTAGCTGGAAATCAAAAATCTGTACAGAAGAAGTTTAAGTGAATCCATTAAACAAATATTAAAATATGGGTCATTTTCATGAAATTCAGAATTTAAAAAAATGTTTTGGTGAAATGTGTTTGTTTTGTGACATTATCAACTTTTGTGATATTCTAATATTAATATTAATAATTTGTTGCTCTGATTTGACGGTTTTTTAACCATTTTCTCCAAATAGCTAAAAAATATGTAACAAAACTATATAAAGTATTTTTAACTCTCAATTTTACTGCATGTAAACCATGATAATCAGTTTGTATAATAACATGTGTATTTTTGCTAATTTTTGTTAGTTTCAGTAACTTGCCTGGATTTGTACTGTACATTTGTACATGAGTGGGATGACAGTAAATCTCTCATGAGGTGATGACTTCAGCATCCACACTGAGTCATGTCTATAAATGGAAACCCATTAATGACTTAGGCCTGTGGTATATTTGTCAAAAGAATTTGCTTGACCTGCAGCTCCAAGGGGGTCCCAAAGTACTGAGACTGTGATTCATCAATACGCATCAAGACATATTGGCACATTGGCAAAATAAAGCACCGTGGTTGTTTTTGTGTTTGTATTTTTACAAATTACTGATTTTGAAGCACATGCACTTACATGTAAAAGTGAATGAAAAATAAAAATCAAGCAAGAACCTAAAAAAAACTGCTGTTTGGGATTTGAACCCACAATTTTCCACAGTATTTTCACTACAGATACAAGAATATGCAAGCTCCTAATTTCATTTAGTGTAATAAGCAAAAACATATATTTTGATGCTTTTTCTGGAAATGTATGGTAATGACAATCTGGCCATTTATTTCACTTCTGGGGAATCACTTATTATATCAACAAGCTTAATTAACAGGCAAGGGCTGAGTATACCTTCCTGTTGTTTTTTTTTTTTTTTTTTTTTTAATCAAACATACGAAACAGGCAGAGCCATTTTTAAACATGAATAGTTCACAGTGCTGTGAGTGCCATAGCCAGGTAGCAGAGAAGACTATGTTATTAGCACATAAAGATAAAACAGTATAAATCTTATCTGAATGTTATTTGACTGTTTAAAAGGCTCAGTGTAGCAGCAGTAGCAATCTCAACCCGTAACTCACACCCTTCCAAAGCCTTGCAGAATTATCATCACCAAACTCCAATGTTCACGGGTTTCCTATTGGCAAGGCATTGATTGGTTTTTAATAGCGATGTGACTACATTTAGCTCACTGCCTGCACACGCTCAGAGACATTGCTTACTGCTGCGCAAATCCTCTTAATTATGCGGTATGCAATCTCCATCACAGGCTCAGTGTTGAGGAATTGAGCTGGTGTTAAGCTGTGGGCTGCTGCTCATTGACGACTGGAAGGTTTTTGTCAATAAATGTCAACTGGTACTCTCCGGCTTCTATGAACAATTTCTGATGCAGTCCCTCCCCCACTCAACTGGTGACATTGTCATTCCTGGTAACTCATTAACTGAGAGTTTACATCTATTCTCTCCAAACTTAATTCACTGCATGCAGTGTTTGGGTAAATACACATCTAAATATAGTGAAGTCACCAATTTTGTGGAGGTGAAGCAAGTGTACCTGCCTACCCCCACACACACACACATGCACAACTTGGCTTTCAAATTCAATGTTTTATGAACGTCTGGTAAAGGTGTTGAGGCTTCAAAAGAGACCCACAGAACCGGAGAACAAAAGTGAGTACAACGCATTGTGACAGATGTTCTCAGTCCTAAAGATGACTGACCTGCAGATTGTTAAAGATATAGGTACAAACTAAGAGAAACAGGATTTTAAAATTGCCATAGCCCATGCGTCTATTGAGTTTTTCATTAAATTTGTTTTCCATGGTTTTCCTTAAATCTGACACCAACAGTATTTGTTGTACAAGTAGCATCATCTGTCCTGCTGTATTTAATCCAAAAAAGAAAACGAAGTATGTACAAATACATAATACACTGCATTTTTCTCTAAAAGATTATCAATGATGGTATTAAAAAATGCACTGGACTCAGTCCATGCTCACTTTAAATGTCACATCCCTGAATTACGTATACTGCATAATAACACATATGAAATTGATTGTTGTTAATAACACTGAATACTGAATATTGTACAGCACTGTGAAAATGTAATGGGCAGTCAAAGAAAAATGATGCTTAAGTGATCTTCACGTTGGTGTAAAACTATAATGTCTGTCAAAGTGTATCTTAGCCAAACCTCCCCTAAAGTCACCTCACAGTTCTAACAAACATTGGTAACACTTTCTATAAAGCCCCATTCTATAATGCATCACACATTCTCTTATAATGCATTATAAGGCATTCATAAAGTATTGTAAACAAGGTGATAACTATTCTAAAAAGGCATTAACACCTAATAGCCATGTTTATTATGCATTATGACTGCCTTATAAAATTAAATGCACTATAAATACCTACCTAATGCATTATGATGGTCAGTATTCGAATTAAGGATGCTTTGTAGTGCATTATGAAGGTATTTATAGTTCATTATGGAGGAAAGCTTCATAAAGCATTCATAATGCATAATAAACATGGTTATAATGTGGTGTTTATAGCCATGTTTATGATGCTTTAAAAATGTATTATAATGCATTATGATGACTGCTTTAAGTAAAGTGTTACCGAACATCCTATACTGTATACCCATGTATTTTTCAACTCCACCACTAGCACACCTTGTATGGCCAATCAATACTTCATTGATATTTTTATTTTTAACTAATTTAGTTAAGTCAGCTGGAGGTGAAATGTAATGACTATAGGGAATGGCTGAGGTACCCTTGAGGAGGGGTTTTGGAACTGAATCAATATTCTTCTAGCCAACCAACAAGATACCAGTAACTTTTTGGAGAACAAAATAAATTTTTACTAGTTTTTATTATCTTATTAACTTGCATGTGTTCTAATGTTAAATTATATATTTTCTCTGAGCAAATATATACTTACTACTAAGATAAATACCTTTAATCATGTTCTTTGAATACCTACAATTTTCGCACAGCACTGCATATTGTGTAAAACTAATTTAGGTATCCCTTTTTTTTAAATACTGATTGCATACACAAATTATTCATCTGTTCTAAATTTGTATCAACCATGACCTGAGGTAGTTGCCACTAATTATAGAATATATACTTTGTATCAAAAGATATATTGATCACTGCCTAAATAGCTCATTAGCTGTTGACCCACTGCTTTGCAAGGCAACAAAAAAATGTGTATCACGTATGCAATACATGCACTAGACCTGTTGTGTTTGTGTGTGTTGCACCTCCTTAATTAGATTACTAAAAAGAGGACTGATTGCTTGAAATGTCCTCACACCTGGGTTTCAACAGCTAAGTTATCCCAAAAACCCGCATACACACATTCCCTTTGGGGATAAGCTTGTTTGTCACTGAAATACACTGAAATTAACATCGATGTATAACTACATATAATTGGTTTGTTTTGTGTCCTGAAAATTACTACAGATCTAAAAAAAATGGATATTGGCAAGCTTCTAGTTCTACAACAAAATAATAAAAGGTGCTAAAAAACATACTTGCTACACATATTTATTTAAAACATGTGATGAAAGTCAACGACAAAGTAATAATATCTACTAAATATTATTACTCATCTGGAATCAGAAGCAGCTGTAATGAGTTAATGAAATACTGGTTGTATGAGGTAAAATGGGAAGGTAAAAAAGAACTGGAACCATAGAAACAGAAGTAACCCAAAGCTGACAGAGATGACCTCATACTAGAGGGAATAGCAGCCAGTAGATTATCATATATTCCTTCTTTCCTTCCTCTGTTCGATATACTCTTCACCAATAAGAAAGTGAACTGCATCTGATACCAAAGGGTCATTGCAGGGGTCACTTGTCAATTTTGGATAAAGGCACAGTGCCTATTAGTGCACAGCTTGTTTGGATTTACATACATCTAGGTTGAAATTCATTAGATTTGAGAAGTTCTGAGTGAAGATTTATTGCTAGTGGCTCAATTGTCCCCAAAAATTCATATTCATCACCTGCTAACCAATGACCCACAATTCCCTATCCGGTAGAGGTATGACACAAAGTTCACACTCCACATGGCCCCATTTAAAACAGCCTGAGCTAAGCCAGGTCCTGTCAGTATCTTGAAGCCACTAACAGCATTATGAGCGCAGGGATACCATGAGCAGCAGGCTGTGTGGTGTGGCAGCAGGCCAGTGTAACCCTGGGCTCAATTAATAGTTCATTAGAATCATGCCCCAATTAAATTGGCTTCAGCCATAAGCAGCACAATTTCATAAAAGTAGTGTCTTTTAATCCCTTGAAAGACACGTTTAATATTGCTTGTAATGCACTTAATAAAAATAAACAAATGAATGGTTTCAGTTATGAAAAATACAGCAGGCTGGATGGACCAGGAGGACAGGAACGGTTTATCTTTACTTTGAAATATACCTTGTTCCAAATTATTATGCAAATGATATTTCTCATTTATCAAAATAATTTATGTAAATAAATTACATAAATTACATACTTTTACATACTTTATCTGCACAAACCCATCTGTGCTCTGAATCAGCCACAAATCTCTTAATAGTGCAACGATCACGCTTAAGTTTTCGTGAAATACCTAATGTTTTCATACCTCATCCAAGGCACTGACATATTTCACACTTTTCAGCAGCAGAGATCCTTTTTCTTCCCCATATTGGTTGCTAACTGTGGTCTCCTTAATAATGTGGAATGTCCTTCTTAAGTAGTTTATCCTTCAATTCGGCACACCTGATAAACTAATTGTCACAGGTGTCTAAAATTTCTTCCAGTGATCAAAAGAGCCCGGACACACAATGCCATCCATGAGTTTATTTGAAAAAATCAATTTTTTGTGACACTTAAACAGAATTTGCATAATAATTTGGAACAGGGTGTAATTGCCATACTTTATCGGACATGGGAGAAATTTGCACTGGGAAAATGTGAAGAAAAATGTGAAGATGCTAACCAATGTTTTCGGCATTTTTAGTATGCAAAGGTATGACGTGAATTTAGAAATGTGTCTACAATCATATAATGTCAGTAATAACACTTGATAGTTTCATGGCTTTTTTGATTAGAATCACTGAGACATTCTTTAACTCACCATTTATTTTCCCAATAGAAAAAAATAACATCTGTGATATTCATTTATGGTTTTCAATAGACATAAATTTAAAGCGGTGTACTAAATAAACATCAAATTAAATGCAACTCACAGAAAACAATGATTTATAACGTTGTGATGAAAAGATATACCTGTTAAATATGATTAGACTGAGTTTTTTTCATCCTCACATATGAATCTTTTTACTAAAATACAAGTGTTTTTGATTAAAACACAGGTGTAATCAAAGGGGAACCTCAAAAGTGCCTTTTAATTACAGTTGTCACGCCCAGCTCCGTCTGATCCTCGTGTGTGCCACGCCCACCTCGTGTTGTGTTAATTCTTGATTGTCATCACTTGTTTCCTGTTTCTGTTGACTTATCCTGTGTATTTAGTCTGTGTCTCTGTCAGTATTCCCGAGATCTGTGATTGATGTTCATCGCTGTCAACCCCATTTATGAGAATAAAGCCCTTGGATTTTTAGATTCTGGTCTGCCCGCTTTTTGATTCCTCGCTTCCTGCCTGTTCGCCGGATAGCGAATATAATAGAATGACGGATCTCCACAACACACCTCAGCAGATCGATGATCAACGCATCATCCAGGAGGTGAGGATCCCGGAGGTTCGGGGGGACCCCGGAGTACTGGACTTAGCCAGCCGGAGCGGTGCCCTCCTCCAACAAATGACACCGCTCACGGACACGCATGTGCTAACGGAACTGCGTGACAACCTCCAGCAACTGGCTGAGAGGGTGATTGAGAGGCGGCTCCAGCCGCTCGCAGCCAGAACTAGGGAGCTGCGCAATCTCCCTCCACAACCACCTGCCGGAGGAAAAAAAAAGAGGCAGAAGGAGAAGAGAGCAGAGGAGGTCCTAACGCTCTTCCTGGGAGCATGCTCACTCTCAGCTGTCATCACCCCGGATGTCACCGCGGCCGCCTGTCTGCAGGGACTCCTTGCCAGCCCCGCCAGTGAGATACCGCCGCTCCTAGTGCCGCATCATTTCCGGGCAGCACGCCTGGCCAACAAGGGAGCTAGCGCAGTGAGACTCAATTCCCCGGGTCTCTAAGGCTCTTAAAGGGGGCGATGCCCGCTTTAATGGTGCCTACCCTGGCGGTCATAATGGACGCACCTGACCTGCCTATGCCTGTCCTGCTTGTTCCTGACCTACCTGTGCCTGTCTGGTGGCGCCCCCTGCTGTCCAAGAATTGGTGGTGCCTGCTGCAACCACTGTGCCTGAGGTCCCTGCGCCGTCTGCTGCAGCCGCTATGCCTGTGGTCACCGCGGCACCTGCTGCAGCTGCTTTGCCCGAGGTCCTGACTCCGGCCCCGCCCAAGGCTCCTAGGCCTCCATTTGCGGCACCGTCTGCCGCTGCCACCACGCCCGTGGCTCCACCCGCGGCCCCACCTGAGATCTCTGCTATGCCCGCAGCCTGCCTGCCTGCTGTCGCCGCCACGCCCGCAGCAGCTCTGCCTGAGGTCCCGGTTCCACCTCCGGCTACAGCAGCTCTGCCTGAGGTCCCGGTTCCGCCTCCACCCGAAGCAGCTCTGCCTGAGGTCCCAGTTCCGCCCCCGCTGCAGACGCCCGCCGCGCCCAAGGATGTCTTGCCCATCCTGCTTGCCCTGCCAGTGCCCCCTCCTAGTCATTATTTGCCAGTGCCCGCTGTCACCGCTACGCCCGCTGCAGCCATTTCTTCCAAGGCCCCAGCTTGGACTAGCCCAGACCTTTCTGTCCCCAAGGAGGTCCCTGACAGTATCATTAGCGCTCCTCCTTCCTTTGTGGAGGGAGAGGAGGAGCTCGAATGGGACTGCTCGGGGATCTACCTACTTGGTCTCAAGGATTTGGGTGGGGGACGGACTCCTCCGCCATCATCCTGCCGTGACAGACCCCGATGGGGTCACCACCTCTCTGTGTCTCGCAAGGGGAGGGGACATAAACATCAGGCCTCTGTCCTGCCCGCCCTGCCCCCTGGTTTGCCCTCGCGCGCCTTGGCTGGGGCTCCGGGGTTGCCTGCGAGACCTCTGGGTCTGCGAACGCCTGCAGGTCGTCCACCGGCGCCTCGTTGCCTGTCCTCAGTGCCACCTCAAATTCCTCGTCGGTCGCCTGCAGGTCCCCCTGCTCCAGCGCGTCGATGGATGGTGCCTTTGCTGGCTTTGGCTGTGCCATCGCTTGTTGCGGCTTCCCCCTCTTCCTTGCCTTTGCTGGTCCCCCCTCCGGTTCCCTCCCATGCCCCTCCTGCTCCTGCCTCCCTCTCGTCTGCAGCCCCTCCGGCCGCCGCCCATCTGGGCTCCCTCAGGCTCCCTTCTGTCCCTCGTCCATTCCTGTCTGGTCTCTCTTGTTTGCTCCTCATCCCTTTGTCCCTCTTGTCTCTGCCCCTCGCCCCCCTCTGGCTCCTTTGTTAACTCCTGGTCCTTTTGCTTCGCCTGTTGGTGTTCCCCCTGTGTCTCCCTTCCTGATCTGTTTGTTCCCTGTCTTGTGTCAGGTTTTGTCTTGGTTTCTGCCCCTCTGCCTGTTTTTCATGTCTGTTCTGTTTCCCATGCCCCGTTGATGTCTTGGTTTTGTCTTCCAGGTCCTGTTTTCCTGGTCTCGTCCGTCGCCTCCCCTGGGGCGCGTCCGCTCATGTGTGCCACACCTTACCTTGTGTTAATTCCTGATTGTCATCACCTGTTTCCTGTTTCTCTTGACTTGTCCTGTGTATTTAGTCTGCGTCTGTGACAGTATTCCCGAGATCCGTCATTCATGTTCGTCGCTGTCAACCCTATTTGAGAGAATAACCCCCTTGGATTTTTGGATTCTGGTCTGCCCACCTTTTGATTCCTCGCTTCCTCCCTGTTCGTCGGCTAGCGAATATAACAACAGTGGTACCTCAGAACTCGAATTTAATCCGAACTCCACATCGAATCCTAAAACGTTTGAGTTGTGATCGAATTTTCCCCATAGGAAATAATGGAAAACCAATTAATTGGTTCCCGGCCCCAAAAAATTATACCTAAATGTTTTTTTTAGCATTTAAACACAAAATTAGCCAGATAAAACAAGAACATATACTGAACTAAACACATCTAAGCACATTTATCCAAACAGTAATTTGTAAAGTAAGAAAATAAATGTATCCGAACAATGTGTGAAGTTAAAGAAAACAATGTGCCAGCACACATCGGGTACTGACACCCCTGTCCTGCCCCAATCGTCTGCTGTGCTACGCCCCCCTTATTAACCCCATGTGGAATCCCTGTGTGATCAGCTGTTTCTGGTTGTTGTCATTAGTCTTCTTATTTAGTCCGCATTTCAGTTTGTTTCCCCAGTCCGGCCATTGTATTGTCCGTCTGCGTTTTGCCTGCCTTACCTGTAATTAAACCCCATATTCCCTGTAATTAAACTCTGTAAACGTCTTCGCCTTTGTCTCTGTTCCATCCCCGCTGGGCAGGACAATATTATAATCGAATGTATTAATAATTTATTATTAATATTAAACTAATTAATAAGAAATCTTTATTTTTAAATGTATTTTATTTAATGATAATTATATTGTTACTGTCTGTCGTTGTCTAAGTGTGTTACCCTTTATTTCCACTGTGAGACATGCCACGTGACTCATTTCGCTGCGCGCACAACTTCTTAGGTCAGAATTCACAGTTTGAGTCCTGAGATTCAGATGGAGTTCCAGGTATTTTTTTTTTCAAACTGGTTGGTTTGACTTAAGAAATACGAGTTCTAATGAGTTCGAGAACTGAGGTACCACTGTATTTTATGACATTAATTCTTTAAAGACACATTAGCATTATTACATGAAATGACTTCTTCCATTAGTGTGGAAAGTTACTGCAGTTCTAGGTGGATTTATACAAATTTTCACTGGTCATGAATGACCCAAAAACTTATATTGAACAGTAAAGTCATCCCCAGAATCTCAGAATTAGAGAGAACGATTTCTTGAAGAATTTTGGACCTTTGATTTTGAAAGCCTAATTTAACACTGAAAACAGGCACCATTCATTAAAGACCTGGTTAAGCTGACATTAAGGGAGATGACCATGGGCTTGCATTATATTGGGAGTCAGAGGACTTTTTATTTTGGTAGGAGAATTTCAAACATTACATGATGATGCTAGCATACACTTAGAGGTTATTGCTGCAAGTGCCATTCTGTGCCATCGCATATTAGAGTATACTAAACTGTTAACAAAATGACATGCTTTTTTCAGAAACCTGAGGACTGATACTTAAGTTTTGTTGTAAAATAGTTCTGCCCCCCCCCTTTCTCAAAACCACTTAGTAATGCACAAAAGCAAGATACCTGTACTATTACCCTGTAGGCCTATACAACTGTACACAGAAAACATAACATGAGCCCCATAGTGGTCCTCAGTGGGGCTGCAGACCTGCTCCCCACAGCATACTTCACACCACCTGCTCTGCCCTGGAGCACAGAGCACACTGGTTCATCTTGAGGGAATGCATGCGTCACACAGGGATGAAGTCCATTATGAAGTGGATTCCTAATACCGGCCCCCCCGTCCAAGTGCCTCACTGGGCACACACATGGAAATATAAATTAGAAAATGTCTGTCAGAATGTTGTGTAGAAGGGGAGAAAGATTATTGCTGTCAATTTCAATTTTTGTCATAAAAGTTGACAAACCTGCCATTTGCTGGACGATATGTCTTTTTGCAACTGTACAATATTCTAACAATTTCTCATTGATTAAACTTATAATGTACTTTATTTCAATCAATCAAGTCTGAAGGTAAACAAAGGCACTGAAGACACCTAATGTAAAGCATTTAATTAAATGCTTTAATTTTTCATACTACCTTATACATTTTTAATTATCATACATTTCAATCATGCACTAAACATAATTGGCCCTTACAAATGACTTGACCCTGATATGTTTATTCATTCTAAATTATAATGCAATCTGTTTGTATGACCATTTGTTCTATTTCTGACACAAAGGCTTTATTTCCCATAAAAAAGCTGAAGATTACTGCTCATTGTTGCTGCATGGGCCCATCTGTGGCCTAGAAAAAAATTAATAGACCCTATAAGCTCAGACTGTTGGCCAGCCAACTTGTTTATCTCTCAATGGTTCAAGAACATTCCTGCTCACATGAAATGATTGGCCAAGTGTTATTTATTTATTATACATTTGTCAAAGCAGCCATGCAGTTATGTCTGGGAGCACACTGAACATGCCCAGGCATTTAATATAATAAGTAATAACATTGCACTGCCACATACAAGCTAATTCCTCCCTGATCCTGTCCATTAAATGCTCCTTTTCATTAATGTCAGGTTTAATTAGGCTGCTATTTCAGTATTAGAATACTAACAGCCCATAATTTATATGCATTTTTACGTATTCATGCATGAGTTCTCTTGTTGTCATATCTCTTAATAATAAAGGAAAATCCTTACAGAAATGTTTAGCCATGAATTTTTCTTTCATAGCAAATGAACGTCATGAACTTTGTACCTACAGGAGTGCAAGCCTTCAAGCCACACAACCAACTAGAGATTCTCCATATGCTACTTTGTGTTTGGTTAAATGGCACAGTACCTTTCCTGGTTGTTTGCCACTTTAAAATTCCCTTTAGCTAACATGTGTTTTTTGTTCCATATAAATATCAAAGAAATTGTATTTTTCACTGTTTTAGGCTGGGTTTATTTGACATTAAGCTCCTTAGGACTGCATGCTGTACCAACCACTCTGTTGCACTCTTTTTTTTTTAATTCAATACGAGTATTTTTTTCTCTACTCACTGCAAAGCAAAAGCAGGTATTGGTTTAATCTCTGATGGTGAAATAATTTTCCCAGCCATTATTCAATTTATAATAATGTGCCAAAAACAGCAAATAATTATATTCCCCAATATGTGTTCCTATGATTTTAGCATTGTGTCCTCTGACTTTTGGTAATAATTGTACTCAATGGGCAATTTATTAGATTTAGTTTGTTTGTTTGGTTAAACATCAAAAAGCTTGAGTGTAGCCTGATTTTCAATTCTGTGCTAACACACACGGGCAAGGCGGACTTAGGCAGCAATGTCTCTTAATTTGTGAAGTTTATTTGATGATAGTTGTAATAATAAGAACTTTCCTTGTTAAAGGTGTGACCAGACTGGCCCTTAACTTTATTACAATTTTAATCATATGAAAAGAATCAATGCAAGACTCAATACTCTTTAAAAATTGCACTTAATTAATAATGGCTTTGCGTCAATGCTGTTATGTGCAATGAATTCAGTGTACTGGGTTAGCAAGAGCACCAGCAAGTACCTGTTTATTGTTTCATTTACTTTACTTTCACCTTCACTCTTTTCCACCTCATTCTCCTCCCTCACAGGTGGTGGCTCAGATTGACGAGTTGACATCAGACTTTGACTTTGATCTAGAGCCAGACGACTGGACAGGTGCCACAGTGAGCAGCACCTCCAGCAGTGAGCGAGGGCTGGGTGACACCTTCAGGTTGGACCTCCTCAATCCTGATGTGCTCTCCGACAGCTGGGAGCTCTGCAGCTTCCTGGAGGCTTCCACAGGGCCTACCCTAAAACTGGCAGAGCCGCAGCCTGGGCACAAGAAACCGGAGCCAGATGTGGGGGGCAACTCTGCAGCAGTGCTCATAAACAACAGTATGTACTTGCAGATGAATGGTGGACTGCCCATCCCCAACGGTCCCCTGAGAATAACGCCAGACTCATCCAGTGAGGAGGCCTCTAGCTCCACTCACAGTCACAAGGCCTCACGGCCCTCGAGACTCAAAGAGCGGGTCCGTTTCAGTGACAAGATCCTGTACCATGCACTGTGCTGTGATGATGATGAGGGCAAGAAAGAGGAAAGGGGAGAGGACGCAATACCAGAAACGGACAGTGAGCCAAGTCCCCCTACTGTCTCCCCCACGCTCACACCTACTATACTCTTACCGTCTGAGCACTCACTTCACCTCAACTGCCTGGACTCATCCTCTCCCTCCTTACCGGCACTGGCTGGGGGGATACAGACATTTGTGGTTCCTCCCGCACCAGCGAGGAAGGGTCACATCAACCTGAGCTGCAGAAAAAAACTTTTACGGAACAACAGCACGCAAACTGTGTTGGACAAGAGCACCCAAACTGTACTGCCCTATATCCCAAACAAACAGAAAACAATGGAGCCACACTGAGGAAATCCAATTTGAAAATGGACTGTGTAACATTTAATATTGCATACTTGGGTAACAGATTACTACACCACCAATCAATAACTTGTTAAATAAATAAATGATATAGGAAATCTGCCTGTCTGCTTAACTTTAATTCAAGACTCAGGGAAATTATTAAGAGCGTAATAGTGATACAAAACAAAAACAAATTCCCTCATAGTGATTTAAACACTTAAGCAGAAAGCTGGGCTATATCATATGTGAGACTCAGAGACACACACCAGCGACACACACCAGCGTAAGCCTCAAATGTTTCAAAATTTTTTACCAGGACATATACACACACACACACACACACAAACACACAGTGGTACTTGAACTTAACCCTCTGATGCATGAATTATTTTCTGTTTGTTGTTACTCTTCTTAAGGCATGACAAAAACAAATAACTTTT
>JABFEA020000010.1:3258581-3271466 GCA_019775915.2 Cyphomyrus plagiostoma | reverse complement strand
GTTTGGTCATTTGTCCTGACACATGCTGTTGGGGAACTATATAATATTTTTAACCAGTTTATGAAAGAGTTTCCAAAGCCAAATTTTTGTAACGCTGTGAATAAAAAATTCCAATTATCTTGCCCCGCAAGTTCTAATTTATGAATATATCTTTATATATATTATGCATCTAATTGATCAATCTACAGATAAAAAAAAAACAGGGATGAAATTCAAATGAGATAATCAGGCATATATTCTGTGCAGTATTGGATATAGCAGTCTTCTGGACAGTTACAGATCAGCAATGAGTGTTTTTTAATTTTGCTATCTGTAGAGTTGTTGCCAGAAGGCGGATTTGTTTACAATCGCAGCTCGTTTTAACATTGCTGTAAATCGCATGTGAGCAAAAAAGGATCTGTATCGCAAAGTGATGGATACATTATTGGAGCAGGGCGTGCTTGTTGGGGATCAGGTCACCGAGTCCTCGGTTCCTGGCGCAGCACTTGCCCGTAACCCTTGCTTGCGTTGAACAGGTGGAGGATGAACCGACGGTCACTTGCGTGAAAGCCACATTACCACGGTTCGATCCGGGTTTCAGCTCGAGTGCGTCATGTGACGACGCGCACATGAAAGTGCGCATTACTCGACTGCAGCTGGAGGCACAGGAGAAGGCTTAGAAGTGGGAGTACGAGCACGTTTTGGCCATGCGCCGCGTGGAGATTGAGGCAGAAGTGCACCTCTGGGAGCTTGAAGTTAAGGCAAGGAAGCTTGCATAGGTAGCCTGCACTGGCACTTGCTCCTACTGTATCCCCTCCGAGCGCACGAGCGGACCCAACATTAAGTTAACTTCCTATGTTCGGTATAAGTAAAAACATTGCTTTAGTACCTCTATTTAGAGAAGCATAATTGATACATACTTTGGTGTGTTTGAACGTATTGCAACTGGTTTACACTGGCCGCAGGATGTATGGTCACTGTTGTTACAATGTAAGTTGGTGAGGAAAGCCCAGGATGTGTGTTCTTCACTGCTGTAAAGGGAGAAGCTAAATTATGACTCCCTAAAGGCTGCTATTCTGTGTGCATGTGAGTTGGTGCTGGAGGCATACCGGCAACGTTCCTGAGGGGCGCGGAAACAAGTAATTAATACTTATGTTTGCACAGGAAAAGGAAGTACTTTTTGACAAATGGTGCGTGGCTAACAAATACCACTTTTAGCTTGCTTTGTGAACTGATGCTGTTAGAGGAGTTTAGAAATTGTGTACCTGGTCGACTCCCTCTTTCTTTAAATTAACATAAAGTCACGTCGCAGAGGCAGCCATGTTGGCTGATGAGCTTGTGCTCACGCACAAAACGGTGTACAAGGACCCTTGTTCTGATAGGCAGTGCAAAAGACTCTTATAATATTTTGCGACCAAAATCCCCTTGTTCGACTCCTCGTGATCGTGTATGTTTTTATTGTCATAAATCAGTCCATGTGATCGCACAGTGTGCGGCTTTAAAGAGGAAGGAGGAGTGGTCCTCTTCCACAACAAAGCCCAAGAATGTGGCATTATTGGAGAGTTGTTCCTGCAAACCCTGATGTTTCAACTGTTAAGGTGGAACAATGTTATGACCCTTTCACCACAACTGGTTATGTGTCATTAAAGGCGTCCGAATCCAAGTGTTCGTCAGTTCCAGTGAAAATACTGTGTGATACTGGGGCTGTGCAGTCTTTCATCTTAGAAGGTGTGTTACCTCTTTCAGAGAAAACTGATTGTGGAACATATGCTTTGTGTCGCGGTTTTTAAATGGGGTACATAAAGGTGCTGTTACATATAATCTACCTGAAGTCAGACTTGGTGGAAGGTTCTTTTAGAGTTGAGGTATGCAAAGAGTTGCCCATTCCAGGTATTTATTTTATTTTGGGTAATGATATTGGAGGGGGTAAAGTGTGTATTTTGGAGGTCTCTAATGACCTCAGGATTATAGAGAATGGGGATGATTCTGTTTTCCTAGCCTGTGTCCTTACCCGTGCTCAGGCAAAGAAAATAGAAGATGCAATACCTCTTTCTGACTCCTTTCTTACCACAGAGTCTGTGCCTATGTCTAATGCGCCTGAAGATGTAACTCGTGTTTCAGGAAGCCGTATTGCTGAAACCAGGCCTATTGTAACTGTTAGCCGGAGTCAGCTTATATCTGCACAGAAAGCCGACCCTCAACTAGTGAAATATTTTGCACTGGTGGAGACTGCTGATAAGTCAAACCCTATGTCCATTTCGTGCTTTATTGATAATGGAGTGCTTATGCGTAAATGGAGTAGAGACCTTGACACAGTGAATCAGATCGAGCTTCCGGTAGAGTACTGACAAACTGTACTTCATCTCCCTGATGTTCCGTGGTCTGGTCATTTGAGTATCACCAAAACTTATGATTGTGTGCTGCAGCATTTGTTTTGGCCAGCCTTAAAACGGGATGTTGCTGAATTTTGCCGCACATGTTGGGAAGCTAAGCCAAGTTATTCCTCCAGCCCCGCTGCAACCTATTCCTGCGATTGGTGAACCCTTTGAACATGTGTTAGTGGATTCTGTTGGACTACTACCTAAGACAAAAGCAGGTAATCGATTTTTATTCACAATAATGTGTGCAGCTACCCAGTTTCCTGAGGCAGTGCCTTTGCGACAAATTACTGCTGCTTCTGTAACCAGTGCTCTACTTAAGTTTTTTAATACCTTTGGATTATCCAAGGTTATTCAGACTCACTAAGGCTCTACTTTTTTATCGAGACTGTTTACCCAAGCTTTAAGGACGTTAAGGATTACTCATCAAACTTCCAGTCCTTATCACCCTGAAAGCCAAGGTGCGCTGGAACGTTTTCACCAAACCTTAAAATCCATGTTAAGTATTGCAGACGGAGTGTTTGGACACTCTGTCCGTGGGCCCCTAAAGGTTCTTCAGGAGGAACTTCTGGCTGATGATGAGCATAACCATAATGTAGTGCGGTATGTAAAGACATTTAGAGAGCGGGTATAGCGTGCTTGTGTTCTGGCAAGAGAATCTTTGTCCTCTTCTCAGTCTTGCATGAAGAGAACCTTTGACAAAAATGCAATTTCCAGAGAATTTCACCCTGGGGACTCTGTTCTAGTGTTCTTGCCCTCAGTAGGTTCTACGCTGACTAAGTTTTCAGGACCATATGTCACTGACTCCCGACTCAGTGCTACCAGTGTCATTCGTACCCTGGAGCACTGACGTAAGATGCAGGTATGTCATGTCAACATGTTAAAAGAATATCACTCTCGACCAGAGTCTCAACTAACTGTTGAACAAACAAAAACTCCTTCTGTTTCGGTTGGTACTGTAGCACAGGTGGGTGATGAGGTGGATGGGTTGTATGGTTCTAAATCAGTGTCTGTTGGTGTTTGATTAGGAAATTCTGTTATGTTAGCACAACTGCCTTCGTGTTTTAGACATCTGTCTGACTCTCAGGCAAATGACCTGCATATATTGCAAATATATTGCATATACTGCATATATTGGTTAAGAGTTTTCTATCTTTGTTCCAGGATATTCCTTCTTAGACTCTTTGTTCCAGGATATTCCTTCTTAGACTCATGTTTTGCAGTATGACATCCAGGTCACCACTACCACCACGATAAGGCAATGTGCATATACAGTTAATACTCTGAACAAGCAGCCCTGACGAAGGAGGTAAACTATTTGTTAGAGAATGGCATAGCTGTTCCTAGTTCCAGCCCCTGGAGTTCTTCCTGTATCGTGGTGCCGAATCCAGATGGCTGTGTACGCCTTTGCACTGATTATTGCCATTTAAATGCAGTGACAGTCCCTGATTCTTTTCCCCTTTCTCGTATGGAGGATTGTATCGATAACGTTGGTTTGGCTATGTTTATTACCAAGTTGGATTTACTAAACGGTTATTGGCAGGTTCCTCTCACTCCCCGAGCTTCATAATTGTCAGCTTTTGTAACCCCTGATTTGTTCCTACAATATACCGTAATGCCTTTTGGTCTTCGAAATGCTCCCACGTCATTTCAATGTCTTGTAAATATGGTGTTGGTTGAAGTTCCTCACTGTTCAACATACCTTGATGACGCCGTTACTTATTCTCTGCATTGGTCTAGTCATCTGGCAACGTTAACGGTTGTGTTTGAGTTTTGTACATGGTGCATCACTGACTCTCTCAATTTGGCAAAGTGTGAGTTTGCCAAGGCTGTTGTCAAGTATCTGGGACATCAGGTAGGGAGAGGAAAAGTACGACCCCTTGGCGCTAAAATTTCTGTCATATCTGCCTACCCTGCTCCCTCCACTTGTTTTGTATTACAACATTTTCTTGGTATGGCAGGATATTACAGAAGTTTTTTCAGAGATTTCTCTGCCAAGGTTTCTGTCTTAACCTCTCTCCTTAGCCCAAAGGTGGATTTTTGTTTGGACAACTGAGTGTCAGCATGCTTTTGAATGTGTAAAGCCCCTCCTGACAAGTGAGCCTGTTCTTGCTGCTCCGGATTTCTCCCTCCCTTTTAAGTTGGAGGTGGATGCAAGTGCTGTGGGGGCTGGTGCGGTCCTGCTTCAGGAAGACGAACGTGGGGTAGATCACTCCGTGAGTTATTTCTCACGTAAGTTTAGCAGGTACCAACTACCTTACTCCACTATTGAAAAGGAGACTCTTGCTTTGTTGTAGGCGTTGCAGCATTTTGATGTGTATGTGTTCTCTAGCTCTCTCCCGATTGTGCTTTATATGGACCACAATCCTTTGGTGTTTTTGTCCCGTCGGTTAATGCGGTGGTCTCTGGTAGCTGAAAATGACCTTCTAGACATACATAAGAAAGATATCGATAACTCAATGGCTGATGCTCTGTCTTATTCTTAACTAGGCTATGTTGTGTTACTTTGTTCATTTTTGTGTGTGTGTGTGTTTTGAGCAAACTAGGGGTTTGCTGTTTTTTATGTGTGTGTGGGAGGGGGTTATGTGCCAGGTCATGAGCACATACTCTGGCAAAGTATGTTGTGAGTTTCTTGTTCTGTGTTGTTCTTCCCTAGGTCCCCCCCCCCCCCCCAGGCTGGTGAGGATTTCACATCACCTCATTAAGAAGTAGGGTTGCAGGTGGGGTGGGGCTTCCTGTATAATAGTGCTGAAGGAACTCATCTTCGGCTTTCCTGCTGTTGACCTTTGCTGGTTGATGTTCTGTTGGGTGCGCGCGGGGATAAGGTAGCATGTGTGAGCACCTACATACCTCCCGTAGGTAAAAATCTGTTAGACACACCAGGAGTAACTTGCCCATGTATGTTTTGGAGGGCCAGGCAGCCGGCCAGGGCATATAATACAGGTAGTTTAGAGGTTTGTAAGGTTAGAGACTTTTGTTCTGTTTGATACTTTAGTGCCGTCCATTGTTCCCTGCGGCAGTGGTTTGTTTCTGTGATATTGAACATAGTATGAATAAACTATTAAGATGTTTACTATATTAACGTGCTTTCTCATGGTTACTCACAGCACCAGCAGCACCCACGTCATTACCATCTTTGTTCCCCCCCCCCGTCCCTAGACCAGGGGGTGGTTTGTAACAACAAACATTTCTGATCATGGAATAACCAAGTAGGGTTGGGTCGATAGACGATGCCATCGTCCATCACCAATGGCCGATAGACATCATGATGCTGAGCTGGTATCGCGATCCTCCGCCCCACCCCTGCCGCAGCAGCAACCAGCTCACGAAAAATACACACTTAATCACACTATATAGCCAAATGAAATGCATGCTTTCAATTTCCACATCTTTACTTATTTTATTATTATTATTATTATTATGATAAAATAATAACAAGGAAGTTATTAGCGATCACAATTACAATGAACTCCAAACGAATTACACGAACTAGTTCGTTTACATTAATAAATGAGGCATACAAAAACCGCAGAAAAAAATCAAAATAATTTTAATTAAATTATGGTGAACACGCAAATGGTCATGTAAATTTGTCATCTGTGCATGTTTTGCGCGGATCACTTGACCGCAAATCCTACACACCACTTCAGACATATCTCGTGGCTGTCCTCTTTCATTCGGTCTAAAGCCAAAGTATTGCCAGATAAGTGATTTTGCATCTTTTTTACCAACCAAGTTTTTCGACGCCATTATAACGACACAGATCACTCTATCAGCCTATTCATGCCAGAGTCCCACGGAAAAAGTGATTGACAGGTGGTAATTTGTAACTTATCTTTATTTATTTATGGTTTGGTTATGGGTAAAAGGAAGACCATGCGGGTCAAGCAGTGGAAATGGTAGGCTACAGTTAATTAATTCGTTATGAATGAATTATTTAACAACAACCATCCCAACCCGCTGCCTACGACGACGATGCCCTGGTCCATCGCGATGTTTCACATTAGACATCGTACGATGCCAAATTGGTCAACATCGCCCAACCCTACAACCAAGGTCATAACAGGTTATAAAAAAAGCATTGTGACTACACTGCATGAGGCAATGCTTATTGTAGTAATTTCCCTTGGTAAAATATCTAAGTTTTGGGGCTTCTGGCTAGAGTATTAAATGTGTACTTCAGATAAGCAATGATTAGCATAGCCATAAAATTTGCTCCTGACATTTTATATTTGACTGTACTGTTGTGAAAGACTCGCCATTGCCTCATGAATTCAACGTACTTACCTGGCAGGGGAGATACCATGATCACAAAAGGTGGTTCACCCAGGATGAGGCCCAGCCATTGCACTGCAGATGTACTGACCCCTGCGAATTCCCGTAATGTGGGTATCTCGACTGCATAATTTCTGGTAGTGGGGGACTGTGTTTGTTCTCTCCACTGATTTATTTAGTTTTATTTTTTTTTCTAGTGGGTATTGGTGGCTTGATGGTTAGGGAAGCGCACTTGTAATTGAAAGATTGCAGGTTTGAATCCCTGACCAGCAAGTCACGACTGAGGTACCCTAAGCAAGGTAATACCCCCAAGCATTTCCCCCCAGGAACTGAATTAGCTGCCCCCTGCTATGTCACATATGGGTTAAATACAGAGGACACATTTTGTTGCTGTGGTGTGTCAACAATGACCATTGATCACTAAATTCTAAATTTTGTCTTCAGTGGGGCAAAGTGTAGAGTGGACAGACTGGTGCCAAAAACAGTCCTCTCTCTTTTAATTGTTTATCAGATGTCCAGGGTTTTCGGTATGCCACCTTAAAAAAGGTGCAATATGTATTAATCTTTATAACACTGCTTAATGATTAGAGCGTAGCATCTATTTTAGACCGCCAAAACACAGTACCCTCCAGGGGGCAATGGTGCACACTAATTGGGTTTTAAAATCTATGACAATTTTATCCCATCACTGCACATTCCTGACAGAAATATCAGTCTGTCATGCATAGCCTCGCAGTTTGTGACTGTGAATAATAATCTGACCCGCAAGTGATGCTAACCTGTTCTAATAAAAAAGTTCTCTTGATTTCATGCAGGCAGGGAATTAGATAATGGCTTTTAATTAATGGGATGAATATATTAGCATTAAGGAATTAGGTAGGGAAATAAGTTAATGATAATCACCAGCACCACCCATCAAGGATGTTCCCGTCCTCAGAGCCTTCTGTTCTGTACTGTAGGATTGATGTCAGCATCAGTGCCAGCTTCAACACCATTAGCAATTAGTTAATTTCTTTATTACATGATCAAAATGCAACAGAGACTCATCAGAAAGAAGCTCAACAACACTAGCACTACAAGATAACGATCTAAGCTGTATAAATGTGAAAGGTAGAGAGACATAAATTGCATAATGACATAATTGTCCTATTTTCCTGTTAAACCTGAGTAAAATCCTCAAAGTCAACATGTTCTTGCAACAAATGTCATATTACACAATTCAAATTTGATTGCCAGTGGGTACAATAGAAAGCATACCTGTGTTCTATCTAATAAGGTAATGCTGACCTTATTAGATATTATCTAATAAGGTCAGCATTTTTTCATTCCTATTAATGACCAAATTTGCTCGTTCATTAATATTTCAGTCATTCTTTGGGATATCTCAGTATCCACCCAATGTGTCTTTGCAATCCCTAAGTATCAGAAACGCCACAAGTCTTTGATTTCAGAGATGAAAGGAACTTCGCAGAGAAATAGAATACATTTCTCTTTAATTATGCCAATTCCTTACCTCATTTATTAAAAGGTCCACTACCCAAAACAGACAATTACTGACAACATTATTTAGAAGCTGTGTATAGATGTATGAACAACCAGCCAACAGCCCATGACAGAATCTCATCGAGCAGCTGAAGGCCAAAATTAAAATTCAAAGTAAAATGAATTAAATCTGACGCAAACTTGATTTTGATTTGTATTATTTCTTCAGCTATCATCTCAAGATTATGGTTGTTCTGATGAACTCGTAAACTCATTTAGCTAAGTTTGTTCAAATTCCCTAGATGTGGAAAAACAGAGCAGACCCAAAGAAGCCCAGGATAATGGATTCCTGGGAATCTAACATCCTGGATGGCTCAGTGGATCCACTACCCACCCAGTGGGAGTCAGCATCTCGTAGTGCTCCCCACATGGCGTTTAAATGCCTCTCCATTTTGCAGCAACAATTTGACCACTCATATACTCTGAAGGCCTTGAACTTTTAAAAAAGGAGGGAAGAGGGCTGTCAGTTCATATAGTGTCTTGTTCAGTTATGGACAGTCTGTGTTTCAAAGTTTTATTTGTGATATACACATACACAGTTATGCTGAATACAAAGCACAGTAATAATCATAAATGAGTTCATTTTTCCCATTGGTTTGTCAGCAAGCGGTGAGGCAGGGATCTGCATGAGGCTGCAGAACACTGATTAGCTAGTGTCTAAGAGTTTGATTGGTATTCATGGACTGGGTTTACCAAGCTAGTATCGAGAAAATTCATTGTAGTATCTTAAAGCACTTATGTAAGTCGCTCTGGCTAAGGGCGTCTGCCAAATGCTGTAAATGTAAATGTAAATGTCTCAGCGCCAGTTAACTCAATGATTTATTCCCTAGACCTATACTGAAGCCTTCTCCCAGTTCATTCAAATCACAGACAAATTAACACCACTTTAAGTGGAAAGCTCACCCACTGGCCAGGTGTAAATAGAATTTCAAGGAAGCTCACTGTGTTGTAAATAACCATATATTTGTACACACTGTCAGGTCCATGACTCAAAGCAGGATATACATTTTTATAGCTAGAAAAATCATCCCTAGAAAATATCCATGTCATTTTTTTCTAATTCTAATACGTTTCAACACCCATACAAGAGTAGCTTGAAATAAAATCAGTTCGGAGTATTACACTTCTCTGCAGCTAATTCAAAAATCCATCTGTGAAATTGAAATCGCTACACATCCTCCATTCCATTTACCATGTAAAGCTTCATTAAAAATATTTTCCTCCACTTCTCTTAATATAATACACAAAATGACTGCCAGCAACCATGCATTAATTTCATTGTCTTTCTGAAAGCCATAAAGTGTTTAAAATGTTCCTCTATACAATGTTCATATAAAACTTCTGCTGAGAATAAAATGGGTTCATCGCTAGAGGCTTATGTGTATACCAAATTATCTTCACTTTGGCAAGTTTGTGGTTTCATGTGTGAACTCTTTCACAATAATCTAACTGCCTAGGGCAGATTTAACCTATTTGCATTCATAATAGCAATCAAAGAAGAAATCAGTACAATCGTGTGCCACATAATGACATTTTGGTCAATGGTGAATTACATATACATTGATGGTCCCTTAAGATTATAATAGTAATAAACATCTAGTTATTGGTGTATGTATTTACTGTACAGTACTTTTTTGATTTCTAAAAAGTTTACTGTAAAACCGTATGCTATTACATGTAATGTGTTAGTACAATCTAATGAGTTAGTTATTTATCAGATAAACAATTACTACAGCTAGTACAGACAAAATAGCCTAATGATACATTTCTCAGAAATGCCTATTTTTCCCCTTTACTCAACACATTACCATTGACAAGTACCTATAATCACAAACCTCTGTTTATTAGTTAGACATAACAGTCACTATTAACACTCTAAGCCAGGGGTGGGGAACCATGGAGGGCCGATGTGGGTTTTTGGGTTGACCTTGTCATCAGCTGGTTCTCAACTCCAGTTCTGGGTTCCCACTGTTATTGGCTGATTGAGAGGTCATCCCAACAACCCGCATCAGCTCTCCATGGATCAGGTTCCCCACCCCTGCTCCAAGTGCAGAGATTAAGAAGTGGGTGACAGGAAATTTTGGGCCAGCCTTAATGCATGGCCAGCATCCACATGACACCATTTAATGTGACATTGACAGCAACAGAACGTTTGGTCCCTTTCAAGCTCCTCCTCTCAGGGATGCAAACATTCATCTTTGTCAGAGCTCTGCGCAGCATGCATGGTAAGTGACATAGATATTGAGGCATTAAAAATGTGGATCCACACCATAAACTTCAAAAGCATCACCAATGTTTTTGAAGCATTTATTGGACAACCATAGATACCTGAATAATCTGCATCTATATACTGAACAACAGCAGGAAATGAAGACCTCTTCTTTTCCCTACATCCTTTTAGGTGACAATTAATTAATGATCCATTTTAACTTATTAGTGATGGTGACACATGTAAGAAGTAGTAGAAAACATTTTCATTTTTTATCCCGGCACCAGATATGCAAAATTCTAATGTGATTCAATTGTTCATTCCCAGAAGATGGGTTATATCTTGGTAGTGATGGGGAGCATTGTTTCATTAGTAACTGATAAATTCTCTTCAGCTGCTATTTATTTCTCTTTTTTATCCTCTTGCGTTTTAATTAATGAAAAAAAATTCTTAATAGTTTTTGTCTTTATTTTCTTTATCATGCCCCAAATCCCTTTAGCGGTGGGCTACTGTGCATAAATTTAAAGAAAACAGGTTATGATTCTGAATGTCATCTGCCTTTAGTTTTCACCAGCATACTGTTGCGTATGCGGTGGTGCAGGGCGAAGAAGGAGGGACTCCAGGCAAGGAGACGGGAAACGAGGGTTTATTTCACCACAGTGCACTGACATAGAACAACAAGAGACGCGGACACAGACCTAAATACGCTAGACAGGCACAAGACAGGCGTGCGGCCACGCCACACAGGTGGAAACAATGGGCGATAACAGGAGGTAACGAGGTGGGCGTGGCACACATGGGAGGATCGAACGGAGCAGGACGTAACACATACAAAGATATGAGGGAAAAAAGTGCAAGGCGTTTGAGTTTAGGAAGTGTGAAAGAAGAAAAATTACCTGGAAAATCCACCTGGAATCATGTGATGCATTCGTTGTTCGTCAGTTGAAGTACATCAAATGGAGGACGTCTCTGTATGTCCAGCTATTGCAGGAGAGCTAGTATATGCAACTGCAGCTTAGGATTGTGAGGTCACACTACTTCCTTTGAAACTGTCTTTTTCTCATTTCATTTGAAATACTTATTTTTTTAACCAACCAGTTGTTTAGCCTAATTGATTTGCCTACTAGGCATGTTGGCAAGGCATATGTCACTTGAATCCTGCCTAATGGTAATACAGTGGTACCTCAGTTCTTGAACTTAATCTGTTCTGGACTCCGAATCGAATCCTAAAAACTTCGAGCTCTGATCAAATTTTTCCCATAAAAAATTATGAAAAACCAATTAATTGGTTCCCAGTCCCCCAAAATTACACCTGAATATGTTTTTTTAAGCATTTAAATACAAAAACAAGAATAAAAGAAGGATAAAACAAGAAGAGCATTTTTTTCTTAATGGCTTCCAAAACAATAAAGATCTTATCCCAACATTACCCCTTGTCAGTGCCCGATGTGTGCTGGCTGATTGGTTCCCCACAATGCGCGCATGCGCACTCGGGGAGACGCCATGTTGCTGTGTGCCACGCCCTCTCTTTAACCTCATGTGGGATCCCCATGTGATCAGCTGTTTTTGCTTGTTGTCATTAGTCCTCTGTATTAAGTCCTTGTTTCAGTTTGTTTCCCCAGTCTGATCATTGGGTGCGTTTGACTTGCTTACAGCGCTGGCTTAAACCAACGCATTCTGATTCTGATGCATTGCATTACTGTTAGATGCATTGTGACCTCTCACCCAGCTGCACAAACTGGAACCGCCTCCGTGACGACACACCTTTGCCCTTATTGGCTGAAGAGTTTCGTTACACGCATGACGTTTGTATCCCAGGTAATTCCGATGCATAATCTGCTATTTCTCCCGAATATCACGTAAAGCTGTGAGAACTGGTTTTCAGTTAATTTACCTGGTAAAATAAAGCTTAAATAAATTACATAAATGCTCTAATAGTACACGAAAGTTAATGGTTTATTTATTGTTAGTTACTGTAATGTTGTGCTGCTTTATTTTCTTAATCGTCCAGTCTGTGAAGCAGGCGTTCAAGTAAGAATTGCATTGTAGTATGACTCATTTCCTGGTGCGTACAATTTATATTAGCTCAACATTCATGGTTCCAATTATGATATTCAGACTGAGTTCTAGGTCAAACTGGTTTGTTCAACTTTCAAGAAATTCGAGTTCTACTGAGCTCGAGAACTGAGGTACCACTGTAAATTTACTTTTAAATACTTTTTAAGTACTTTTAATACTTTTAAACACTGTATACACAAAAGTTTTGGGACACATCTTTTAATCATTGAATTCAGGTGTTCCATTCAGACCTATTGCCACAGATGTATAAAATCAAGCACCTAGCCATGTAGTCAGATTTACAAACATTTGTGAAAGAATGGGTTCTAAAGAGCTCAGTGAATTCAAATGTAGTACTGTAGTACTGTCCTACTTAAACTCAAAGCGACAGGTATTTTAGGAACTATAGCGACCTGGATTGATAATTGGTTAACAGATAGGAAA
>JABFEA020000010.1:3233636-3251016 GCA_019775915.2 Cyphomyrus plagiostoma | reverse complement strand
TGTGTGTGTGTGTGTGTGTGTGTGTGTGTGTGTGTGTGTGTGTGTGTGTGTATATATATATATATACACACACACACTAAATACTAAATCACTCATAACAACAGTGCCACCACCTTCAGGTTAACCAACGCAAACACACTTTTAGTTAACAATCATAGTCTTTCAAAAACTAGGTTTAGTCACAGTCCTTTGTGACTGTTTGGCTGGTGTAACTGATTTATGTGGTAGTGGGTGGTAACTCCTTTGCTGTGCCTTGGGCTGGAACGTTTGTCACCGCTGCTTTCATGTTGTGTTCAAGATGTTCTTCTAGCATACATCCATTCCCCGCTGCGGCCGGATTCCCACAGCATGTCATTGTTTCAGCTGGTGGCGTAGGCCCGACTGGTGGTTCTGTAACCTTAGCCGCTATTATGTCTCTGACTTTCGCTCTAGCCAGTACCTGGTCTACATGTGTATGTACAATGCTTCCATCTCCCAACATGACTCTGTAAGACACTGGATCTATGACTTTTGTAATAAAACCCAGTATCCACTTTGGTCTTTGACTGATATTCCTTATATGCACTGTATATCCCCTTTGAAAACTTCTCTCTGATCTTTGCTTGTCATCATGTCTCTTTTGTACACCCTGCTTCAATTGTACCTTAGTTCTAAGGTCAGGATGCACTAAGTGTGGATCGTAATCTCCTGCCTTGTAGCATTTCAACATGTGACAACCCCGTGGTGGACTGAGGAGTAATGGGGTAATTAAACAACACTCTACACATTTTGGTAGTGATGCTCCCTTCACCTGCCTTCCTTGTTGCCTTAAATGTCTGGGCAGCCCTCTCTGCGCAGCCATTCGAAGAAGCATTGGTAAGGTGCCGAGATCATGTACTCAATACTGTTCTTCCCCGTGAATTCTTTGAATTGTGCACTCTTAAATCACAAGCCAATATCCGACACAATCATCTCGGGTAATCCCTGAGCGCTGAAACTCTTCCGTAGACATTCAATCATGTTGACTGCTATTGCTGAGATTGCCATGTAAACATCTGTCCATTTGGAATGGGCATCCATCAAGATCAAAAACATATGACCCATAAAAGGTCCAGCATAATCTATGTGTAGTCTCTGCCATGGCTTACATGGCCACTCCCAAGGAAGGAGAGGTGTGGGAGCTGGCAAGCTGCTATGTTCTTGGGAAGTGCTACAACCTGCTTTCATTCTGGTGATGTCCATGCCTGGATGTCCATGATGCGGTTGACCTAGCAATGCTTCCCATCCAGGGGCAGTACTACCATCCGTGACCCCCACAATAAATACCCATCTTGCACACTTAACTCACATTTCCTCACAGCATAGGTCTGGAAAACCTGGGTCTGAGTTACTAGATGGCCACCCCGGCAGGATGAACTGTACTACTCTGGACAACACTGGGTCTTTGCGTGTCCTCTGATTCACTTCTTCAGCTACCACAAGTGCTGCCTCCTCCATCAACAACACTCGATCCTCTTGCTCTCTCTTTTCTGACAGCTGAGGCAGAGGGAGTCGGCTCAGAGCGTTTGCGTTATCGTGGTCTTTCCCAGGCTTATACACGATCTCATACTCACATGCTCTCAAGGTCATGGCTCGTCATTGAATACGAGGAGATGACATTTGAGGCACTGCTTTCATCTCATTGAAGAGAGACACTAGGGGTTTGTGGTCTGTGCAAATTGCAAACCTCCTTCCATCTAAGTATTTATGGAAGCGCTGAATTCCGAACATCACTGCTAGACCCTCCTTGTCCAATTGTGAGTAGTTGGCTTCCACTAATGTGAGTGTCCGCAACATGAAACCGATGGGTCTCTCCTGCCCATCTGACATACGATGCGATAACACCGCTCCCACTCCAAAAGGCAATGCATCACAGGACAGAATTAGGGGTTTCTGGCTGTCGTAATGCACTAAAACATCCAACAACTGCATAAGTCTTTTAGACTCCTCAAATGCTCTCTCTTTCTCTTTCTATCCATTCCAATTTGCTGTCTTTCTTTAACAGTTTGTGCAAGGGAAATGGCAAATTTGAAAAGTTTGGCAAAAACCAATTGTAATAGTTGAGCAGGCCCAGGTACGCTCTTTGTTCTGATACATTTGCTGGCGCTGGAGCCTTCTCTATTGCCAATACCTTGTATGGGATCGGGTGGATCCCAGAGGCATCCACCTTGTGTCCTAGGAACTCTGCCTCCTGTTCCAAGACACACTTGTTATGCTTTAACCAAAGGCCTGCCTCCCATAGCCATCTCAGAACCTCACTGAACGTTTCCAGATGTTCCCGGTCACTCCGTCCTGTCAGCATAATGTCATTTAAGTAAACAGGGACATTAGGAATTCCCACAACCTGACCTTCCGTCATCTGTTGGAAAATTGCTGGACTGGAGGAAACTAATGGAAGGCGATTCACCTGGAAAAGCCGCTTGTGCATGGTAATAGTGACATATGGCTTTGATCCATCATCGAGAGTGACTTGTTGATATGCATGACTCACGTCGAGTTTGCTAAACTTTCCACCTCAGCTTCTCAAATAAGTCCTCCAATTTCAGGATCGGATATTGCTCATGCTTGGAGACTAGGTTGAGCTTATAATCTCCACAGATGTGCACAGACTAAATGTGGTTTCAACACTGGCACTATTGGTGCCACCCACTCTGAAAACTTCACTAGCTCAATTATGCCCTGTTTTGTAAGTCTTTCTAACTCACTCTCGACTTTCATTCTCATGGTGTAGGGTACTGGGCTTGTAGAACTTTGGAGCAATGGCTTTGTTTATGTATATTTTCACTGGTGGGCCTCTCCAGTTGTCCAGATTCCATATTCTGACTTTGACATAGATTGTGCATAGTAAACACTTCATCACTAACTTGAGTATCAGGTGATTCGCTCATGTGATGTGTTGACTGCCTTTTTTCCTTCCTACTATCATTATCCACATTCTTATGCCTCCCTCCCTCCCTCCTTAAACTGCTGCTTGCCAATGGGAGCTGAGGACTTGCACATCTTTTTCACATGTCCTTTTTTTCCACAACGGTGACACTTGTCATTTATGAACCGACAGTTTCATGCCCAGTGCTCACCGCCACACCTATAACAAACCACCGAAGCCGCTTTGCCTTGCCCTTTTTGCCTCATATTCACCTTATGCACCAACAGCAGAGAAGTAGCTTAACCTATAGTACAGTCCCATGCCTCCCATACCATTGCAGTTCAGAAACATCTCTGTTTGCTGTTTCCATGGCTTGCGCGTTTGTCAAGGCTTTGTTGAAAGTTAGCTCTGGCTCCGCTAACATCCATCTTTTTATGTGGTCATCTGCAATACCGCACACCAGCCTGTCGCGTAGCATTTCTTTCAACTTATCTCTGTAATTGCAGTGCTGTGCTAGTTCCCTTAGCAACACCACATACTTCGACACAGTCTCTGTTGCTGCCCTAATCCGTGAATTAAATTTGAAGCTCTTGACTATTTCGCTGGGCTTTGGGTTGTAGTGCGACTGAAGCAGGTCCTCATATCATTTAGCACGCGGCTTATCTGGGCTCAGCAAGTTCCTAATTTTTTCTGTTATATACAGTTATATAATTATATACAAAAAAATCAATAAGGGAGAAAAATGTGTTCATCGATAATGTCAGTTATGTGCCCAACCAGAGCAGAAAGCAATGCAGCCTCTACTTGAAATGTATAGCTTGAAGCCCTTCTTTTTAGTTGGTGATGTACGACACAATGCTCAAATAATGAGACTAATGTCATTCAGCATAAGTCCGGATAAGTACTGAAGCAACTGAGTGAAAATGCCAGTTAGTACAGTGTACGAGCACAGGAAGTAAAACAGCTGGCTGATGTTGAACACAGAAGAGGGTGCACAGAGTAGATTGCCCAGTTTTTTACAATATAATACAGTGGTACCTCGGTTCTCGAACTTAATCCATTCCGGTCTCTGGATCGAATCCTAAAAAGTTCAAGTTCTGATCGAATTTCTCCCATAAGAAATAATGGAAATTTTTTATTTTTTTTTTCTTAATGGCTTCCAAAACGATAAAGGTCTTATTCCAACATTACCACTGTCCTGCCCCGATCGTCCACTCCTTCTTTGTGCCACGCCCCCTCGTTTACCTCATGTGGGATCCCCATGTGATCAACTGTTTCTGGTCGTTTTCATTAGTCCTCTGTATTAAGTCCGCATTTCAGTTTGTTTCCCCGGTCCGGTCATTGGGTAAGTTTGACTTGCTTATAGCGCTGGTTTAAAGCAATGCATTCTGATCCTGAAGCAATGCATTACGGTTTGATGCATTGTGACCTCTCACCCGACTGCACAAACTGGAACCGCCTCCGTGACGACACACCTTTGCCCTTATTGGCTGAAGAGTTTAGGCACATGCATGACGTTTGTATCCCAGGCAGTTCCGATGCGTAATCTGCTATTTCTCCCGAATGTCACGTAAAGCAGTGAGAACTGGTTTTCAGTTAATTTGCCTGGTAAAATAAAGTTTAAATAAATTACATAAATAAACAAGTAAGCTAATGGTTTATTTATTGTTAGTTACTGTAATGTTGCGCTGCTTTATTTGCTTAATCATCCAGTCTGTGAAGAAGGCATTCAAGTAAGAATTGCATTGTAGCATGACTCATTTCCTGGCGCGTACAATTTATATTAGGTCAGTGTTCACGGTTTGACTTCTGATATTCAGGTTGAGTTCTAAGTCAAACTGGTTTGTTCGACTTTCAAGAAATTCGAGTTCTAGTGAGTTCGAGAACAGAGGTACCACTGTAATCCATTACTTGTCATATATACCATCTTCCATTTTTCTACATGGAAGTTAATAAGGAAAAAATCTGTGGAGAACAAAGATCTAAAAGCCATGAGGCAGCCAGGCCTGTATTCCACTGGAGAAAAGGACATCCCATGACAGTTGACCTGTGAGATGTATAGTCTCCTCTCTGGCAGTACTGATCCAAAGTGACATGCAGATTGCCACCAACATATGATTCTAACTGGGAATATGGTATGCTAAGTATATTAATAAAAATCTGAAAATTACCACATTGCTCTGGGAATAAAAATGCTATAATTGCAATATATATTTTTATATTTCATCAAAGGCTAATACCTTCAATAATATTATATATAACATAATATAATTAGGATCTTTCCTTCAGTGTTTGTCAGCTATCTGTTTTAGAGCAATTTACCAAATAGGTTTTAGATATAGTCATGTTCTGTTAATGAAAGAAAAGTGACAAACTGAGAAAATGGTCTCTTGATGGACATACTGTAGTAGAGTGAAACACTTTTATGTTGTACTTTGGTTATTTGATCCATGCAGCACTGATTACTGACAGCACTGACAATTTTAAGTGTGTAGGTCTGGTCTCAACATCGTTAGAGACCAAATCATCCGCAAATCCCCCACCCCCCGTAAACACACATGGTACTGCCATGATATTGATAGGGACACGTCCGCATCACCCATACCCAAATCTACACCCTTGCATAATTTATTTTGTCTTTATTTTAAGACTCCTCTTTGATTAATTGTGCATTTGTCCCTTGCGGGATGGTTAGTTTAAATTCAGTGTAAGGCAATATTGCCTGAAATATCATACACACCTTATTTTCAGGAGAATTTTACCATGTACCACAGTTAAACAGGGAATTTTACCTCTCTCAGACCAGAAAGAAAAACCAGCCCTGGCTTTATCCAGCCTAACTGTACAATCTCTGAATTTTTTTTTTTTTTTCACTTTTGTTCAGAGTGTCGCACAATTTTATGCAATTACCCAGCTGGATATAATAAATTACCATTTTATTTAAAAGATTTATATTAAGTATCTTTCTGCTGATCACAGCAGAAGGGCTCTTCCAGGAGATGAAACTATCATAAATTAAGATAGTGTTTCCCAATCTGGTCCTAAAAGGCCCCTTTTCCATGCCACTGGTGCCAGTGCTGGCACTGGGGCTGGTGCTCGGCTGATGCTGAAGTTGGGAACCAGCAAGAGCCGGCCTGCATTTCCACAGACATGAGAGACCAGTGGGAACCAGGTGACAACACTCCACCCACATCTCATGACAACATGGGCGCTTCATCCTGACCAGCAAAGGTTTGGTGCTGGTTCGGAGACGATTTTGCAGCACCAGTGCCATTTTTTTTCCTGTGGAAAAAGGGATAAGAGACCCACAGCTGTTTCATGTTTTTGCTCCCTCCAGGCTTCCTGCAAGACAGTCCACATTTTTGCTCCTTCCCAGCTCTGATATGAAAGGGAATTAAAAAAAACGTGGACTGTCTGCGGGTCCTTAACGACTAGACTGGGAAACATTATGTATTTGCTGCCCTGCTTCAATGTTACCATTTTCCAGGTTCGGATTAGAGGTTTACCAGTTTAGGTATGTGTGTTAATGAACAATGGTTACTAACTGATTAGCTGTGGTTAGAGACGGGTTATATATTTTACTTGGCTGATTAGTCAGGGTAGTCAGAGAATCACGCTATGCCACTGTGTTTCAGCTCTGCCTGCATTGATATTGGTCTTAAGTCCCATGGAACTGCTTGGATTCAAAATTCCAGACCAGGATTTTGTTTCAACTGACCAGCTCAGTATGAAGATTCATACTTTCAGAGGACTCAGCTGGTAGGTTGAAACAAATCTTGTCCTGAACTTTCATTCTCTGGACCTGAAGGCTGCCTCTCTGGTGGCTTGTCTATGGAAGTGATATGGTACCAAGTCGTTCTTGTCCCTTGAGCATATTGGATCACATACTAACCATGCTATGCAAGTTCCGAAACTACCTTCTCTTGCTGGAACATTACAACAAAGTCTAATTGTCTTCGAATGTCCATGCCTAGTAACACTTCTGTTGTGGATATACAGCCAGGTTTCAAGGGTGTGCAGTCCTATTAGCACCTCAAGGAGTTGCGTTTTTGAACGTTATGACATCCAGGCCCAGTTTTGTTTCACTGCCGATTTTGTTGTATTTGGCACCACTGATCCATTTCCTCAGAAATGCTTTTTCGTTTCACACCGTGTGTTGAGCATTTCAGACAGCTTAGGCTTCAGTCCAGGCTCAGTGGAGGATTTGAGTGAGCCATGTGTGCTGTGTTCCATATTTCCAGCAGTGATGTCACACACACTGGAATGTTATAACCAAACAGCCCTGAAACATTCATCATAATCAGACACTTTGCTGCCCTTCTGCTGACAGCCACCTTCCCCGAATTGGTCTTTAAAGGGGAGTCGGCTTGCAGCCGCTGCTGGACAGCCTCCAAAGCACCATTGAGGTTCTGCCTGTCTGGGTCAAGTGTACAAGCTACTTCTGCCCTCAAGTGGCAAACATTTCTGTGTTAGAGTATTGCTGCCTGCATCTGATCCCTGTCAAGTGGATGCAACTATAGATATTTCTGCAGTTATTCCCAAGTGTTCATGCTGCTCTTCTTTGAGTATAGCAGTTATTTAAACTACTTTTCTATCTACTCTGGATCAGCCGGATCATCATATACTTATTCTGCAGATTTATATCTGTGAGCTCCATCTGCATTAGTCAGTTTTTTAAGTTTGAACCTTTTGATTGTCAAAGGATGTAGTAGAAGCATTGCTGAGAGCGCTTCATTATCTTCACTACTTTCACCTAAATGTTCTACGTATTCTGTGTACCTGACAAGCCTGCCTATCTGGCCTGCATTTGCCTGTTTTGTAATTCCAGGTACAGAAGTGAAGGTGGGCGTGCCTCCCACAGTGGGCTTTCTTCCCTTTCTCCATTTGCTTCATTTTGTTCTCAAGCACTGCACAGTTCACTTCCAGTTCTTCACCTTTGGCTCACAGCCTGTGTACCTGCACTCAGCATGATCATTTCCTCTGGTTGTTTGGAATTCTTGCTATTTTTTTGAAAGTCTAATGACCACTGTACAAAGGATATGATAAATTTATCTTGAATATCCCTAAATATAGATGAGATTTCCTTCCTGATCTTTGACAAGTCAAATTTGTCAGTGGTACTTTAAGTGTTGCAATATTTCATTTTCCACCAGGCCACACATCACAGTCATCAGTTTATTTTTTTTAGACATGCCAATTGACACAGTACTATCAATGTAACACTAGTGGTAACTGCAAATATATTGGCCATAGCAGAATAATAATAGCGGCAATAACAGTGGTATGAGTAACAGCAGTTATACCAATTCCACCAAACAACACAAATTCACTAACTCAGTTGCAATCCAGCCAAAACATCACATAGCACACTTCAACATCAACGTTCATTACAAACTCAGACCATAGAGATGAGTGAAATATGAACAGCGAATGTGGATTGTGTTAGTGCAATTGTAGGATATATTTAACTCCAAACTCTAGGGTACCTTATGCGCTAGGATCTTAAATCACTTCACATGTTGCTATTTTCTATTTTGTGGCTTTCAAGGAACAGCAAGCAGAACTTTAGAAATGGTAGAAAAAGAGTCATTACCCAGGATGAAAATTGTTATGTTCCTATTAAACAAAAGCAATTTATCCCACCAAAATCATTTTTCTTTGCCTTCTATATACAGTTATTAGTCAAGATCAGGCATGGACTGGCCATCAGGAAGTTTGGAAATTTTCCCAGTCTTGTGAGGGTGGTCTTTTGTCACCAATGGCAGCATCATAAAGCCGATATGACTGCAATTGATAGCAATATACGATATACAATGTAGGGGCACCCCCACTCCCCAGTGGTCAATGGAATACATCAAATTTGGGCTGCTTGACAGCAAATCCTGGCTACTTTTGTTGGCAGTCTGCCTCTGGTGAAGATCTAGCTGCAGAATCAGAGTTGAGCACCAGGCAAAAGTAGATTAGGTATAAACAGAGTGTCTGGGGGGAATACAAAATCATAAAAGAAATCAAAGTTGGTATCATACACTACAGAATCCAAAACCAAAGCAGAGAAAAAAAGCACTCAGACCACAAGGAGAGATGAGGCTTCACAATACAGTGAGACTCCTGAGGGTTTGACTGTGGAATCTGTAAATTATCATCAGGAACCCAAATAGTCAGTTTAGTAACTGGGTGAGGGAGACCACTGGCGATTGCTTGTTGTTGAATGTGATTTGAGATGGTGTGCCAACAGTGAATTACATCACACTAGCACATCACCCCATGTACTCAAGTTTTTCAGGTATATCATTAGAGAAATCCATCTGGCTCCTTCACGTTGCATTAATCCCAAAATCCACATGAGCAGAGGAGAGGAGTCCATATCTATGTACCAAGAACTGAATGCATTATTTGGATGTACATGAATCATGAGTTTATTTTTCTTTCAAATATTACTTCTTCTGAAGTTTTGGATACAACATTTGTATTTACAAGATGTCATCTGCATCTGCAAACATCATAACAGGTTTTGGACAAATGCACATAATGGTGAAGGATTTGAATGTTTTCTTTTGCAGCAATTCTGTGTTCCTTTTAGTATTTCACCTTTAAACTTCCTTATAAGCCAATCAGTCCCAAAATAATTTCACCCAGACTATACTACATTCAGGGTCTAAGAGCTACATCCTTTGGTTTGTGCTATCACTAACTGTAACAACACTGACTGACTGTGCTACTCACCATTAGCACAACTATGGTAAAGAAGTCTAGAACCAATCATATGTAAACACTTGAACTGCCTGAAGGAAACTTTCTAATAGTATACACGGTGCTTGAAGTGGGCCGGAACGCAGCGGAACGCAGTTCCGGAACTTCTGTATCCTAAAGACTTGATTTTTTTTTTTCACCGCACAAATGTCAAATGTCGGAAAATTAGTTCCTGCACTTATTTTTTCCCACTTCAAACACTGAGTATACGGAAAGATTTATTGCTATCGAGTTTTACTTTATTATTTGGGGAGAACAGGTGTAAAGATTCTGGGGCCTTGATTTATGGAAAGAGATGAATGCAAGAGATGAAAACTCAATAGAAGGGAATGTAAGGGAGAGAAATATAACTTTTTTGCTATGGATATATATCTTTCTGTGAGTTACTTTTGACAAAAATATCTAGTAAATAAATAAGTGTAAATCTAAATGTGATAGTAATATTAAATAAAAACATCAAATGGCCATTTATAGCTGGTAGAAAGCAATTTATCAAAATCTGGTATTGTCAAGCTCTTGTTTCATATATGAGTAAGATGCATGCTTATTTGTTATATTATACATCACCCGTAGCCAGTTATTTTTCATATTTCAGTTTGAAAATTGTTGTCTTTTTTGCTCATCTATGTGACAAAAGCAGTAGGCAGAATCAAATCCGTGGAGTGACTAGTGCTGATGAGTATACTGACAGCAGTCAATTAGCCCTGTCTTAACACGCCTCCCGGCCAGAGGATTTGAAGTCACTTCAAGTGAAATCATTCACAGCTTCATACACAAGTGGTCCACTAATAAACCATCAAGCTTCAGCATCACCCTTTTCTATATATAGAAAAATGCACTCAATTTGAGGGGCTAATTGTGAATGGAATAATTCATGAAGGCCTGAGCAGAATTCCCCTGACCCATACCATGCAGACATAAAATTTTGCCATTTACTTGGAAGTCATGCGTTTGTCATGTGCACCGCTGATGGACAGCTTGGAGAATGCATTTCAACACAGCCGAGGTGTTTGGCAAAGTACATAATCTGGAATGTACAATGGTGCCCCGCCCCACCCTAGTTACCTAGTTACCGGAACGGTTTTAAGTATGAGAACCGAGGTACCACTGTACATATGCTGAGGGAAATATATGCACAGAAACAGAAAGGAATGGTGTTATTCAGTAGCTGTGAGTGCTATCTAACATTCCAGTGCTGATACCTTAACAGAAGTATGTCCATCCATCCATCCATTATCCAAACCGCTTATCCTACTGGGTCGCGGGGGGTCCGGAGCCTATCCCGGAAGCAATGGGCACGAGGCAGGGAACAACCCTCGATGGGGGGCCAGCCCATCACAGAAGTATGTAAGCTTCTAAATAAGCCTGTATATGTGAACAGAGAGTAATATTAATCTCCAGGAAAAGGCACTATTTTCTAGTGGATGGTTTTAAGCTCAACTCATCTGGCCATGTCACTGTGTTGCAGAGAAGGTTTAATGGGAGATATGGGGGAATTTATTTGATGTTCTCTCCAGGAATATTAAGTTAAGCGTGAGTGGCTGGCTGCTCTGTTTTGGAGGCCAAATCCCTTTGATGCCCTGCCAAGATCAAAGACTGAAGATTTGCTGCTATCTGCAGTAATTTCATAGTCCCCCCCACCCAGTTCTTTTAATCAGTTTTTTTCCTTATGCAAAACCATTCTTGCATCAAAAACTGTTTTTGTGACCAAAGCTATACACTTTATCTTTTAACTGAACTTATTAAGAACTTACCTATCTACGTGAGATATTGTATTGCTTATGTTTTCAGAAATAATGGTGTTTTATTATACAGAAATATGGTTGATTTCTTCTTGTCACTATCCTAGGATGCCTTCATTTTCATTGCTTCATTGCTGCAAAAAGAGCTCATTTTAGCTTGCAGTAAACTTCCCAATTGACAAAGGCAGTGTAAGGAACACATAAAATAAAATTAGATGGCATTATATGATCATGCGAGTATGTAAAACATTTATAAAATGTTAATGTCATTTGAATTGCATAATGGAGGGGAGGCAATCACTACTGAATGGGTTCATAAAAGGTGAATATAAGTGGTAAAATTGCAAGTTTCCCAGCTCAACTGTTATTTAATCAGTTTTGGGGCCTACTATATAGAGAAAAAACAATATATCATGTGGTTTTTATCGAAGGTGTTTATGTTCGTGGGAAACAAATATGCTGTGTTCTAACTCCGTACCATTGCTAAGTGAGGTAAAATTATAGTAAATGTAATAATGCTATTGGCACTACTTATTAGTGCCCACTGATTCAATGCCGCACAAAAGGCACTTGAAGGATTCAGTGAACTCATATAATTTTTCTGAAAAAAAGACAATTGCATTCCCACAATTCTAATTTTTTAATATCTGAGCATTGGAATCTAAGACTGATTCTCTGAATAAGATACCGAGCTTGAGGGAATAATGCTTGGTGGCTAGAACAAGGTGACAGTCAGGGTTACCAAATTAGGTGACATTTAAATAAGCCGCCAAAAGCCTTCTGGGTAACTGCATACATTTACAGGAGATTAATGGCTCACAGATCACTGCTCCGAGTCAGTGCAACTAAAGTGATGTCACCTACCTCAGTGCAGAAGATTTCTCAAATCACACTTGGTGTTAAAGGTCCTGTCATATCTAATCAAAAAGACCATTAGCAGAATTGCCAGTAGGCTACAAAATACTTTCTCTCCTAGAATTTAACCTATCATTAAGCACTACAGATCAGAAAGCTCATTAAAACACATTTTATTTATGGTACATTGCAAAAATAAATGATTTCCCAGAGTCAACTAATTTATAATTTTCAGTGGTACCTTGGAAAGCTCTAAGCACAGTAAATGTGGGTGTTTAAAATGACCTACATATAAAACAGCATTTTGTATTCCTATATAAAATATGGTGAACTTTATAACATTTCCAACAATTTAATTCAAAAAGTTTCATCCTCCATTTCATATTTCTCTATTAGAAATGCAACTTAAATGTAACCATTTGGGGTAGCTGCAATGAAATTACAGAAATTCTACTCATTGTATTTTTGCATGGCTAAAGAATGATGTGCATTAGTGGGCTCATCTTTTGGCTACAGGCTTGATATAATTACACCACAATCACCACGCTGCAATTCATATTGAGGAAGTCGCATAAATAGGTTTTTGGGAAGAAAGCAGAGTTAATTTTTTGTTAAACCTATACATTTTAACCCTTTCCAGCTAGAATTAGCGTATGTGTCACCAAACTGAACAGTGTTGATTACACACAAAAAACTAAAGGAACCACATCCATTTTACAGAATGCATCATCAAGTTTGTTCCAAGATTGTGGTCTGACTTGCACCCCTGCAGCACAAATCATATGCTGCATAAATGGAACCCTAATGAGGAGCACTGGCAGAATGTGTTCACCGTTTCCAGGAACAGCTTTCAGAGGCAACACTTCACAGCTTGGAAATCTCAGTCGGTCCACCTTGCAGTTCAGGAGTCATATAGCTTATTGCTTCCACAGTCCTTGTGTTACAGAGCTGATCACTTTCATTAAGGTGGCTGCTACCAGAGTACCAGTCTTCTTCTTTATTTTACCTGGTATGTTTCCTCTGTCTATCTATGCAGAGCAAATGCAAATAGAAAGACGCACACAGCAACATATCCAGCTGCACCTGCTAGTGCTTCTGTTCTGTGGTATCCCAGCTCCATCTACTCATCTCCTCATTTTCATAACAAAATGCAAATTATGCCCTATACCCAATTAATCACATTAAAAAATCCACCGTGAAGCCCCTCCATTAATCACATGACCCAGCACTCCCAGCATCACTGGCCCTCTCCCACACATGCACACCAGTCCTTTAAGTGACACCAAGTTAATACTGGGGAAGCAGGAGATAGATCCAAGGTAAATCCTTTAATAAGACCACATTCCCCGATGTTGTAAATTGCTTAATTATGGACATTATGACTTAATTTTCACCACTGTTAATACGCTAATACTTAACTTCCTCTACTCGTCAATACTGCTGTATATGCATAGACTAGGGATTAGATACCAAAGAGACTGAATGGCATACTAAAATATGTCAATGAAGGATATAGATCCCATGAAGTTAAGCTGTGTCATAAGTCGTGGGGCACGGACCTGGGAAGCAGACGAAGGATCAGGGAATAAGGGATTTAATTGGGAGACAGAGAAGGATAGAGTGCAAAACAAATAACTTCACTATAAGATGTCAATGACAGGACTAGGGAAACATACTTAGACGCGGACTTAAATACTGAAACTTAATCAGACAGGACTAGAGACAGCTGGTAACAATGGGGATTCCACACATAGTTTACAAGGGGGCGTGGCACACCGGAGGATTGGACGAGCAGGGTGTGACAAACCGTATATTTTGGTCTCCTTCATCAGAAGATAACCTGTGCAAATGGCCACTGGTGATGTACATGGCTCAATTCATCACTGCTAACCCCAAGACAGTTTAATTGCTACACAAATGCAACATCTGAAGGAGCCTGGATCGGATCATTCCACGCAACCCGTAGTATTCTTGTCCAGTATGTTATAGCTTCCCTATGGAGCTTAATGACAGTGTTGAGCCATCCTTGTGAGTCAGGAGAAACAGACTCGAAAAATTAGCCTCCCCTATCATTGTCATTAGTTTGGGTGCTTCAAATCTTTTAACATTCTTTAATCCAGGGATGTGTTGTTTAATAATCATATTTTTTTTTTCATTTCCTTAACTCCTCATAGCTATTTAAAGGAACACAATGATACTATTCTGGGTCCCATCCTGACAACTCATTTTCATTAAAAGCAGTATGAATATTAAGACCAGCTGGAGCAATGTGGTGATGTTTGAAAGATGTCGGCTTAAAAAAATAAGAAAAAAAATAAGTCATGATCTCGAGATAACGAAAAGAAAAAAAAAAGTCTATGCATATCCTCTACAGACTTCCGTACAATAATGTAATTACTTGCATTTTAAATAGGAAAAAAACAATATTACATTAATAATTTACTTATAAGGCTCATAAAATTTGCCTAATAATTTCAACCAAATGTGTGGAAATCGCTAATTCAGTGGTTCCCAAACTGGGGGGTGCGCCCTACTCAGAGGTATTGCGGAGGAGCGCACCAATGGGACAGCCTCAGGGGCATGTGCTCATTTTTTCAGGGACTCATTTTTGCTACTTTAATATAACAGCTGTTATTATGATTTATACCCTTAGCATGTCCCTGAATATCTCTATTTTGCTATAATAGAATGACTACATTGGAAAGCAGTGTAGGTTGGTCAAGTGGGCGATTGATTGAAAATGAATTTGCTGATGAGATGATAAGAACAATTTCGGAGTTTGTTGCCGAGATTCAAACACTCACTCACCAACAAGATTAGTAAAGTTTATTATATTAAACATATATTTAAATTGTATATTATTATTACAGCTTCAATTGTCCCAAACCAGAAAAAAAATCACTAGTCACAAGTGACGAGGATTGTAAAAAACTCATATCATCCCAGAAATGGACTGTTTCAGCTTCTGCAATCAGGCAGAAGGTTCTGTATCATTATGGGCAAAACAGAGGAGTTTTTATCCTCAGGTCATTCAGTCTATATTAATAATAACTGTCTGTCATTCTATACTGTTACACTATTACAAGGGTTTCTAAGCTGTTCATACTGTTGTGCAGACATTGAAAAATGCACTTTAATTTTATAACTTGCACATATGTAAATCTGTCTCAGATTTGTTTAATGTATTTCAAAGTTTTACTATTTTCCTACATTGTACTACAAATTTTATCTTTTTAACTTGTGTTCTTTGTTTTTTTGTTTAATTATTTAATGGAGGCACAGTCCAAAAGAGCGGTTCACTATACATTTTGAATATACTATAATGCATGTTGTACCTGTATGACTATGCATGTGACAAATAAAGAATCTTGAATCACCTTCCTTCACTCTGACTGTTCTCTATGCCTGTGTGTGCCAATTGAGGTGAAGTGGGCATACGTGTTATACAGTATAAAACTTCACAATATTGTAAGCATCTGGGAGTGTAATGCTCGTTGAACATCTCTCCAAGTTCGCTTGCTCTCTTGGAACCAGGCCTCGACTCTGGGTACGGTCCCTGTAGGGGCATCCCATGGGAACAGAGGAGGCTGAAACCATAGAACGCACTGGAAGGGAGTGAGATTAGTTATGGGGCTTACCCGGGAGTTGAGTGAGTACTCTGTCCAGACCAAATATTGGGACCATCGGGTAGGATCCATCTTTACTAGCAGTTTCAAGGCCTTAGACACTTCTTGATTCGTTCGTTTAGCCAGGCCTTTGGACTGAGCGTGGTACACTGTGGTCAGACTGAGAGTGATGTTAAGCTTGGCACAGAACTCCTTGAAAACACAGGAAGCGAATTGGGGCCCGCGGTCTGAAACGATGTCCTCAAGGATGCTTGTGACATGGAAGAGCTCCTGGACGAGCACATCTGCCAGTTCCACCGCTGAGGGCAACTTTGGGAGGGCGACCAGGCGGCACATCTTTGAGAATCAGTCCTATGCATCTGACATTCAATACATGCGCCTGCCTGGAGGGGGAGTATATCAAGATGTCATCAATATAAATGACTACAAATCGGTCGATCATGTCATGGAACACTCAATTCATAAAGGATTGAAAAATAGAGGGGCTATTAGCCAACCCATAAGGAATCACAAGATACTCATACTGCCCCCTACTGGTGATAAAGGAAGTTTTCAATTTGTCGCCCTCTTTGATTCTAACAAGGTTGTAAGCACTCCTTAAGTCTAGCTTGGTAAACAACCGCCTCCCAAACTGCTCCAGCGCAGAAGGGATCAGGGGAAGAGGCTCTCTCCTTTTTACCGTTACTGAGTTTAGGGCCCTGTAATCCACTACCGGTCTAAGACCCCCATCCTTCTTCTTTATAAAGAAGAAGCCAGCTGTCACGGGGGAAGTTGATGGTCAGATTTTTTTTTTAGAACTGATAATTCCTTGCTTCAACCCCTCTTGGATGTAGATCTCCAACGATTCTTGTTCCTGTAAGGAAATCTACCTCGCGGTAAGGGTGCTCCTTCCAGAAGATCTATGGAACAGTCGCTGTCACGGTGAGGTGGGAGACGAAACGCCCTTTTTTTACTAAAGACATCCAGATAATCTTGATACTCCTTGGGGATGATTATCAGATTCTCAGGTTCAGGGCTCTCTACACCTGTAGCCTTGCAAGGAAGAGACATACATTCATGAAGACATTGTTCAGACTAAGCTTCTATTTCTCCGGCTCTCCAATCCAGACGAGGGTTATGTCGTCTCAGCCAAGGGAGTCCTAGAATTAGAGGGTCTTTGGCTCTGTTTAGTACATACACTTCCATAGACTCTGTGTGAAATGCCCCGATCTGCATCACGAAAGGGTGTGTTAGCTGTTGTATAGTCCCTTCCCCCATGCATTCACCCGTGTATAATGATCGGATATGATAGATTACACAGGGGAGTCTGAAGTCGATGCGCTAGATCTCTGCTCAGGAAGTTCCCCGCTGCTCCACTATCGATGAGAGCATGCATCTTATAGCTCCTTCAAATCAAATCAAAAATCAAATCACTTTTATTGTCACATCACAGTACTGGTACAGTAAATGTGAGTGAAATTCTTGTGTGCGAGCTTCACAAGCAGTAGTGGTGTGCAATATAAGAAATAGGGAAATATATACAG
>JABFEA020000010.1:3201784-3213014 GCA_019775915.2 Cyphomyrus plagiostoma | reverse complement strand
ATATATTTAAAAATCAATTCAGCTCCCTCTTTACCACAACAGAATGGTACGGCATATGCATTGCTGCCGTCGCTGCACCAAGCCGTCTGTCGATCACCCACCCCTGCCCCTGTTAGTTCCTCATTAGTGGTTTGTACTGTATATACGTGCCTGCCCTCGCTGTGATCCCCAGTTTGGTCACTGTAATTGTTGTGGTTGACATTGCTGTCATTGCTGGCTGTTCCCAGTCCCTTCCTTGCCCTCCATTCCTTGTTTCAGTTTATCCTACTCCAGTCTTGTCCTTCTATCCCTTCATGGCCCTTTGCTTTCTGTTTACAGTTATTTTGTCCAGTAAAACCCTTGTCGGCTCAGTCCAATGTTGCCTCTGGGTCATGACTGTCCTGACAATTGTGACACTTGCAGACCAGCAAAGAATAGCATGCAAATACAATATACAAAAAAATTCCCCATTAAGATTGTTTAGGGGTACCTTACAGGTCAGGGCCTTATGCTATTGCTCTTGCTAAAGCCTGGCTGTGACTAGCAGAGTGTCAAGAGAAAAGCAAGTAGATGAATTGATTTTCCAATTTTAATGGATCTGTAATTGACCTCTGTAGGTCAATAATTTCAAAGAATTAAATAGAACCTCCTACAGTCTAGGGTTATGAATTATTGTCTAGCCTTGTTTGTTGCTGTAATTTTGTTTTTAAACACTTATATCCATAAATACCCTTTAAATATAAATTTGTAAATGCATCCCACTTAAATATAAATAGGTATATATTTCAGGTGTATAATCACCTCTTTAATCCTTTATATAGCTCTTTCTCAGCACATCAAAGAATGCTTTTAGAATGTTGATTCTGAAATAAATGATGACAGATTTTAGTGTTAGCATTCTGAGAACTTAATATCAATTCAGGCTCCATTTATGGCATACTACAGACCCCTCCCTGTAATCAGGTTGAACCTCACACTTCATTGAACGTCCTTGTGAAAAATTGATGCTTGGAAGCAACACCACTCAGAAGTGCTCTGTGAGTCAGAAAATCCACCCAGAATTCCAAGGTACAGATCAGTCTTGGCAAAAAGCAAATTTACTGTCATTCTCCTAAGCTGCATTATCTCTTTGTTCGATCACCAGCAATATTCTGATACGACTTATTTACTGGTATTGTTTTTTATTTACCAGGAACTTCACGTATTTAAACAGACCCTAAAGCAAAGAAGGTTGTCTCTCTTTTTTTGATTGGTTATAATATAACTGTGATGACCGAGTGTCAGCAAGCAGGGAATCAGGTGAGTAAGCCGTGAATACTAGCAAATGGGGTTTTATTCAGAGCGGGCAGGACAAAGGGGAGCACATGGCAAACTCACGGGCACAGCCAGAGGCAGGGCTGGTGCAGGAGGCCCGGGCATAGATGCAGGCGGAGGTGGTGCAGTCGGCGGCGTCGGGACCTCGAGCGTAGCGACAGACGTCGCAGCAGGCACTGCCAATTCTCGGCCAGCAGGGGACGCTGTAGCAGGCACCACCAACTCGTGGCCAGCAAGGGGTGCCACAGCAGCCAGAGCCTCAATGCGCGGTGTGGCAGCTGCCGGAACAAGCAGAAAATGCAGGACAGGTGGCGCCGGTGAGTCAGGCAGGACAGGGATGACAGGTGCCGCTGGGGGGTCAAGCAGAGGCAGGTCAGGCACAGGGAGGTCAGGGATGGGAGCGATGGATGGGGTTAGCATCTCACGTGCAGTTGTTTCCCTTTTAAGAGCCTGCGAGGCCGGCAGAATAGCGTCCTACACTACCCCGGCCCCTAGACGCCAGGCGCGCCGGCCAGTAATAATAGGCTGTCAGCTGTGGCAGCTCTGTGTCTTAATGCAGGCTTTGGGTACCTGAGGGGCAACGCCGTGATAACACCCAGGGTGATCGGGGATTCCCCTCGATCACCAGCAGGGAGAGGAACAAGAGAGAGAGGCAGCTCCCAGGACGATTGTTGGCGTGTCCTCTGGGCTTCTATCTTTCTGCTTTCTCTTCTTTTTCCTCCGGTTTGTTGCCGGCGGCAACTGGGTTGTTTCGGAGATGACAGACGACGCGACCAGCTGGGTTCTCACCTCCATTACCCTCTCCATCAGCTGCCGGAGATTCTGGCGTACCTTGTGTATGGGGTATGCATTTCCGGGCAGAGATACCTCGCTGATGAGGGTCCCGCTCCGGCTGGCTAAATCTTGTGCCACGGGGTCGATCTGAACCTCGGGCTGATTTAATCAATATAGCACCTCCTGCAGCAGACCAAGGCGCTGGTCCTCAGTCTGCTGCGGTGCATCTGGAGGGAGGTCTGTCATTCTGTGATGACCGGGTGTCGGCGAGCAGGGAATCAGGCAAGAGAGCCGTGAATACTAGCAAATGGAGTTTTATTCAGAGCGGACGGGAAGAAGGGGAGCACACAGCAAACTCACGTTAATGAGAGACCTGGAGAAACAGACTTGAACGCGGACTGAAATACACAAGACAAGCCGAAATAACAGGAAACGGGTGATCACAATCAGGGTAGCACGCGTAGGTAATGAGGGGGCGTGGCACACACGAGGATCGTACAAGCCGGGCGTGACAGTAACATTCTAGGCCTACTACTGTAAGCTCACCTGTATTACTATATTCTATTACTATTATTCTATTACTATTACTATATCCTATTACTATACCTATTACTATATCCTATTACTATATTCTAACTGCACAGTACCAGTGTAGTAATCTGCATGCCTCAGTATAACATGGTATGGAAACTGTGGTGATTTTTAGTTAGGATCAAAAAATTAAAACAGAAACACAGGGGGTTTGAAACTTATTTATCTACCTAAAGATTCCATTTGGTTCTTAAGAACAGAATAGAAGAACCCCTTGTCTTTTATGCATGAGGTGTTGCATAACTACTGTGCAGAAATGTAAATTTCTAACACTGTTGTACTGCATTTGTTTTTCATCTTAACTCTGAGTTTCTTGCCAAATAGGTTGAAAATAAAAAAATATAAATACAATTGTCGGATATTTCAGCAATGTTTTCTGAACAATTAAATTGCAATTAAAGATGAACCTATACTCAAATGTGGTCACCATGTGGATCAAAATCACCATGTATAGTCTCTCTCTGTTCCCTTCATTTAAAAGATGCTAAATTCGTAGGCTTCTTTGTCATCTTGGTAGGTTCCAGAATGCTAAACAATACTGATGTTTTGGTACAGCATGAATTTAAAGTGAACTGGCCCAAAGCACACATCAAAATCTGACATTGAACCTTACTGTCCCAGCCATATCACACAAGTACCCTGCGCTGATACAGACAGGGGCAGCATGAATAATATTCAGGTCATAATGCAACTAAAAACCATTTTAGACACTGGGCAGGAAGAGCAGAACCATCTGATTCAATGGCCCTTGTGAGGAAGGTGATGTATGTCTTAATTAATGATGATGGATAACATTTAATGGGTCAATTCTCCCAGTGGAGAAGTTGGGTATTCACAGGAAGTTGACGGCAAGAGGTTATCTCTGACCAAGACAGACGAATGGTCAGCTCCTGTTGGCTGCCATTGATTGTGAAAATTTGCTCTGGAGCACACCAGCACAACTAGAGGCGATGCTTGACATACAGCCCAATCAGAGAGCTCAGTTTTGCCGATTAGCTCTGATGATGATTCATCATGCTAAATGGGCCAAAACAGTACCAACGGGAACCAGCCATGTCCAACACACACCAACCAGAAGGGCAGCCACTGGCTTTGCCCTGACATGTTCCTGCCTAAGGGCACGGTGGTATGAAAGGGTTGAATCAATGATAATTGTGTTAACACTTCAAAGGTCTTCCTTATATTTCTGTAAGCCATCCTAGAGTATTTGAACATAGACAACTAACATCTATATATGTCTTCACAAAACAAAATCTCGTCAAAAAAAATCACACCACAATTGGGCAGAATCCAAAATACTGTTGCGGATATGTAGTTATTTGCTTGTTAAAAAGTACAATTAATAATACTCCCTAGGCGGGCAGAGTGCTTATGTGAAATATGAAATCTAATGAAAACAAAGCATTCCGTTCAGTCAAATCTAGCCAAATAAACTTAAAAGCCTGGGCTGAATACTATAGTTTTCAAGGCAATGCATTAATTCTACAGGGAATGGTCTCTGAATGGCTGGAAAAGATATACTGTGTATTTTGCCTTTTTGATGATATAATCCAATTTACACAAAATAACTGCAAACATATTATAAAGAAGCATTCTTCGCCTTGCTTAATTCTAACAATAGAGTAAGCAGCAATAATTCCTTACTGACCTCATACTTTTATGCTGAATAGATACCATTTATTGGCTGCTCATTGGCTGTTAGGTATGCTACATCCTCTGTGTGGTTTCATCAGAAAACAGAAGAATATGCCCTCATCATGTTCTTACAATTACCTGTGTGGCATTGGTCATGTAACCTCCCTGATTGTTGGTAAAACATGGCCACCTGTTAAGTTACAGCACGTATGCACAGCTGCATATCTACAACTGGTTGGAGTTTTTGCTTGTTATATATGTGAGCTCCCTGATCTAAGATCTGCACAATGTCATCATGCCCAGCTCAGCAGACAAGGGTAAGTATGACCACATCATTCTTCAGCATTTCTTTATGCTCTAAAATTCTTTTCCGTACATATGTTTCCACAATACTTTTTCCATTCTTTGTCCAAAATACATCTTTTCTCACAGCTGTCGAAACCATTTATGACGTGTCTGTAAAACCTAAGATTCTGCCTGCAGTAAAAATTAAATAGCGCCTGAGGGTATAGGTATATTTCTACATTACTAGAAGTCATTAAAAGTTATAAATGAATAGGATAGGAAGGTAATGAACAGGATTCAGGTAACATGTTTAAAAATTAGTGAAATATTTGGATGTGCATGAGAATGAGAATACAATCTTGATATACAGGCTCAATCTAAATTGTCTTTAAGGGCATTTATTTTAAATCCTTGATAGGTGCACTTCTTAATTTTCCAGTGCTTCCTGTTTAACAGAAATAGCACTGGAGTCACTTTTTCCATTTCCTGTTCAGTGATGGTAGTCATCTGCTCTTCTTCACTATCACAATGAATTAATTGTCACTGTAATCTAATGTTTAATCTGCATTTTAAGAGTACATATGATAACACACCTTCTTATTTTAGCCCTTATCATGGCTATAAAGAATGACTCATAAATGATCTGGAAAGTACTGGAATACTGTAACTGTAGATAACTGGAGGGATCCTCTTACAGGGAGTAGTAACCTTGCCATCAACATCTCACTGCCCTTCCAAATCCTTGAATAGAAGCTTTCAAATGTATATACAGTATGGTTATCCTTGGATAAATATTTGTGGGAGACTCAATCCACGGAACTGGACAAACAGCTGTAACATGGTTGCTACAGAGTGATTGCTAGCTCACTTGGAAAAGAATAACATTTTGTAACATTAATGAGACCTTGCCTTGCTTAAAAAGGGCCTTGTGTCTCTCTGAAGATGTTCATTTGTATTGTATGAAAGCATCACTGTCGTTCCTGCCTGCTGACAGAATCAGTAAGTAAAGGCATCAGTGTGAGTGGCCATGTGTCTGCATATCAACTTTTTACACTGTCAAAGCTTTTCGCTGCAGTTAAGTAGTTAAAGAAACTGATGAGGAACCATGTCTCCAGAGCTATGAGGAGTTCTGGATTTTGTTATATCTCATATCTTTCTTCTCAGTCTTGAACTGGTCTCAGACTACAGCAACTATGGTATGGAATTTTCGAGCGAGGCACAAGACCATTTTTTCACCAAAGAGCAATATAAACAATATCCCAACTTCTAGTCACATAAAATTTAAACAATATATAAAATGAAAAACTTCAATACACTGTTGAAAAGGAACATTGCTTGATTGTGTTAATTTCTGTGATGTGTACAATGAGAACCAACCATACTGTAGTCTTTTAAGAGCAGACAACCTATGCCACTGATCATCAACTGGCCAGCTGAGCCGTTCAATCCAGCCCGCGACTGGATTCCAAAATTGTGAGGATCAAAAAGAAAATAGTGGTCCACACTATTAAAGCAACTAAAAATAACAACTGAGTCTCGTGTCAGAATAAGGACCATTTATGACTATATTTAGACATTTAGACATTTTAAACATAATGTTAAACCAAAATTAGATTTTTATCTGATTTTCTTCTTGGGGGTCCGGCTCCCAAGGAGACTGTCCGGTAAAACTCTGGCCCTCTGACAAATATAGTTGATGACCCCTGATCTATGCCCAAATGCTGAGCAAGGTTGGTTGAGTTAGTGGAGCACAGTTTTTCTTCTGTTGTGAATAGAAATGGCACTCTTCCTGTATATTATGGTAAAGAATAAAACACAGCATACCAATCTGAACCAATACAGGACATATGCCGCCCTCCACTTTTGGGCCGGGCAAGCATTCCACCCCATTCCCGTTCCTAGATTAGAATAGGCTTTAATTTTAGGTTCAAACGTTTAAGGCCATTAAGCAAGGCATGTAAGGACAGGGTGGGTGCATGCTTCAGTTTCATGAGGCCCTAATCATGGTGTATGCTAAATGTGTTGCTTTACACTTCAAATAACCAGCCAGTATAACCAAAGAAAACTGACATGGACTTATTTTTTAACTAGAACTCCCACATCCATCCTTACATCCATCTTTTATACACCTCTCATCCTGAGTGTCTTCCGTGAAAGCTTAGCAGTGGTATAGTATTCAGTATTTCTGATTAAATACTAATGTTTGAGATGAAAGGATTGTCATGCTGAAATAATACAATTTTGCTTTTAAATATTTCCAGGTGGTGATGATTATAGTAAATAAGTATAATTAAAACCATGGTCTCAAAAATTTACTAGAATTGGTCTTTGCTCATTCTCAACCCTTCCAATTCTCGGTCTTGACTTGGTCTCAACCCTCCAAAGTCTTAGTCTTGACTTGGTCTTGCTTTGAAAGTCTTAAAGACTCCCCCAAAGTCTTGATTTTGACTCAAACTGTACCTGTTAAGGTCTTGGTCATAAATCTGACTCAATAAAGATGGTCTCATCCCCATCAGTACTGTGTGGACTGGATATCAACACACTTGGGTCAGGAATCCCAATCAGTGCTATACCACTTCCATAATTCCCCCCCTTCCCCTCCATAACTCAGCATGACATGGGGCTGGACCAGATGTGATTTTTATTTCCTTTACAGAGGAAATAGAGCAAACATTGCAGGGGATAAGGCACAGGTATAATTAAATATCATATCAAACTCCCTCTCTCCTCCATCCCCAGAATTCTCACAAGGCAGGAGAAGTGAAGTAAGGTGATGTGATACACCGTATGAGTATTAACATATAGCATGAATATGTAACAGGATTGTTTTGGTACATGTAATGACATTTGCAAAAAGAGTTAAATTATCTTTAGGTAATATAACTCAAATTATAATGAAGCTACCATTTCAATACACTACAGAACAAACCTATGGCAAAGAACTGTGTGATGGTTACACTTCTATTAGCTTTTATACTTTAAGTAAATGTGAAGGGAGAGAATTATCCCAAAGGAAGCAGCAGTTCAGCAATATGGTGCTGATCCACATCCTAGGTTAGCCAAGCAGCACAAACAAAACTCCATAGGTGGGGGTCAGAAGGGTAACTAGACAATAGAGTTCCCTGTGCATCTACATGATGGTGCGTTCCTGGTGCATAAAAACATTTTTAATGGAAATCATTTTGAATTTTTTTCTAGGAAACCCAACAGTATGGCTTATGTAGCCAGTACCATTAAACACAGCCCTCTGGGCATAGCGGTGCCTTTACACAATTCCTGAGACCAAATTGCATTTGCATTTAAATGCTTTGATAGGTGCTTCCCACTCAAACTGCCATTGTTTAAGCCCACCCACTTTTCTTCCGATTCGGCACAAAATATCCCCATTAAATTGTTTGGAGGTTATAAATGTTTTTGAGACACAGTAAATTAATTTTGTAATTCATGAATAGAATTGATAGGAGGCATGGATTTCTGCTGAAAGAGCCATTCCAAGCATGTTAGCTCATACCCAAATCATAGCTATTGACTACATATGTTCCAGCTTTCCACAAGCGGGCAGAGCCTATCCCAGGAGCAACGGACACAAGGAAAGGGTACCCATCCACCATCAGGCAGGCATGCTTGCATACACACACACACACAAATACACATGTCGGGTACACATATCTTTATATATACGTATATGTATACCCACTCACTCACTCTCTCACACACACACGCAGCAGAGACTCAAACTCTGGACTCCAGAGATGTATGAGGCAGCAGTGTCTACCTCTGCACCACCATGCCACTTGTGCTGTATATGTTATCTGTACATACTTTCAAAGCCAGTAAAGATTAAATTTCATTATACAGTGTCATCTAGCTGCAGTCTCACCTTCCAGTAATGCAAGTGACTTGAGCAGTTAGGACATCCTGAATCAGAATCAATAAAGCATGAATTATAGTGGAACCAGCAAGGACTTAAAATTTGTTCTGACTTTTTTTCTGTTGGCATTAACCAATAGAACACAGAAGACGTGATACTATTTATACCTACAGTGCTTGAACCTGCCTGTCAGTTTAACCTCCTCTTCTAATTCATAAGGTATTGTTAATTGCTATATTCCTGACTAATCTGTAATGCAATTCTCTTTTATGAACCTTCAATGTTCCCACACAAAATACCAACATAACATCCCAGACAGCACGGGGCCTCACTGGCAATTAGTGGCCTGATGACTGATTGTACATAACTGATATTCTTCTACTAGAAGGCTACCTTAAGCAAGCTGTTTGCTAAGAATCTAGACCTAATTGGAGAACCAGTTTCTCCTTCAATTTTCTTCTGCCTCAACTGCAATCCTGCTACTAGCAATCTTTGATTCAGTTACCCTCCAACATTGTCTGTCCCGTCAGCCCCAGTCTGGTCATTGATGTCATCCCTCCTGTGGCATGTGCTTGTCCCTGTGCTAGTCTATGTCTGACCCTAAGCCTCTCTCTCCGCTGTTTCCTGTGCTCCCTATTGGATTCCCATGGTCTTATTTTGTTTTGTTCCTTGATCCATTGTGTTTAGCCTAATAAAGCCCCACACATTTAACCTTATGCGAATTCTCAAGTCTCTCCTTTCTGTGTCATGAGACTTGGTCGTCAGTTCCATCGACTCTGAAGCTGACAGATCTGGCTGGGCGACCAACCCCAGACCAAGTCGGGGAGCCAAAGGTGGTGGATGGGAGGAGGTGGGTGAACTGAATAGCTGTAACGGCAATGAAGTGGGTAACTTCAACCTGGGATGAAAGTCAACATATAAAAATATTGCTGTCTTGTGATTACTATACATTTCCAAATGGTCCAACATTTCTGTAATGTCCTCATAGACCTCTGTTTCACCAATGCAGAAGGGACAACAACCCCAAGTGTAAGGCAGGACTTCAAGAAAATGTGTCCAGTGCTTCATGGAACTGTGGTAATTTTTCTGCATAATTTTCCATGCCCCAATGCCCCATTTTCCAAGCTATTCAGCTGTATATGATATAATTCATCTGCATTTGGAAAGATGGTGATGATGTCACTTAACTCATAACCAAATTATCTCCTCTAAGTTTTAATTGAAGCAAGAGTAGTTTATTCAGTGTAAAGAAAATGGATAAAAGCATGAGGGATCCATTGCAACAATAAGATGGTTTTTCCTCCTACAAACCAGTTTGAAGTGCTGTAGAGCATAACAGTTTAATAAGGTGAGAGCGCACCACAACTATTGCCAAGGATGAAGAACAAAAACTGAAATAATCATGCTGTTATTCCGCAGGAATTGGAAAAAGTTACTAGTGCTGTGCAAAAGGCAGATTTGGCATTCAAGTGTGGCCCCTTTCCACATCCATCAGGCTGATAAGGTCTTCAGCTGTAGGTTATGGTTTTTATAAGTGTTTTTTGTCATGAACACTGGCAGCAATTTCATCTCAACTGTCCACTTCCAGTGAGCCAGTGGAAATACCCATTAGGAACTTGTGAAAATTTGACACCTGTTAGGAAAACACATTGTTTGTCAATACGGTATGACTGATAAACTTATAAATACGAAAATGAAACACCCATGAAAACCTCTTGAGTTACAATAGTGTGACACATACTCAAATGAGGCTACTATTGATGTGTGAAAAGCAAGTGTGAAAAGCTTCTATAATCTTCAATGTCTGTAACAATTTATCCTTTGAGCAGTTAGCTATGCCTTCTGGACAAGATTGCATTTTTGTACAGTATGCTGCTTAGAGTTTTCTTAGGATAATAGCATATAATGCCAGTTTTATATGCTACAAAACATTACAACAAAACACATAAACAATGAATTATAATTTAATGATAACACTATAATATTAATAATGTCTTTTCTATATGGATGTTAATGTAATTAACAAAAATGTTAGGCTTTTATGGGGAAGATACAGCAGATGTGGATTCCACAGTGATATTCCAGGTTACGTTATTTAATCCCGAGAAGCTCTCAGAATGACTGCAGGAAGGGAGATGATAACAGGCGGACAGGAGTCTGCTGTCACTGAAGTCCGCAGGAGCTCGTCTGACAGCTCATACTATAGCCCGTCTGAGATCCCAAAATGACATACGACAGTGAGCTGGCCTCACTCTGTCCATCAGTATTCCAGGCAACAGTACATGGCCACGTTCTTCATCCTCCCCCAAGCTCTCCTCTTCTCATTTTGTCAGGCAAGTTTCAGACTGTCCCTTTTTTGATAATTACTCCTCGTTTTTTTCTTTATCTTGCCAACACCTACTGATTTATTTTCCAGCTTTTTGGAATATTAGGTGATACCTCCCCAGGAATCAGGTCCCTTAGTAGTATTTGAAAATTCCTGCCACCCCCCCCCCCCCCCATTGCCTGTTTTGCTACAAAATCATAAAGTAACTGATGCACACACTGTGAAGCAGCAAAGTGTCCATGAGACAAATGTATTCTCTCCTTATTTTAAAATTTAAAATTTAAAAAATTATAAAATAGGAAATATACCTGAACTGTTATGTCCATGGATTTAAAGGGAGAAAAAAAACACAACAAGCAGTGTGAAAGCATGAACACACACTGTAAACCCTAACAGTTCTTGTAACTTATTAACATTATCTGTTCAGCACTTAAAACTTGGTATTTAGTAGACAC
>JABFEA020000010.1:3178932-3193614 GCA_019775915.2 Cyphomyrus plagiostoma | reverse complement strand
TTTAGAGCTCTTTTAGAGTTAAAATACTGGAAGAAACTTTTAACATCATCCTTAGCCTCCAATGCAATCTTCCTTTCAACATTCCTTTTAGCTCGTCTAATATTTTTTAACTCAGCCTGTAGACTTAGATACTCTTGCTTTATTCTGTCATCATCAGTTATTTTCCATTTCTGAAACAAAGCCCTTTTCTCCTTCCTCTTAAATGTCACTGATTTTCCACTAAAGTAAAGGCCTCAAAATCGCTTTATCGCATGACATACAGCACATGTAGAATGTCCCTGTGCATTGTAAGCTGGGCCTGGCAGGGCAATGATTGAGGGAAGAGTGCATGCACCTGTGACAGCAATGCCAGGCTCTGCTTCCATGCTGGCTACTGTCCCACTCAAACACAAAGCTGACTGGAGTCTTAATCCAAAATTTGAAAAATATTTTTCCCCCACACACAATCATCATCATTTTCTCCTGCCTTGCCCTAAAGCACACTCAGCAGGTGCTGGACTGCTGATTCATTTTAGAGAGTTTTTTGATCAACCAAACAGTGACCTTAAATTTAAGAGATCTGGCTGACCCTCCATACACAGCCCATACTGCTTTAAAAAAAGCTTTTGCAGATAGGCAATATACCTCATATTTTTGCACATTCCCATCCATCTATGAGTTTTCTAATTGCTTACCATGAACAATGAGTCCACACATATACACTTTAAAATACAAGTGAAACCGTTCATAATAAAGTCAAGTACATTTCAGTATAAAGGTGTTAATAAAGGAATATTAAATTGCAGTCTAGCCTTGACTATGTCATTGTGTAATAATTACAAATTATTTATTGTAAGGGGCACTGGTATGTGAAACTTCAGAAAGCTACCATTGTCTGCTTTGCATCTTGCTTACTTTGCTGCTTCATGATGACCATTTCTGTCATTACAGTCAAAAAGCATTATCCCACTGATAGTGCTCATTTGTTCTGTAGAATGGTTGATTATTAGATCACTGTCTGGTTTTTAACAATCAGGACATGCGGCTCAATTTGTCAAAGAACAAAAAAAAAAAAAAAATGTTTCATTATCTGGGATGTATCATCTTTCACAGATCAGCAACAGAAATTTCTAAAAGATACACATTGAATGCATGTGAATGCATGTCTTTGGGCCATGGGGTAAAACCACAATAACAACAGGAAGAACATGCAAACTCCACACGTGCAAGGTAGGGGTGAGATGCGTGTCCTCAATCCACCAAGCTACCCCCAAAGTAATCGAGCCCTCAAGCAGCTGACTTCCAGATGCAACATTCTCCCACATGAGGTCCCCATGAAGACATTCAACAGATGATGTCCAGGAGTTTGTTTGATCATGATCAGTACTTCCTAAATGATGTCTATGCAGTATCTAAAGCATGTCTTTTATTTCATTTTGCAATTAAAATAGTAAGAGCTTAACAAAGCTTGGTTGACAGTAAAATGGTAAGATGTTGGCACGCCTTTGTCCGGCAGCAAATGTGCTGTTTTTTGCATACAGGCGTTCTCATGTTCAACCTTGATTCTCTTCTCTCGCTCTTACATGTACAAACATATACAGTAACAAAGAGCTAAAAAGAGATATTTACAAAAGGTAAATATAAGAAAAAACACCCATGGCAAGTAGACATGGTGATTCAACATTCACTACAGCAGCCTGGCCATTGTTCAACCAAGAAACAACACAGACATAATTAAGAGTGATTTTCAGGTATCAGCAGGAGATTTAGGAAATATGAAACCCTCACGAAAATAACAAATCAGGCAGAACACTATCTTACACCATCTCAAGGCCCCCTACAGAAGCAAGTTTCCCATGTAATAGACTGGCTGATAGCTATCCTAGAAACAGCCAAGAAGTGGACAACCTACACTGTCAGTTTCAAACTGTGAAATGTGTAATAAGTAGTTCTTTTGTAAAGAACAGAGAAAACAGTTCACATTCACTACAATTTCCCAACCTATTGTTTATAAGCCAATATGAGTGACATCTCAGTGACAATTTGGGTTATGGGTATAATATTAATATGACCTTCAGTGATAAATGTTTAGCTTTTACCTGTACTATCTAGAGGTGTAACAGTAGAAAAAAATCTTGGTTCAATATGTACCTCAGTTTTGAAGTCACCGGCCGGTAAGTTTTCGGTACAGCAGAAGTAAATAAAACAGAACATAGATTGCTTCTTTTCTAACTTCTTTATTAAACAGTTGGCTTACTGAACAAAGTATGATGGTCTTTCTTAAATAAAAAAACTCTCTGTCAATACTACTGCAACCTACTAATAAGTTAATGTTTAATTAAAACTACGTCAATAAATATTCCCACAAGTAAAGTCAGATCCATTAAGGTGCACATTTAGAAAATAGAGGCTTTTAACTAAAGGTTAGAAATGTGCAGCATAAATATTGTCTCAAAAAATACAAAGAATAACACAATAAATATCCACTATGGGCCGGCATTAAAAAAATACCTGTACTGTACTAGTCATGGTGGAGGGTCTTCAAGTGCTGGTTCATCTATGTTCACCATAACTATGTGTTCCTGTGTAGAGGTGTGCTTTCATTTGCCCCTTTCTGAATGTTACTCAGGGGAAACACAAAAACACACAAAGGTTCTGCATTTGTTGCTTTCCTTCTGCACATATGCGTACCAAACTGAAAGACCCATACCAAAAATTTTCGGTACAAATACATGGACCGTCATACTCCTAAGTACTGTCATATCTGATATAACAGGAACTTACAAAAAGAAAAAAGAACAGATTCTTAAAGATGAGTCTAAATAACCTAATAATTAGAATACAGAACAGCTAAAAAAAAAAAAAAATATACAATTGTATGCATAAATAAAAAAAAAAAATCAATACTTTGAACTGCCATACAAAATCAGAGGCACTGATTTCTTGTTATTCAGCACTGGAGCAGAGCTTAAGAACACATCCAGAATCTGCACTCAGAATGGATAACTTTTGCACTGCGGAAGTCTGGGTTCCCCTTGGATATAATTAATGTATTTTTTTTTTGTTTGTTTGTTTATCTCCACTGGATTCTTGCAGGATTTATTCCACGGATGGAAATTGGAGTGTTAATGGGACATGTGGATTTTCCAAAAACTGCACCGGCAGATGAACGGTTTGCGTGATGCCGAGAACATCCCCGAGTGTCATGTGTCAACCATGTTGCCTAAAAGTACAGTAAGACATTGCATTTGTCATCCCAGCTATCCAGTTGGAAATAATTGTACTCTACCGATTTTGTATGTATTTGGGGTAGTGAAACTGGTGTTAGTGACTTAAGCCCAGGTGAAGTAAATGGGTATGTGATGATGATGTAACTTTGGGATCCAATTGGTTTCTTCATGTTACGGTTTCAGTTCAAATAAAACATTCAAAACTCTTTTATGGCAGTCGTGGGTCTGTTTTTTTATTATTTATTATTATAATGTCACACGTAACAATACTTCTGCTTGTTTGAATGTATCTAAATCAACTTTAGATATTTCCCAGTAGCCAAAATGTATGTTGTTCGGCTTTTGAAAACCATGTGAACATTTTTCATTGTGACGAGTTCTGCTGTGATCTGAAGACAGAAGTTACTTTCCCCCTAAACTGTAAGGCATAGTTCTGTGTTGTCTTCTGCACATTATTTTCAATATTTACCAGCTATAAAATTCCCTCAATAGTCATGAACTGCTCTGCAGACAACCACCTTTGACTCTTGCTTGTAAGTTTTCCAGGAAACAACCACAAAGGTGACATCCACCAAAGCTCTCATAATGCTTTGTAACATGGGGCAAACAGATCCACATTATAACATACGTTTGAGCTGTTCCTAGTAATGCCCTGACAGCTCTTGCAATTAACCCTTGTTCTTGGCTCTTTGTAAGCCATTTTTTAATGCCTTAATCACCAGTTCATGGACCATAATAATGTATAAAAAGCAAAGAAAATACAAAAGTATATATGGTTAGTGCGTGAACATATGATGCACAGACATGCTTACACATCTAAAAATATTGTCCATCCATCCTTAACTTATTGTCAATGTGCATTTATGCAAACAGGTTTGCAGGGATCTATATCCTGGAAGTGCATGATAGCAGGAGTAAGCCAGTACAATAATTCAGTCACATATTTACTTGAACTTATGGAGCGAAGGAGAGGTGCCATAGCATAAATTGTGACTAGTCAGCTAAAACAGGTATACGATGCTGAGAGAACTAAAACCTCCAGTTGTGACAGACACTGAGTTTGTACAATCTTATGCAAAAGTTTGCCCACCCCTTGATAAATAACAGATTTTGGTGATTTTGTAATTGAAACGATGTTAACGCAGTCTCTCTAGGAAATGGAAAAAATGCACAATATTTTCAGCAAACATTAATGCAGTTACTTTTTATGCCATAAAATGAAGAAAAATAAAAACATTATTATTTTGGCACTAAGTAAAAGTTTGGGCACCCTACATAATCAGTACTTAGTAACACCTCCTCTGGCAGATATAACAGCTTGCAAACACTTTTTAAAGCCAGTGAGAGTCTTTAAATTCTCATATTTGGGATTTTCTCCCATTCTTCCTTGCAAAAGGCTTCTAGTTCTGTAATTTTCTTTGGTCGTCTTGCATGCACAGCTCTTTTAAGATCTACCAACAAATTTTCAATGATGTTTAAATCACGGGACTGTGATGGCTATTCCACAATCTTCAGCTTGCATCTCTTGAGGTAGACCATGGCGGATTTTGAGGTATGTTTAGGATCACTGCCCTGTTGTAGAAGTCATCCTCTTTTCAGCTCCAGCTTTTTTACAGATGATGTGATGTTTGCTTCCAGAATTTGCTGGTATTTAGCGAAATCCATTCTTCCCTCCACCTGTGAATTGTTTCCTGAGCCACTGGCTGCAACACAACTCCAAAGCATGATAGATCCACCCCCATGCTTAATAGTTGGCAAGGTGTTCTTTTCATGAATGGCTGCTCCTTTTTTCCTCCAAACATGCCTTTGCTGATTGTGGCCAAAAAGTTCTATTTTAAGTTCATCAGTCCACAGCACTTGTTTCCAAAATGCATCAGGCTTCTGTAAATGTTCTGTTGCATACGTCTGACGTTGGATTTTATGATGGGGATGCAGGTAAGGTTCTCTTCTGCTGGCTCTTCCATGAGGGTCATGCCCGTCTAAGCATCGCAGCACCGTGGAATGGTGCACCACCACTCCTGAGTCTGCTAAATGTTCCTGCATTTTTTTTGCAGTGAAATGGGGGTTTTGATTTGTCTTTCTGACCAACACACGAGCTGTTTTCTCCAAGAGTTTTCTTGGTCGTCCAGATCTCATCTTGACCTCCACAGTTCCCCTGAACTGAAATCTCTTAATTACATTTATCACTGTGGAAACTGCAAGCTGATAACGCTTTGCTATCTTCTAGTAGCCTTCTCCTGCATTGTGGGCATCAATAACTTTCATTTTCAGAGTCTTACACAGCTGTTTAGAGGAACGCAAGGTTACTGAGTGTCCACAAGTGTGTGCAGAAGGTTTGAAGAGTCAGAATATTTGTAAAGCTTTGAAACTGGCACCAGCTGACATTTACTAATGACAGCTGTTGCCATGCATCAGATCTAACGAGCTGATTAAGATCTGAAACCTTGTAAGAAAATCTGAAACTCGTAGGGTGCCATAGTAATGTTTTTTTTGTTAAATTTATGGCATAAAAAGTAACTATGCATCAATGTTTGCTGAAAGTATTGTGCATTTTTTTCCATTTCCTAGAGAGACTGTGTTAACAACTTTTCAATTACAAAATCACCAAAATCTGTTATTTATCAATGGGTAAATGGTAAATGGACTGCATTTTATATAGCGCATTTCTACAAAGCGCTTTACAATTTATGCCTCACATTCACCCATTCACACACACAATCACACACCGGTGGCGGAGGCTGCCATGCAAGGTGCCAACCTGCACACCGGGAGCAATTTGGGGTTCAGTGTCTTGCTCAAGGACACTTCGATGGGGTCAGGAGTAAGCAGGGCTCGAACCTGCAACCCTCTGATTGCCGAACGATAGCACTGCCTTCTGCACCACCAACTTCCCCCAATGGGTGGCCAGACTTTTGCATAAGACTGTATATCTGTGCACTCAGTAATGTAGTGAAATCGAATTTAAATTTAACAAAAGATGTCACAAAGGTCAGGTTTCCACCTCCACTCCAAGGATGTTTTAAAATGCCATGAAATTAATTTACTGATATAGTTTTTGACAGGAATGGTTAAAATGGTTCATGCATCAAGTGTCAAATATATTGAAATTGCAAAACTAATTAGGGTTAAGAATCACTGGTAGGAGAAAGATAAAACCGAAAGATGGAGTGGCTCCATGCTCCCCCATCATGTTTTCCACAAACAAAGGTGAACATTTACTATAGTTGCTTGAACTGTACAGATCAGTATTGTAATTTTGGAAGCAATACCGCAGGGGATTCTCAAATCACTGGGGCTGACTCCTACCTCCGGAGGGAGACGATGCAGGAGGCGCAGGGAGAGGCAGCTGAAGGGGGGCAAACGAGTGGATTTGCTAACTAGGATAAAAGCTGCTCCACGTGAAAGCCAGAGCAACACACTTCTTGCTAATATGTGCAATAATAACCACTGCCACTGTGCGCTGGGCATTTATTATTATTATTTTTTAACAACACTGTCTATCGAAGGGCCATTTAAACATATTTGTACAATTATATTATTTATAGCTTCTGTTTTGTATTCATTTTGTATTTATTAATGTACCTTTGGGGTTGTAATAAACGTAATATCTTTGTGTTACACAATGACAAAGTGCTTGAACTGGTATTAAGAAAACATACTGGTTCTCTGAATTGCCATTCATTATTGCTGAAGCATGCTGAGCTGATGCAATATTTCTGGACAGAATCACAAACACCAATACTTCACACCTGCTATTGAATACAAAGATAAAAAATCTAAAGAAATACTGCTGGTTCCTTCTGACCTGTACTGGCAATAAGTAGATATTCCACGCAAGGCAAAATGAGACAAAGGGTCCTCATAAACAGATTTTGCTGGTCTTAATTATTCTCACCTGTCTTTTATTTAATACCTGTTCATAGCAATTTACCGATTAATATATCAGGTGATTATGGTTAATCAGAGTTAAGGGAATTCAAAAGAATGCTGAACATGACATGGAAATTCACTACTGACTTTAAAAATTTAAATGCCAAGACTTACAAAATCTTTGAATCTGTAGTAAAAAATTAATCGAGGGATGCCTCAATAAAGCATCTGTCCTCTGGAAGCACCAATGGGACAGCTGACAAAACCTGTTCTGCTGCTTTCTCCATGGCACAGCAGAAAAATAAGAAACAGTGGGGGTTAACTGCACTAGCGGCTTCAGTGTCAACACCCAGTACATCGATGATTGGGTTGGTTTACATGCACTGGCATAATATTCTTACCTCGTCCTGCTTTAGCTTTTTAGTGGTGTTGTTGCTGAAAGAAAAATGGAAATATCGGTTAATTATAATGTACGCTCACTGGCCACTTCATTAGGAAAACATTTCTTATTCTGCTTGTTTTGCTCTCCGAATGTGAATTGTTCATGACTCAACAATGTGCTGGACTCTTTCTTAATCCTGAGATTCTGGTTCATGTAGACATAATTGCATCATGAATTTGCTGAACAATTTTCTGGCTGCACTTTCATGCTACAAATATCCCATCAATCAAAAGATGCTCTGTTGGACTCAGTTCTGGTAACCATGGAGGCCATGGAAGTTCACTGACCTCTCATTCATGGTCATAGACGCAGTTTGAGATATGAGTTTTGTGACATGGCGTGTTTTCCTGCTGGAGGTAGCCATTAAAAGAAGCATAAATTGTGGTCCCAAGGGATGCACTTGGTCACCAACAATTGGCCAACTCAGACAGGCTGTGGTATTTAAATGCTTGATTGGTATTGGGGGACATAATGTGTGCCTAGAAATCATTCCCTACATCATTATACCATCACCACCAGCCTGAACTGTTGACACAAGGCAGGTTTGGTCCATGGATTCATGCTGTTTATGCAAAATCCTGACCTCACCATCTGCATTAGACAGCACAAATCAAAATTCATCAGACCAAGTGACATTTTTCAAACCTTCAACTGTCTAGCTTCCTTGGGTTTGTGACACTGTAGCCTCATTTCCTGTCCTTTGCTGACAGGAGTAGAACCCGATGTGACCTTCAGCTATTGTAGCCCAACAATCTCAAGATTCAACATGTTATACACTGAATTCAGATATGGCTGTCTGCTCACCATTACTGTGAACAGCCTTGCCGTCATTTGAACTAGTTTGGCCATTACCCTCTGACCTTTCTCATCAACAAACTGGAATTCACTGGATGTTCTTTACACCAGAGCAGCCACCAGCCAACCAGAGCAGGGACATCTGGCCTGGAGACATGCACCTGGCAGACGACGTACGGGAAAACCTCCAGGTGGCTTAGAGGAGTAGCAGCTGAAGCGATGATGTGACAGGTGGACATGGTAGACATGGCCCTAGAGCTCGCTGATACCTGGAAGGTGGAGGAAAATGTGGAGTCTCCGAAAGCAGGAAGACCCACCGGGGAAACTTCCTAGGGGCTACCCTGATCTCCGCTACTTCCACTGCTGGGTGTTGGGAGATGCCCCTCTCAATTCTGGACACAGCGGTGTTCACCACAGACGTACCCGAAGCTTGCATCGCTGCCGCTAAGCTGCCAGCACCAGTAGCTCACCCCTTCTGGGGAACATGTCTGGCTTTTAAAGGGGCCAGGTCGGTTGGGGATGCTATACCACGGCTCCCCAAGATCCCGAAACAGATGGCACTGCTGTAGAGCTGCAAATCCCTGCTCCGGGGTTCCTGTATCGGTGGTTGATGTGACCCCGTGGTTTCTGTGCCGGTGGACGATGCTCAGTCCCCTGAGGTTCCTGCTCTACCTGTTCCTGCTCAGTCTCCTGAGGTTCCTGCTCCGCCTGTTCCTGCTCAGCTCCCTGAAGTTCCTGCTCCTTCTATTCCTGCTCAGCTCCCTGAGGTTCCTGCTCCACCCGTGATTCCTGATCCACCACCTCCAGTCCCCCCGGTTCTTGACCCTGCTCCCACAACACCAGCTCCTATGACCCCAGTCCCTGTCCCCAAGGAGGTCCCAGACTGTCCAACCACTGCTCCTGTCCCCTTGGAGGAGGAGAAGTTCAAATGGGACCCCTTGGAGATTTCCCTGATGGCCCCAAGGGACCCCTCTGGGGAAATGACTCCTCCGCCGCCACCACAGCAGGACAAATCTCAGGCAAGTCCCCACCACTCGGTCTGCTGGAAAACCTGCACCGAGGTCAGGGCCCTCCCGCCCTGCTCCCTGGTGCGCCTTCGGTCCCCCTGGCTCCTGCTTGGCAATCGCCTGTGTGTCCTCTGGCTTCAGCTCAGTGGTCGCCTGTGGTCCCCCCCCTGGCTTCAGCTCGGGGGGTCAATTCGGTCCTGTTTGCGGCGGCTCATTGCTGGCCTACACCTTCTCCAGCCGTGGCGGTGCCTTCGCCTGCTTCTGTTCACTTCTCCCCTCCGCCAGTCTCCCCTTCATCTCCCTCCTCGCCTCCTTCGCCAGTCCCTCCACCTTCCTCCTCTGATGCTCCTTCCTGCTCCCACCTCGCACTTGCTGAGGGTTCCTCTGGCTCCAGCCTCACGGTCCCCTACTGCCCCTACAGCTTCTGCCTCTTCCCCACTGGGGTTCCCCAGGCTCCCAGTTTCCCACCGTCCTTTGCCTTCCTGCCTCCTCTATCTGCTTCTCATCCCTCTGTTTCTCCTTTGTTCATGCCTGGACCATTTGTTCCTCCCATTGGTGTTCCCCCTATGTCTCCTTTATTAGTGCCCTGTGCGTGTTCGCCTTCCCTGTGGTTTGTCAGTGGTTGTCCAGCTTGTTGTCACTGTGCCTGTTCTGTGTATTGGTCCTGTTCCCAGTGCCTTGTTGATGTTCCTGGTTTTGTTTCCTCAGTTCCTGTGCAGTTCCCAGTCTCATCCGTCGCTCCCCTTGGGGCATGCTCGGAGTGCTTGCCTTTCGGGGGTGGGGTTCTGTCATGCCCTGCTCATCCGATCCTCCTATGTGCCACTCCTCATGTGAAATCCCTGTGTTTACCAGCAGTTTCATGTTATTTCCAATTATTCTGGTATATTTAATTCTGTTTTATTACAAATACTGAAATTTTAGGTTGGGTTGTGTGGAACGTGTTGAAGTTGTTTAAATCATACTTAACTAATCGTTATCAAAATGTTCAAGTTTCAAAAACTTGTACTCCATCATCAATGTCATTGGTCAAATATGGGGTACCACAGGGATCAGTGCTTCGTCCTTTATTGTTTTCTCTGTACATGTTGCCATTCGCAAACATAATGAGAAAACATAATGTTAACTATCACTCTTATGCCGACGACACCCAAATATACATTTTGGTTACACCTAACGACACCATACCTTAGCTAATTGTTTTAATGTGGTTAAAACCCCGATGGGGGAAAATGTCTCATCACTAAATGCTCAGAAAACCGAGGTTCTGTTGTTTGGAGGTGGGTCTGCAGATAGGAATAGTAATCCCCGCACTTCACTCCAAAGGGCTGAACTTTTCTCTCAGCAGCTCAGCCCATAAGTGTGATCTTAGACAGAAGCCACTCATTTAAATCACACGTACAGCTACGACAAACTGCGACAATTTCTTACTGTTCAAGACACTGAGAAATTGATACATGCCATTATATACAGTTGGTTAGACTACTGCAATGCTCTATTATCTGGGAGCACACTAAATACCTTGCAGCGTATTCAAAATGCAGCAGTAAATTTGAACACATTACCCCTGTTCTTAGTTCCCTGCACTGGCTCCCTGTTAGGTTTAGAGTTGATTTCAAAGTTCTCCTACTTACATATAAGGCACTTAATGGTATAGCTTCTGCCTACCTGACAGAATTACTTAAAGTTTACATGCTGCGTCGTCCACTAAGGTCACAGAATGCGGGTTTCCTTGTCGTTCCACATATAAATAAAGTGAGAGTGGGCACTAAAGTATTCTCCTACATGGCCTCTATATTGTGGAATGGTTTACCAGCCTTTGTTTGGGATGTCGATTCGGTCTCAGTCTTTAAATCTCGACTGAAGGCTCATTACTTCAGTTTAGCTTACCAGCGACCTACCACACCATAACTATGGCTGCTGGTGCTGCTGTACATTTTTATCTACTGTGCTTGTCCGTTTATGTGTCAATGCATGTTCTGACCATCCTCTTTGCCTTCCCACATGAGCTGGAATCCTGGTTCAGTCCCATGGAGGGATGACATTGCAAATGGGCCATACAAACTATATCATCATGGGTGCAGCCTTCAGTGCCACCCAACACAGCCCAACGTGGAGAAAAGACCTCGGCCACCCTTCACAGGCCAACATGGATAACGGACTCATTGATGGTCTTTGTCTTCATTCTTAATCCCAGCATATACCTCCATTTTAGCAAGCATGTCCACTCAGGGGGGTTTAGCAGCCAGTTGACCTTGGACCCCCAGAGGTTTTTTTCTCTCAGGGGAGTTTTTGGTTCCTCTCCTCTGTTGTCTTCTGGCTTTGTTTATTCAATTTCTTTCTTTCCTTTTTCCCCCAGTTCTGTACCTATACTTCTGTTTTATGTATCACAACACAACCCTGTAAAGCGCTTTGGGACAACCCTGTTGAAAAAGGCGCTATATAAAAATAAATTGAATATTTCAGTCTGCATTCGAGTTTGCTTCCATAAGTCTGTCATTGAAGTCTTGTGAAGTCTAATTGTGTAGTGCTGCCTGTTTTTTCCTGTTCCATGTCCCAGCTCCTTTTTCCCATTAAATCCCGTTTTCCCCAATCCGTCGCGTTCTTCTCTTGCTTCCCTGTTCTGTGCACCCAGCTACGTTACGACAGTGGGGACATTACAAATATTATAACGTATTTGAATTACCGTATTTTCCGCACTATAAGGCGCACCAGATTATAAGGCGCACCTTCAATGAACGGCCTATTTTAAAACTCTTTTCATATATAAGGCGCACCGCATTATAAGGTGCATAGAATAGAAGCTACAGTAGTGGCTGGGGTTGCGTTATGCATCCACTAGATAGAGCTGCGCTAAAGGGAATGTCAACAAAACAGTCAGATAAGTCAGTCAAACTTTATTAATAGAATACAAACCAGCGTTATGAATACTCCGTTCACTCCCAAAATGAATAAACAGCTGTTTTATTATTTTTCCCGAGGTAATGTCGGTGACGTAGTATTTTCGCGACATAGTTTATCTTTTAACAGCAGCAAGGTATAACAGGTAGTACAACATTTTTTTCACGTAGTGGAGGGGAACTTTTCCTCGATTCAGTAAACACGTAAAAGAAACACTCTGATACCGTTATGGTAAATCAAACGTTAATGCAATCACAATATAGTAACTCTCGAAATAGTGCAAAGCAATAACAATGTAACAATAACTCAACGTTGTTCAAACGTTAATGTCCATATTCACAATATGACCAACCTTATTCAGCTGTAAACACACAAAAGAAACACGTAAATTTCACTTTATCAGTTCATTCCTCATCAACAAATCTGTCAAATTCTTCTTCTTCAGTGTCCAAATTGAACAGTTTGGCGAATACGGCATCCAACATGCCCGGCTCCGTCTCGTCAAAGTCGTCATTATCCGAGTCAGTGTCGCTGCTGTTGTGTGGCAGTTCAGTGACAATTCCTGCCTTCCTGTAAGCTCGGACCACAGTTGAGACTGATATATCAGCCCAGGCATTTACGATCCACTGGCAGATAGTGGAGTATGTCGTTAACACAAATGGAAATGAAAATGCACGCTTCGCGCAGTCATATATCCCAGCATGCACCACGCGCTACTTCTTCTATGGGAGAAAATGGAGTCGGCGGCTGCTTCCGTAGTTGCGCGACCTATTGCGGTTCAATATTGATCCATATGTAAGGCGCACCGGATTATAAGGCGCACTGTTGGCTTTTGAGAAAATTGATGGCTTTTAGGTGCGCCTTATAGTGCGGAAAATACGGTATATGCAGTTCAGTAATTTAATTTGCACAGTATTGAAAAGCATTTGAAACAGCTGTATTGTATTTTGAAAGTCAATAAAATAGAGTAAATAGCGACGCTGCCTGTTTTATTACCTTATATTCATGTTATAAATATTAAAATATCAATTACATGGTAGTCTGCCTGAGACATAAAAAAAAAATTGTTTATAATAATCATCAACATATAATGATCAATTTCACCCTGACAGACGTGATCACTATAAATGGTTTATTTTGTTAGCAAGAAATGCAAACTATTAATTTTCTACTTTTCTACTAGGGAACTTGCTCTATACATTAAAACAAAAATGTGACCTTTTTCATAAGATGTTTTCATTTTGAGCGATTTGTGGTTTGATTTCAGTTACTTGAAATATTCAATAAATAACCACGTGTGTGTGGATGTTTCAATTATTTTAAAGTCATAAAGATATACAGTTTTTCATTAGAAAAATATCCCAGCTTTAATAGTTGAACATATTTACAGCACAAACCTTGTCAATGAAATATGAGGGCAAGAAAACAAAATAATCCTCCATTAATCATAACCGAAGTAAAAATGTTCAATTTGTGTTGATTTGAAGTTATATCTCCCAGCCCAATGGCCAACATGTTCATGGACCAAAGTGGCCAGCAGAAATGCAAGCTCCACCACTGACATTGACATCGCCACACTTTCTGTAGCGACACCCTGAAGAAAGCCATCTCCTTATTCAGTTTCTAATTCAGAGTTCTAAATTGCTGCTTGGCCTTCTTACCTAGAAAATGTCATTCCTAATTTAGTTCATGCTGACCAGACAAGATTTGTAAAACAGACAAGGAACTAACGACATACATTAACCACTCAACTCAATCCATTTAACTTGTAGAGGGAACAACTGCTACTATTTATTTCAGTGAATACAAAAAGACATTTTACAGTCCTTTTTAAAAAATAAACACTGTACCCACATTTAGAGGTATACAGAATGTTTAATAATCAAAACATTAAATTCCTAGAAAAACATAAAGTGGTTCCTCGGTTCTTGAACTTAATCCATTCCGGACCATGGATTGAATCCTAAAAAGTTTGAGTTCTGATCAAATTTTTCCCATAAGAAATAATGGAAAACCAATGAATTGGTTCCTGGCCTCCCAAAATTATACCTAAATGTGTTTTTTTAGCATTTAAACACAAAATGAACAGGATAAAACAAGAAGAGAATTTTTTTCTTGATGGCTTCCAAAACGATAAATATCTTATCCCAAAATTACCCCTGTCCTGCCCCGATCATCCGCTCCTTCCGTATGCCACGCCCCCTCGTTAACCTCGTGTGGGATCCCCATGCGATCAGCTATTTCTGGTTGTTTTCATTAGTCTTCTGTATTAAGTCTGTGTTTCAGTTTGTTTCCCCAGTCAGGTCATTGGGTGCGTTCGACTTGCTTACAGCGCTGGTTTAAAGCAACGCATTCGGATCCTGACGCAATGCATTATGGTTAGATGCGACCTCTCACCTGGCTGCACAAACTGGAACCGCCTCCGTGACGACACACCTTTGCCCTTATTGGCTGAAGAGTT
>JABFEA020000010.1:3110335-3123881 GCA_019775915.2 Cyphomyrus plagiostoma | reverse complement strand
CATGTCCAAGGGCATTTGCAATTTGTTCAGAGGAAGGAGAAATTGCTACTATGATATGCACAAATGACTAAATGTTGAGGAGGTTGTACTAATGGTTTTGAGACTTTTCATTCTGATCTGAGAAAAGCACCAAAGTGACTGAGAAAAACTGTAAATAATAGAACTCGTGGCCATAAGTGGAAATTAGCAGGAGAACATTTTAAAATGAATTTGATGACGCACTTCTTTACACAGCGTATAGGTAGAGTATGAAATAGTCTTCCTGCTAGTGTAGCAGAAGCTAAAATCCTGGATTCCTTTAAATCAGAGCTAGACAGGATTTTAACAGTTATTTTAACAGCTATTAGTTAAGTTCTCCCCAAATGAGCTTTATGGGCCGGATGGCCTCCTCTCGTTTGTAAATTTCTTATGTTCTTATCCGCGTTCAGGTGTCTCACGATCAGTACATATTATTTGGTTTGAACTATTGTAAAGGCGGTAGTATGAATTAGCAGTGCACAATTCTAAAATGGCTTTATATAAACTGTATCATTATGTTAAATACAATTCAAACCAAGAGTAAATACAGTGGTACCTCGGTTCTCGAACTCACTAGAACTCTAATTTCTTGAAAGTCGAACAAACCAGTCTGACCTAGAACTCAATCTGAATATCAATTGTACGCGCCAGGAAATGAGTCATACTACAATGCAATTCTTACTTGAATGCCTTCTTTACAGACTGAACGATTAACCAAATAAAGCAGCGCAACATTACAGTAACTTACAATAAATAAACCACTAACTTACGTGTACTATTAGAGCATTTATGTCATTTATTTAAACTTTATTTTACCAGCTAAATTAACTGAAAACCAGTTCTCACTGGTTTACGTGATATTCGGGAATAATAGCAAATTACACATCAGAACTGCCTGGGACACAAACGTCATGCGTGTAACTAAACTCTTCAATAAGGACAAAGGTGTGTCGTCACGGAGGCAGTTCCAGTTTGTGCAGCCGGGTGAGAGGTAGCAATGCATCTAACTGTAATTCATTGCATTGCTTTAAGCCAGTTTCCCAATGACTGGACTGGGGAAACTGAAACGCGGTCTTAATAGAGAGGACTAATGGCAACAACCCGAAACAGCTGATCAGATGGGGATCTCACACGAGTTTAACGAGGGGGCGTGGCACACGGAAGGAAATGACGAACGGGGCAGGACAGGGGTAATGTCAGGATAAGATCTTTATCGTTTTGGAAGCCATTAAGAAAAAAAATGCTCTTCCTGTTTTACCCTGTTCATTTTTTATTTAAATGCTAAAAAACATATTTAGGTGTAATTTTTGCTGGCCGGGAACCAATTAATTAGTTTTCCATTATTTATAATGGGAAAAAGTCCAGAACGGATTAAGTTCGAGAACCGAGGTACCACTGTATTTATGTCAATGAATTTGTCAGTTGCACCTTAATGACAAGTCTTTGTGTTGCATCGTTCACGATCAAAATGGTCAAAATGCTTAGCCATGTTGTCAATAGAACAGTGTACTGGGTGAGTATTTTCTGAGGTAAACTAGGGCTAAGGTTTTCATGTCAATGACTAAAAATGCACAAAGTTGTACTTTTGGTGTATGACATCAGTTTCCACCATATAAGGTTGTACATACCATACATATACTGCAACATACAAACACATATTTATACATATGAATACACTGTAAATATATATGTGTGTGTGCTACAGTATATGTTCAGCATGTAACTGTAGCACTATAGTAAGTATACAATATTACAAAAGTGACAGTACACATTGTTGGATTACATAGCTGTTGTCTGTATGAAATGTCTGAATGATTGAGGACACGGTTGTTCTCCTAGCATTCAGCTGCACCCTTTGACCAGCCTCAGCCATTGAGGCCCTTATTTCATGAGGAACGTGCCTCTGTTCTTGGCCTCTTCTACTTCTTCCTCTGGTTTGTCTCTCCACCCTTCCACCATACAGCCCTACTCCTCTTCTTCTTTCTGGCTGTTTACACTGTCCAAAAAAATAGGGAGATTATGTTTGACTGATTATGAAAACTGGTTCAACCATTTTGCATGTAATGACTTATATAATGAAGTTATACGGAGTCATAATGCCTAGATGTTTTGGGGGATAAGACTATTCACCAGTATAATACATTTTGACTCACATGTCATAAACACGTGAAAATGTAGGAATCAGCACTTGACTGTACATAATCCTTTGCTTGACTTTGCCAAAGCATTTGCAATCTGATCAAATGAATGAAAATTTGCATTCATGATATGCACAAGTGATTTATTGACGTGGAGGTTGGATAGGTAGTTATGAGAATTTCAATTCTGATCTGAAAAATGTACCAAAGCAACTGTAAATGAAAAAATGGCGGGGAATAGAATTTGAATATAGTGGCGCAGACATAATGACAAAATAATTGACAGATTTTACAGACAAAACTGCATTGTTTCTAATAGTAGAATTCTTCATAGTTTTTTGGCATCATATATTAATTTGTATTTTAGTATCGCCTCATTTCCATCAGTGACAAGTTTTTGTTGATAAATAAAGTTTGTCATAGTTTTGTCACCAAAATTAACACTGGTCCAGCCATCAGGATCAGGACATCCCCCCGAGGTAAATTCATTTTCCCCATAGCGGATGCACCCCCAATTTGGGAACCTCTGTACTACACAATGGCTTCAAAAGGAAAGAAAATCTGCCTTTTGAAGTGGCCCAATTAGACCCCAGACCTTAATGAAATACAGGTACTGAAAAATGACGTCAAGAGAGGTGCAGAGCAAACACCCTAAAAATATGGCTGAGCTGAAGAGGTTCTGTAAGTAAAATGGTTCAAAACTCCTGAACAATGCGCACATATGAGTCACAGCTACTGGAAGTGGTTGGTTGAAGTTATTGCTGCAAAAGGAGGTTCAGCCACTTATGAAATCCATGTTTAGTGGTTGTAATTAATAAAGACATGAAAGATTATAATTGTTGGTGTTATTAGCTTAAGTACATTGTGTAAGTACATTGTGTTTGTCTGTACTTGTGACTTCAGATCATATATTTTATGACAAATTAATGCAGAAACCAGGTAATTCCAAAGAATCCACACACTTTTTGCCACTGTACTGCAGCACATGCTTATCCTCTATCCATTAAAAGCCATCGTCTGCTCGCAGGACACTAATCCACCAGAGTCTCTGCTAAATCCCACTCTCTCCTCAGATCATCTCACCTCTGGAGGCCTCGCCAGGGTTTCCACACCAATTCCTAAAGTTGTTTTTTCTTTTTGGAAAAAAGCTCATTTGATCTATCCTCCCTACAGATGCATCAAATGCATCCTCCTCATGAGAAGCAGGCTGTTAAAGTTGATGTCTGGCTTCATGCCAACATCTGCTACATTCTCATATGTCATCTCTGTGTCCCTTTGCCACCATTGTGGCTGACAGTTCCGGGTATTCTTTATTTGATTGTCAGTCAAGTTTGAATGTTTCTGTCAACTTTTTAATGAAGTATATTTCTATTTAACTGCAATGTTCCAGACTTGCTTTATTACTTTTGTCATACCATTGCTCCCATTTTGTATCATTTCATAACTACCATGGGCATAACCTTTCACAATATATGTAGGTTTGATTTATTAATGTATATGGAATCCTTTGAAATCAAAAGGGGTACTGATGTGAAAAGCCTGCACCCATTATAGAAGGGTTATGTTTCCTACTGCCCAGATGTTAAAAATGGTGTATCATTGCTTGGCATTCAATGCTAGGAAATCATATTAGGGAAATCTGCTTATCAGGGGCTGTATCATTTGAAGGATGCTGTCTAAGAAGGCATAGCCTTTGTAATAATAATAATAATTGGTACTTTATTGATCCCTGTGGGGAAATTGTCTTTACACCTCCCTCAACTTGCTCTTTGTGGAGTAGGTTGTTCACGAAGGGCAGCCACCTGTAGCGGCGCCTAGAGAGCTGGGGGTTAAGGGCCTTGCTCAAGAACCCACAGACATGCTGAGGCTGGGTTTGAACCAGCGACCTTATGATTACAGGCACACAAGCTTAGCCCACTGAGCCACACGCTGCCCCAAACTGCAGGCGCGCGCGCACACACGCACGCACACAGCACGTTCCTATTGACTAGCCAGGACACGCCCACTTTACCAATTTGAAATTATTCTTGGGATATGTTAGGCTATGAAGGACCCATCGGGTGGACCCTTCATGACTCAGCAAAAGACTTCATGACTTAGCCTTCCTAATGGGACAGCCTTATGATGCTGCTCTGACGCATTCGGTCTTAGAATGCAGCCTTAGAAGGGTGCAGCTCCTGGGTTCGGACACAGCCATGGTGTCACCGATCCTCTGTTGGAGGTAAGGATAAAAGAGGTGGAGACGTCTGCAGTCAAGCAGCTTGCATTCTAGAAGGGAAGTACCACATCTTAATTCAGGGTATCATCTCTACCTTTCTTTTGCCTGCTGATAATTAGGGTGACCTGCACCTACACTGCTGTGTTGGAGTTCACTACAGATGTAGACATGTGCTGAACTATTGTGCTCATTTCCATCTTTCTGCTCTCTTGACTAATAATTTAATTGTGTGCTCTTTAAAAGCTAATTGAAGGAAGTCAGCTCCTTACAGCATTTAGGCAGCTTTTCCAGTATGGATCTGGCACAGTCAACTCCGTGATCTCTGATGAAGAATGTAACATATGGTAAAAGTAACCATCAGCCCTGATCTGTATTGCTGGAGTGGAGGGTGACAGAAAGTGCCACTGATGATTGAAGGCAGAGGGAAACAAACAGTGCAGATTTGATTTTAGATGTACACGTTGCAGAGGAATATTTCAGCGTCTTTTCTACAGTCCTATACCCTTTCTTCTATTCTGCAGAGGGATGAAATCTATTCCTCCTGAGAACTGAACCCTGAACACCTGCCTTTTTCACCATGGAAACTGGTACTCCTCTGAATGTTTGTTGAGGTCTTTTATGGACATTGTAAGATTTTACAGACAGCTGCTATTATTAGGCTTTTCCATCTCTTTCTTTGCATGACTCATGTACCACATGCACTGTACAGTGACAATTTTGTTTTTAATTTGTATTTAAACTATAAAAGTCCCATAATGACTTTAGCCAATATGATGTGTCTCATAGGTTAAAAAAAAAACAAAAACATTGTCAGGTCCATATATAAAGTCACAGAATTATTATACAAACATCACATGACAAATATCAGAGGACCTTGACAAAATAATTATGGAAACAGAAGTCCCTGAACAACATTGCAGCAAAAAGGAAGAGACTCATCTTTGATTCATAATCTATATTTTATTTTCCATAATCATTGCATCTTGCCATGTACCCATTACAATACATTCAGTTATATACATTTTGCGAGGTGGGACACATGGATGTGTTACATTAGTGCACATGTGTAGGAGGGCGTTACACACAAACAAGCAAGCAGTAAGGGGCGCATGGTTTGGGAGCAAGGAGGGTACCCTACCAACAATACTTCACATAACGCATGGATGGTTTTCTAGGAACAGGACAGATTCTGAGTGACAGGGGTCCCCTTCCTGAAGTGGCACTGTGTGTCCCGCTTCACAAGTACATTTCAGTCCGCACCCATCATACCACATTCAGCATTTTTAAAACACATTATGGAGCAATGGACTCACAGGCACAAAAACATCTGAGGTTTAGTACAGTCTCAGTTCAGATCCGGTCAGGATAGCACTCGTTAGCATTATTCCAGTTTCTTGTCCTAAATCTCTTTCTGAAATCTGGGGAAAAAAAAGAGTGCTCAGTACCTCAGGATGCCCAGAAAATTAGTGCCTAGTCCCTCAGTAGCTGTCTACAGACACAGTATGCCAAGTCAAAATACATTCCCTGAAAATACTTTGGAGCTTGTGATCATCTAATCATGTGAAAAGTCTTAAGTCTTTAGTTCACTGAGGCCCCTCGGTATCTTTAGTAGCTGAGGTTGGATAGTTTAGCTTTGAGACACCGGAGAGGGAGGGAGGGAGGGAGGGAGAAGTAGAGGGAGAGCATGTTCAGGACAAAAAAAGGCTAAGTAAATTATACTGTTAAGGAAAAAGCTCACTGGCATTGAGCCTTATCACTGACATAGGGTATTTTTGCAGTAATAATAATAAAAAATAAGTTTTCTGTGTAGGTGAGAGGGTGTTATGGTTGATTTCAAGTGAATAAAGCTATTTAGAGATCCACTAGAGACGAGTTAGCGAGTAAGAGCTCAAATGTAGGTCAGAGAGCAAGTGTTTTAGTGAGATAATTGGTGCATATGTGATTCTGAGATAATCCAGTCAGCATGAGGTTATGTCTAGAGTCAGAGAGGATTAAAGACAGGACACTAAGAAGGGGAAAAAATTGAAAGGCTGTAAAATGGATGTGGGTAAGGCTTTCAAGCTCTTCCTAAAGATCATGGCAAAGTACAGTACAGTGAAATGACAGAGGTGGCCTCTGTGATGTAATAGCCAGAAGTTCTCACACACAGAAAACTCAAATCTGTGAATATATTATAGTAATTTTACCCATGCAGTGTTATTATTACTGGCATAGTACAGCTTTCAGGACTGACTACATAGAGCGATGCCAGTAGATAAAGTTAATTTGATTAATTTGCAATTATAAAAGGCTGGAAAGTCAATTCTTGAAACCTTGTGATACCTGTTGATCAAGAGGGGTAAATTAAGTTTTTTTTGAGGTAGACGATGCAAGAAAATGCCATCCTCTTACTTCAAACTGACCTATTTTGGGAATATTTAAAGTAAACTGATTATAGACAGGAAAGGCTGTTATCTGTGCCACCATGAGCTTCATGGCTTGAGAATGAAGCACAAGACAGAGAGGTGGGGAGACAGCCCGATAGGGAAATTACAAGGCTGGTTGGGCAGCTGCTGGACACAGGTTCCCATGAAGCCTATTGCAGTACAGCGGAGTATCTTTAGCTGAAGTTATTAACTGTGAACTAAAAAGAACTGCACATATGCTCTGGTAAAATACATGACTGCAATGGGGATCTTCTTCTGGGCCACAAATGCTAGCTAACCAAAGGGAACATAAATTATTTCAATTTCATGCCTTTCTTTTAAAAATGAAATGTATATTTCATTATGTGTGCACACGACAAAAGTCAATTATTGGAAATTTTACATTTGTTGGAACAACAAATGTAATAAATTCATTAAAGGTGATGTTAGGGCCCCTGTTGGTCAAGCCTACACAGGCAGTGTGAGGAAGATCATCATCTAAAGCTGCTCTGCTCTTCACAATCACTGACATTCATGTAAGTCATAGAAAACAGAATACCTAGGATGCAGGCAGTCAGATTGATTTTACAATTCTCTGCTTCTGTTCTCTCGGTTATGGAATTCTTTGCTTTGCAAGACAGAAGAAGAGAAAGTGGGGAAGTTCAGGAGATGGTGCTCTCACAGCAGATACTTATCTAACCTCACTCCTTTAGGTTTAACAGTGCAGGTCTAAGGTCAGTGATGTAACATGTTAGTAAAGTCTTTAGACAGTTGGCACAGCTTAGGTCAGAGAAGGGACCATTGTGTTCATCATATTGTGGAATTTGTGGTCCCATGTTGATCTAACAAGAAGGCGGATTTGAGCCCAGATTTGATGACGTGATTATCAGACCATCTTGAATTCTGTCCTGGCCCCTTCCTGGTTTTCTGATGATGTAGTTCAGCCATGAAAAAAAATGAAGGGAATAAGAATGATATTGGGGACATTTGGCCCAGTCGATCAATGGACTGGACCTGCATTATAGCGTTCTGATGGCCACAGGGTACAGCAGGGACATGTGTTCTGCCCCTTTGATGGGTAGCTTGCGGCTTGAGTAGAAGTGGATGATCTCGGGGACACTGTCGAAGGGACAGCTGTTCTGGCCCAGGACGAACTTGTTCTCTTTGGTTCGGGACAGCTTCATGTGCATGAACCCCTGGCTGCTCCTGGCGAAACAGAATTAGAGTGTTAGAGTGAGTGACAAAATTAAAAAGGATGTATGTAACAAGTGAACTGATTCATGCAGACAAGATTTGTATTTGCATTGGATTGTGATTCAATTGGTAAACTAATATTTCAATACATTTTTTTTCACGGAAAAAAAAATTCTTGCTGATAATATTACAGGTATCACTATAATGAATCCTCTGAAGCCTTTCTCCAAAAATTCAAGCAGTACAGACAGCTGTCATTTGAACAGAATACATTGTTAAGACTAATGAAACTCTGTTTAACAATGCATTTTTAGGCTTGATCTAAATCATATGTTGCATTACAAGCTCCTAACATAGCCAATGTGTTTTTTGGTGGAGAATTCAAAGCAGTTGCAATTCTGCTGTAGTTTCACTTATTACTGAAGGCTCATTGACAAACCCATTAAGACAAGTCTACAAAGAACCAACACCTGTCTTCAGTCAAACAGAAGAGGTTGGCAATCTTATAGTTAGTGATAAATGATCTCAGGGGAGTGAGCATTTATTAGCCAGATGCATTTATAGAAATGGCCAGAGACTGTACCTTTCAGGCTGAGTGTCAAGCTGTGTGACCTTGTCCAGTCATCAGAAACATAAAATATCTAAAACAAATCTTTATGTGTCCACTGTCATCTCCAAACACCACTAGTAGCTGAAAATCTTAAGTGAGAAGATGCAATGGTTTTATTTATCTTTTAATTACACCTGCTGTCCTAAAGTCACATTGGCCAACTAGGGAAAGAGAAATTTTGACTGACAGATCTGGAAAGGAAAGGGTGAGGTAGGCCTTTATCACATCAGTGGTTTGACAGTAATGAAGGCATGGAACTCTGCAGAGTCCAGAAATGTTGGCAATCAATTTGTACTTTATGAAGAAACACATCCACATTGTCCATGTTATAATTTGATGACGTGCACAGAAGGCTTGTTCATGTTTAAGTTGGAACAGATCGGTTGAAGCCCTACATAACTGCACTGCTCTATAACTATCATGATATTCCACTGCCATCTAAAACCACCATGGTTATCAGTCTGAATACAGCCATGGCTCCATATGTGTTTGAGTGCATGTGGGTTATTCAACCTAACAATGACCTTATCATTTACATGATAGGTGAAAAAATAAATTAGATTCTAATGTATGGTGAATAAATAAATACATATCCCTGGGGTATTTAAGTTGTTTTGTTCTTTTTATTACACATTCTATTTTTAGACAGTATAATCGCTCCGTTTTATAAATTACTCACGTGCCTGTTGATTATCTAATTAATGTGTACTATGGGGTACACATAGGGAGAGCTGTGAAACTGTTGAAAGATGGTGTGACAACCTGATAATTACACATGCAGAAAAACATCAAAATTCTAGTAAATCTGCACATAAAACACAAGCTGTTATGCTGGGGTCAACGAATAGTACTCTGCGAGCAAGCTGATAAGAAAATGTGTGACTGTCTCTAGGTACTCAGCGCTGTGAGTATAACACACACAGTGATATTCTTCACTAAGCCTCAGCCATTGAGTTACTATCAGGACTTAGTTGTGAATAACCAATGGACAGTCCTTCAAAGGGCTGAGAGGTTGAATCCAAGACCATAGCAGAGATGAGGCCAGGAGATATCCGAGACATACTGAATACTGGGAGAAGCTATGGTAAATTAGCATATAAACTGGTGAAAAATGTCAAGGGCCATAGTCATGACCTAGATGTATCGAAAATAATGAAACATTGAAACAATGAAACAAGTTCTTGGCAAAGAAGACTTCACATTTGAGCAGGGCATTGTTTTCTTTCGGAAGGTTAAATACAAATGTAAAGTTGTGTCCTCTGGATGAGTTGACAATTTACCACTGAAATTTACTAGCCATATGTACTATTACCAGGGTTGGGGACCAGAATGGCTGGCCCCCCATCCAGGGTTGTTCCCTGCCTCGTGCCCGTTGCTTCCGGGATGGGCTCCGGACCCCCAGCGACCCAGTAGGATGAGCGGTTTGGATAATGGATGGATGGATGGATGGGACCAGAATGCATTCATCAAATCCAATCCAAATCAGGAAATGTAACCTGAGTTGGAATTTAAATCTCCCTGAAATTCAAACTCAATTCCAGTTATGTTCCCCATAGTTTTTTTTTTTTTTGATTGGACTGAAATTGATTCCGGAAAGGCCACAACCCTGTATTACACATACGTGAAATTTCAACAGAGCACATGAAATGAAAATCTGAAAAGTGAAATGTAGCTGGTTTTGAAGACTTATGTAGCCAGTTTCCCAGTCAAGGAATAAGCATAAACCTAGACTAGCTTTGAGTTACAGTGGTGAATCTCCATTGAAACGGCAATTTAATCCAAGACTAGTCTTAATCCTTGTTCGGGAAACCGGCCTATGTTGTTTACTGTCTAAATACCTTCAGTAAGATACCTACCTAAAAAGTTACAGTACTGTGCAAAAGTCTTAGGCAGTCCAAAGAAATGTTTAAAGCTGTTTATCTGGGTAGCAAGTGTACTTTGGCTTAGAACAAAAACACAATTCAACATTAGAACATATGCAAATTAAGAACAACACAATAAAAACTAGCAGTAATTTCTTCTGTTTTTTAAAAAGTTACTGATATCTAGTTGGATGGCTAGATGAACACCGCTTCAGTTCCAAAATCTCTCCTCAGGGGCACCTCAGGCATTCCATGATTTTGTTAAATTTCACGAACAGCTCAGTTAAATAATTAAATAAATTGGTTTAAAAAGTCAGTGACAGATTGACTAGTTGTATGAGGTGAGCTAGTGGCCAAGTCAAAAACTACATGGCTGCACTGGACGGTCGTTGGAAATACTGGGCTGATTTTAGCAGAGGTTCTGAAATGGCTGCGCTGACACACTTTAACGGGCATAATATCATAGTTTTACACCAACACAAGGATAATTTAAACATCAATTTCTTTGCCTGCTTAAGACTTTTGCACAGCACTGTATATATACATTTTGTGTCCCCTGACAAAATGTCAATTTAAATAAAATGTACACATTTTTTATGTTGCTGTGAAAAGTAAAAAAAAAAAAAAAAAAATAGAACAAGTTGAGGGAGGCGAAAAGACAATTTCCCCACAGGTATCTATTATAATAATAATTATTATTATTATTGTTGTTGTTGTTGTTTACTATATTGAATATTGAGGGGGCACAAATAATGTAGTAGTATACACTGACTTAATGCATTAATTAACCAGTAACCATTAATTAACTGATCTCATGTTCGTTCATCATTAATCAATCATGCCAGTTCATTTATTTCATGGAAGAAGCATATTTCATAAGTTCATGATTTCTTGTTCCGTAGTAACTGAGTAAGTTTTTTGTGCCCCCTGAAGTAACGTGTTACCATATATTGTACACATATATTGTTTTCTTTTTCAAGTATTTATAGAAAAATACAATGTCAAACAATATGAAACAACCTAGTTTCCAGCAAGTAAACTAATCGGTCCCTTGACTACATCAGTCCCAAAACTAATTCTGCTGTCACAGAGACACATGTAGGTTAGGATCCAGGTGCAGGGATTAATTCCAAAAGCCATTATCTGATTTCAGGGCTGCAGTACACCAGGGACAAACAGAATATGCTGGACAATCATGTGTCAAAAAAGAAGTAAAGCAAGAGGTCAAACACCATAGAAATCCAATGCCAACGCCCATGCTGAGACTGCAACTCAAAAATGAGACGCAACTTCACAACAAGGCAAGCATGCAGAGGGCTTAAGTTGTAATATGGTGTAATACGGCATAGAGGCATGCAATCAGAGACCACAATAGCTCATTTGTATTCAGGTGAGGGGACAGCTGGCTCGACCCCTATCCGTGCTTACTGATGTGTTCTCTGAGTAACAGATCATTTTTTCTAAAGATGTCTTCTTGGCACAGGAGATAGAAAAAACACTCTTTAATTTATGGATTACAATTCACTCTCTTTGATTTTTGGATTACAATTAAAATTTTAAATGCATTTCCCTGATTTGATTATCAATTTTTTTATAAAGTGCCCCCTCCATCCTCAAACAGACTATGGCAGAGCTCCTAAACACTTGCAATGGAGGTAACGGTTTATAAAACACTTGTTACCTTTACATATAATTATATAATACTAGCCCAGTTTCAATGACACCAACAGAACAATAGCTGCAAAACCCACTAAAACAGAATATCTGCAATTTGATCATGTTCAAAGCAAGTGTTTTCTGATAATGAAAAATAAAATTAAATCTACTGTGGCAGAAATATTTTCTATGGCTTAATGGAGTACGTCAAAATTGCCTTGTGTATAACTATAAACATATGAATCATTAAAAGGCACAGACTTTACTATTCAATCATTTATAAAAAATAATGACCAAGTAATTTTAATAATCGTACAAAGAGAGAAGTCACTGTATATCTGTCTGAAGTTGATGTGAATGCAAGAGTGGGTGAGTGCACCTTTATATTCTTTCAGGTGTTCTAACCAATCATCAGCACTACAATAACAAAGAACAAATATTATCACCACCATCTGACAAAAAACCTATTTAATGTGTCCTTTCCTATCAGCACTACAACACATCTGCACATCTCACAAAGTAAACACACATAAGTACAATAAAATTTAACTGCCGTCTTAATGTAGACTCAGAGAGGTCCAATTCCACATATGTAAAAAGTCTATCCACATTTCCACAGCTCCATCTCAATGAGCCTTTGTTGCCGAATCATAAATCAGTTCTTCCATCAAACGTATACTTTTCTACCTCAGTCACGTAGCTCTGACAAAGCCCCTCCCTGAAGCAGCAATGGTTTAAAAAGGCTCATGAAAGGCTAAAACAGGTTTAAAGACCAGAAAGGGTGTTTATCTGTGGGACATAAAAGATCTCTCCCCATGAGGAGAGCGGGGCTGAAAGTCTGAGCCGATTGGCAGGCTTATTTTGCATGCAGAGCAGAAATGTGATTTAAAGACACCATTAGTGTTTTAGCATTCCAGGCAGAACTTCCTGATGGACCTCTTTAATGAAGGTTTCAAAAAAAAAAAAAAATGAGCTAAACATGTTGAACATGTGAAGAGCCAGAAAAAGGTGCTGTATACAGGCACTCCATGACCTTCAACCTTTTGTCAAGCTAAGCGTCTGCCAAATGCCGTAAATGTAAATGTAAGCAGTGGTGGCTTATTAGCAGGCAGTATGCAGATGTAGTGCTCGAAGAATGTTCTTAGAAGTAAGCTGTCCATTTTGCGTGTTACTTGTTTTTGTGCTAGTTTCAGCAGTATGCAGGACATTGAGGCCAAAGATGCTACGAAAGCCAACTAAATAGTGTATTACACTGCCTGATCCAATACGCCACATCTGGAAAGTGTCTGTATATTAATATTAAAAAGATAATGAAGAAACTGTCGCAAACATGTTACAGTTATACAAAAGGAATAATGACAGAAAATGATGGATTTAGGAGAGGTAGATCCTGTTTAACAAATCTGTTGGAGTTTTTTGAGGAAGCTACTCAGGAAGTTGATGAT
>JABFEA020000010.1:3096048-3110235 GCA_019775915.2 Cyphomyrus plagiostoma | reverse complement strand
GAATCCTTGGGTTTCTTTAAATCAGAGCTAGATAAGATTTTAACAACTCTGAGCTATTAGTTAAGTTCTCCCCAAGCTAGCTTGATGGCCCGAATGGCCTCCTCTCGTTTGTGGTCTCCAAGGCTCAGAAGGAATTCTGAGCCATGGGGAGAGAAGGGTAGAAACAAAGTAATAAAATCATCTCCCATAAAGAAATGTAGTTTTTTACAGCTACTGTAATACTTATTGTCTACATTATTGCAATTCTAATTTTTATTTTGAATAGCATTTACATTTCATATGATATTAGTGGCATGGTTGTCTAGTTTTCTGTAGTTCACTGTATGGACACTGTAGGTAACACTGGGCTTGTCCACTGGGAGGAACCACCGTGGGTGCTGAAGAGAGTGAGGACAAGGTCTGCAGTCTCCCTGCTTAGCTCAATGGCTACTGCAAACCATCATGTGACTCCCTTAAGAAGCCAATCATAAATAAAGTGTTGTCTGTTAATCTAAATCAACCCTGAACATACATCTGACACAGTAAGGGGCAGTCCAGCAAAGAGGAGGAGTGGATGTTTTCAGTGCCACACTATAGCCAGTTAACAGCAATGCAAATGGGCAATGAAACAATGTCTCTGTACCCACGTGTTAGCTCCTCTCTGAAGCAGTGATTTTACTTAGTAAGATTATGTATGATGACAAAAAACTTCTCATATTTTCCCGTGATTCCTACAATGTATCTTACAGATACCACAGAAAAATATATGTTGGGAATATCATCCAACAAACCAATGCAAGCTATATAAATACTGCAACGGATGGTACACAATAAATATTCCAAACGGCACTTGCTTCCATAACAAAAGCAAACTTCATACCATACAAGTCTCCATACACCTCATTGGTTGATAAAGAACTTCAGTATACACCTGAACTGAAACAATTTCTTTAGGCTGTCATAGCTGTTTTCATATTTGAAATGGGATCTCTGAGGGACGTTATCCTGTTCATTATTTGACTCTGCATGTAGTCAGCAATGGGAGATTTGTTTTAGATGAGAATCGAACGTACTTTGAGATGTTATGGGCAAAATGTAAGCTCTATTGTAAGAGATAATGGTGAGTTCACGGATGAAATTACAAAAAATCTGTGACAGCCTTACTTGAGAGAGAGAGAGAAGTCATTCTTGCTGGTCTCACTGTTCCTGACCAGGTAGCTGGCCTCCTTGCACAGTCGCAGCAGTGATTCGGCATCTACTCGACTGATGGCTCCATGGTACCAGCTGAGATGTGGAGACACGCAGCCCAGAGGGGAGGAAGGAAGAGAAGCAGAAAGAGCAGGTTATGGGAAAAAGAAAATGAACAGCAGCAGTGACAGATACGTACTTTAAAGGTGATAAGAAGGAGATGCCAGAAATGTTAAATGCATCTGGGTAGTGAGACATTCATTCTGAGCGCAGACTCAGCTATACAGTGCAGAAAGCAGTGTTAGTTTGTCAGCCAAGCTGTGTCACGCATTGACTGTAAGTGTTGTTCTACAGCAATGACATAATTGGCACTGCCTGTGAAAGGCTTGGCTCAGTCATACATTTGTCAGTCAGGCTTTTTTTTTCCTTAAGATACTGTAATGTAAACACCTCTTAGGATGTTACTCAATGCTCACACTGAAAGATGTATTCACTCCCCAATGAGTTACCTCTCTTGTGCAGAATCAGCTACACAATAGGCTATTGAGTGATAGAAGTGCTTATCAGGGACATGAACGTATCACTATTCACAACATAAAGATAGTTTGAATGAAGTATAATCAATAGTTACTCAATAGCGGATTACACTGGAACAAAAAATGTGAGGGAAACAAAAAAAAAAAACAGTTGCTTCCTGCAATAAATCCTTGGGTCTCCACTTGTAACATCGGATCGGTATAGTGAGTCGCAATCTCAGCAAAATGTTACGGCAAATTTTCCGTTTCTGCTTGGGAGCTAAACGAGCTGAGACCAGTCATCCTACACAAGGAGACAGATTGGTTCAGAAAATGCTTCACTCACAACTGGCTCTCAAGGGGCATGGAGGGATCGATACGCTCGCCCAAGGGGGGGCTGCAGTGGTCCAATGAGCCCAGTTTGGTGTTGACCAGGCAACCACTGGAGTGGCGCTGCGGAGGGCGCACCTTGCCTTCCTTGGTGGGTGACATTCGCGGTTTCTCCAGGCCCTCAAACTGCACTGTGAAAGAGAGGAAAAACGAAAGTTACAGCTGCTCATTGGAAAAATCTTACTCCTCAGCATGCTTGTGTGTAAAAGATTGACTGGGCCCATTCTGTCCCACAGAGAGAGAACTGTCTTTCAAATGGATTCTTGGGATAAGATATAATGTAACACAGGTGGCGGAAATGACACTGTTGATGATAATTAACCCCATTGGCTTCCATGTCGTGCAGAAACTCATTATAATAACTTTATGAATGACGCCCGGGGGGGGGGGGGGCTATGCTGACTGATCTGATAAGCTGTAGCCAGGAAACCTGGGGCCAACAGCACCACACACTGCTCTGCTTTGGTGAACGCACAGAGTATCTGACAGGAAACAGCACAGTGAGAAAACGCTGAGGAGGCCGGGTTGGGGGGGCGGGGGGTGGTGGGGGGTGTGAGAAGTATATGGTTTGCGAAACCGTGACACTGTGAACCTTCAGCTGAACCCCATTTGAGAGCCTTGAACCAGTTTCATTCAGAGCAGTGCAGGGACAAAACCTTTCTATTGCCAGTTCAGTGGTGTGACACTAAAGTTTTTCATTGTAAAATAAACACATTTGTACATGTAAAAGAGAGAAACTGAAAATTACTGGCCTGTCTGGTCAGAGCTAGATAAGATTTTAACAACTCTGAGCTATTAGTTAAGTTCTCCCCAAGCTAGCTTGATGGCCCGAATGGCCTCCTCTCGTTTGTATAGTTCTTATGGTCTCCAAGGCTCAGATGGAATTCTGAGTCAAGGGGAGAGAAGGGTAGAAACAAAGTAATATTTTAATGAAAGATCTTCCTCTGTTTAATTAAAGATATCAGTGAGCAGCTGGGTCATGCCCTTAAATGAAATAAATAAGTACAGAGCATAACGTCATTATCTCAAGTAATGCTCTTTGTAGTTCTCCAATCACTATTCCCCGTCAGATTTACAAAAATACATCTGAAGCTTGATGAAGTGGAAGATAACAATAACAGAAATATTTTACAGAAAACACACACACACACAATAATTAAATACTATCCATACTACACAATAATTAAATGCTACCCATACTACTCGCTCGGGACGTGTCTTTGCATTAAGCACAGAAGGTATTGCAAATACTCTCTACAGTGCTATTGTTACAGGCAATAACGTCACGAAAAACATATCCTGTTATTCCTGAAATTTACCACTAGGGGTTCTCCTCAACTTCCCACAGACATTTTGTACAGCACAAAACAAAATCATCTTCAGGCTTTCTGTTTTTTGGGTGAATACATGTACAAGTGAAGAGATCGGTTTTGCTTGAAAAACAGCTGCTTTATTTTTCATTCACAGTACAGCGTCCATTCCTACAGATTTCCCATAAATTTCTGATTGAGAACAGCTTTCCAGGTGGTGATGGCAGTGCACTTGTTAGTATTCCTGAAAATGTTAACAGTGCTCCTGACAAAGCTCTTGCCAGCCTCTCTGAATACTTCTGTAACAACACAGACGACATTCCTGACTGTAAGGACAAGACCGCAATTGACCGAACAATGTCAACATTCCAGATAGCAATGCTGTTTCAGTCAGGCCACCTAGACATACTGATAAGAGTTCCTGACAAAACTGATCATGTTAAATGTTTTTTTTATGATGCCGATGACAACTTTCTTGGCAACACTGACAACTTCACTGTCATTGCTTGTGATGATGGACAGGTGAAGCTCTATGGCAAGTTAAACAGTGATTGATCTCCAATAAAAAAAGCTGGCAAACACAATCTAGTTATGCTTCCAAAAAGAAATGCTAGGCATTATAAACCCTTATTAAATATTTGTTCCACCTCTGCTGGGTCCCCTGTGGCATTCACAGGGAGTCAGTCTTTTCTGAATGTGGCCTTTCAAAGGGAGTACACATCACTCATCAAAAATAAAGAGGTTATTCTGGAGGAAGGGCATTCATGAGGTGTCCAGGAGAACATTATTATCAGTGGTAGGTCTCTCACCTGCAATAAAAGTCCTGGCAGCTATTTTATATTACAATCTCAATGCCAAAAAATATCCCTCCCACCATTCTCCAGGAGATAGACATGTGTCAATCACTAAGGTACAAAAGACCACCACAGGCAGATTGTCAAAAGAAGGAAAGAGACCAACAAAACAGAACGAAGCTGTACGGCACGTATGGAGCTGATTCCCTCACTTGAGAGTGAATGAAAGTGCCTGAATGGGGTCCCTGTATCAGATTCGCCCATTAGCTAAGAGGTGATTGATGGTCACAAGTCCCTCTGCTCCCATCCCCCACTCCTCTTGAGAGGTTGGGAACTGTGCCAGGAGCGGATGGAGAGCTTCACATAAGACACTAAATAAACAAAGAGGCAACAGAGGTCAGGGAGGACATCTCAGAGAAGCACAGTATGGAATCTCAAGGGCTCCGGGCAAAATCTACATTAAAAGCAAGAAACGCTGACGACTGCAAAGGCCATGCATCCAAATCACTTTTACTACTTATGCCAGCTAATTCATTTTCATTTAGAAATGGAATATCTACCCATTAAGTCTACATCTAGAGTCATCATGTCCAATGCATCGATTAGTCTGACGCTTTAAATGATCAGCAAGACAAAAGTTCCCAATTGATTTTCCATGAAGTAAATAATACGATATGCTAGATTACCCTATACTGTAGGCAACAGCAGCACATCACTCTAGATATCACTCCTCACTCACAACCTTCAGTGTGCTCACAGTTTTTATTACAGTTTTAGGACCAGATATCAGACTTATCATGCTGACTGATGCAGGCAGACTCAGTCTGCAATCATTTCAGTGGCAGGCCATCTTTTGCATGCTGTAATCATGAATGTGCCCTGGAAAGGATCTACAGAGACAAAGGCAACCACCAGCTCCACCAATCTATTGTTCTAGATGAAATCTTGATTTCCATTAATTGTGATGCTTTGCATTCTGGGAAGGTGGGGGAGAGAACAAAAAAAAAAAGATCATACCCCCCAAAGCACTGACAATTAATTCAAATCAGAAAACAAAAGACCAAGCTCTTCACTGAGCCTAAACAAAAGATTTATTCTTTTTATATGCAGATGTAATTCTTTTCAAGGGAAGAAATATTCATATATGATAATCATTAAATTGGGGAAACAGGTAACATCCATAAAAACACCAGATAAATCATAATTAAAGATCATGCGAGTTAAGATACAGATGGATAAGAAACTGTTACTAACCTTTTCTCAGGGCAGTGTTTACCACTTCTGTTCATATTTCCCCAAGCAAAACATCAAAAAAACCATTGACAATAAAAAGCAGGTTTAAAGTACATACTGTGAAGTTTTGGGGCCTACCACTGTGACACCACCCACCTCAGGCCTGGGTGGAGATCAAACTGTGGGAGGGACCTCTCAGCCAAATCCTCTGCATTGCACATACTACATGTGGGATGAAGCTATGCAAAGGGAGGGAAATTTGACGAAACAAAGAGGAGCAGAGATCATGGGAATCATCTCTTTGGAATCCCAGTGATGTAATGGCAGGAGTTCAAGGTGGCATCACCTTTTTGCATGCTCCTCCCAACTCTGTCAGCCTGTACTAGTTTGAGGATACAGACACGGGTGGCCAGAATGAGGCAGCAGAACACTAAATCCTTCAGCTCTGAAATGATTCTTGCTAGATGTAACGTTTCTCCATGGGAAATTATTTGGAGGTAAAAAGCAGCAGACACCAAAAAATAAAAACATAAATGTTTCCTTATGACAAATGCCTTCCGTGCTTCTGAAACTTTAATACTGGAATATGCACAACAGCAGCTACTGAGACATAAACAACAAAAGACTAAGAGTATCATGAGATCTGTGCATCTGGGAGCAGCTTGTGAGGATTCAGTAATGACACGTGCAGCCTGTGGGAATATAGGTCTAAACTTGCAATTATCCAAACTGAAAGCAGTTTGAACCAATTAAAATAAATTGAGCCTGTAGCACAATCGTGAACCAAACCATCCTGAAGTCATTTTTTTCTGCATCATGCAAACCAGATGCAGAGCTCTGCATCTTAGGACAGACAAAACCATTAACATGCTGTAACATGTAAATACGCAGATATAGTTACATACACATTTTTAGTACATTACAAAGGCAACAATCGCCTGAAATAATGCTCTGAGTAATTATTTTGCTTAACGGACACCAGTAGAAATAACAGCACAAAGGGATTGGAGATGAAATGAATTAGATGGAAGTGTGGCAGGAATGTAAAGATCTGTAAAATGGGGTGGGGTTTGAGGGGGTTGGGGACTTCCAATGAGGCTAATGAGGGCATGAGAGGCATGCTGCTTTGTGGATACACCCACCAGGATGGTGCTGGTCACAGGTGGCCTGTCCAGGTGAGTTTGGGGCTGGGGCAGGTGTAAGTTGGGCTTCCACCTCCTCCACCAGCAGAGGGGTGCTGCTGAGCTGCCCAACCGGGGGCGGCCAGGGCAGGTCCTTGATCACATTAATCTCTACTGCAGGTAGCACCAGACAGCAGCATGGGGATGACAGAAAGAGCAGATTGGAAAACAGAAGAAGGCAGATAGAGAATAAGGGCAGGTACAAAAGAAGGCAGTTCAGTCCACAAGAGCTAGAAAGAGCACAGCTGGGAAATGTTTTTTTTTCTGTGTGAAAAAGCCTCTTGCTGTCTAACTTCTACTTAACAAGAAGTCATACCAAGTAGGTACTAAGCTTCAAATTACACATTTAGATTTATGTCCAACATTCAAAGTTAGAATATTTCGACACAGATCTCATGGTGATTGCTTCATAACTTCATAGAATTGAGCAGAACTGGCTATGCAAGAAACAGTTCCTGTTACAGCACAGCAGCATGAGATGTAGCTCTAATGAAATGGCCCCTAAATATTCCGCGTGCCTATGGGCCTTTTTAATGCTCGCTCATGTCTGCACCATCACACTGGCTCAGTAAATCTCATGGCAGCAAGACACTGCATTTTCCATGAAATTTGTCCATTACTTAAACAAATAGGAAACGCAATGGATGAAGATCCCTGAGAAGAGCACTTTTCTTCAGCGGCTGTGGGGCCTGGGTTCATTGCAGCAGCTAATAAAGACAAACCGTACACCAGGATGGGAGTCCGTTGAGGGAGCTCGGCAAATGCTAAGATGTCAACCATTAAGCAGCACCAAGGCAGCAACTCAGGAGTAATGAAATGAGGACACAAAGAGTGCTGTCTTGCTGTTCACTGCCCACCTATGTTTCACTTTAATTTAGGAATGAAGGGGTTTCAAATGTGGGAGAAACAAAAAAAAAACAGTAACACTTCAAACTGGCTTTAGCTGAATTAAAGTCAGCATCGTCACTCTGATAACCCTGAAGCTCACATTCTTCTGTCTGAGATAATATGTAGCAATCAGTGGCGTGACTTTCTCAGGGCCACATGTTTCAGTCACCATCCAACCATTAACAGCAGAAAAGAGCCACCTGGGCACAGCTTAGATGCAGCAGCAACACCGTTGTCTGTGTGAGAACGAGGGCAATTCTGTCCCAGGAGGAATTTGAGGCTCTGCAGAACACGTTAAGGAACAAAGACATCGCCTCGCTTGATGGGGAAGAGAGGCATGATTAAGTGAGACAAGCCATTAAACAAAGTGTGATGCCATCTTCCAGGGTTCTAGAAAGTCAAGATGGAGAGGTCAGGCGGAGTGACATGCAGTGAGAAAAACTAATGCCTCTGGCTTTTAACTCCAAGCAGCCTAATTAAAAACCCCATTCACAGCTCCCGTTGTGCATTAGCATAATTGTTTTAGAGGACAGAAACTTGTGGACGCTGCTGTGTATCGCATTAAAGTTGGGTGACATGGAGAACTTCTGAACTGAAATTAAAGTGACTGATAAGCTGCCCTTGCGGCTCTGAGTTCCGTGGCTCCCTGACCGGTTTGAACTGCCTGTCAGTGGAAAGCCTGCCTGTGGAAGGTCATCTGTCAGTGTGGTTCTTGCTCAGATGATTGCTTTTGAAAAGCCCAGCACTTGACAATAACTTATAAGAGGGAACAAGTAATAACCCAACTGGCTGGGGTCACTTTTCACTTATGGTCTACAGAAAGCAGGGATGCATACAGAAATAACATTGGGTAAGATGTATGTGATTTCTAAAGCATGCTGGCATCTTTGGAATCCATAGGAAATAATTAGATAGCCACAGCAGAGCTGCTTTCAGGTATGGTAAACCTCCTACATAGCGCCATGTTACAGAGAGACAATGCCTGTTGCTCCCATGGTGATGGGATTCCACTGCACACCTACCTGTAGGGAAAGATCACAGAGGGTTGGCTTTTTGCTCGAGAGTCAACATCCCCCTCCTCCCCGCACTTTCTTTCACGCTCTGCCCCACGTTTCCTGCCCTCTCCACATGGGCCTGACCTCAAACAGTGCTAGATACAGAGCAGACCATTGTGATTTCCCCTGGGTAAATCTAAGTCTAAAAAATCTTGGGAAGGTTCCAATGTTATAACTGTCATGACAGACAATGAACTCATTTGAGTTCAGAGAGCTTGTGCTGTGGCGGGCTGAAGTTCTCCTCAGGACATTGCAGCACTAGTCAATTACGTTTCCACAACCCTGTTTCCAAAAACATTGGGATGCGGTGCAAAATGTAAATAAAAACAGAATGCAATGATTTACAAATCATATAAACCTACATATCATTGAAATGGAACAAAAACAACATATCAAATGTTAAAACTAAGAAATTTCATTGTTTTCTGACAAACATGCTCAACTTGAATTTGATGTTTCAAAAAAGTTGGGATGGGAGTGTTTACCATTGTGTTACATCACAAGTTCTTTGAGTAGTAGTACTTTAGTGATCCCGAAGTAAATTCCAAAAAGTTACAGCAGCACACAAAAAGTGACATCACTGCACATATGGAAAAGACCCAGGACTCAATACTGTACAACAACACTCTGTAAATGTTTGGGAACAGAGGAGACCAGTTGCTATAGTTTTGAAAGAGAAATGTTCTTCCATTCTTGCCAGATATAGGATTTCAACAGTTTGGGGTCTCCATTGTAATAGTTTTCATTTCATATGCACCAAATGTTTTCAATGGGTGACACGTCTGGACTGTAGACAGGCCAGTTTAGTACATGGACTCTTCTATTATGGGCCCATGCTGGTGTAATAGTGTAATATGCGGAAAATGCAGTTTGGCACTGTCTTGCTGAAATATACCATACCTTCTCTGAAAAAGACATTGTCTGGATGGTAGTATATGTTGTTCCAAAACCTGCATATATTATTCAGCATTAAGGCTGCCTTTCCAGATGTGCAGGCTACCCAAGCCATGGGTACTAATGCACCCCCATACCATCACGGATGCTGGCTTTTGAACTGACCCCAGGTAAGAAGCCAGATTGTCTCTCTCCTCTTTAGCCCAGAGGATGCAACATCCATTATTTACAAAAATAATTAGAATTTTTGATTTCTCAGACCACAGGACAGTTTTCCATTTTGCCTCACTCCACCTTAAATAGGCTCAGGCCTATCGAAGTCAGCAGTGTTTCTGGAACATGTTTAAATATGGTTTCTTTGTTACATGGTAGTGTTTTATCCTGCATTTGTGGATTCAGCAACAAACTGTGATCACAGACAATGGTTTTCAGAAGTGTTCCTGAGCCCATGCAGTGATTTTCACTACAGAATCGTGTCAGTTTGTAATGCAGTTCCACCTGCAGACACGAAGATCACAGCTCTCCAATATTGGTTTTCTGACATGTCCCATACGTACAGAGATTTTTCTGGATTCTCTGACTCCTTTAATGACATTAGGTACTAGGTACAGAAATTCCCAAATTCTGTGCAATATTATGTCGAGGAACATTATTCTTAAACTGTTGCACCATTTACCCATGCAGTCTTTCACTAGGAGTGTAACAGTACACTTACATCCTAATGTGAAGCTGGAAGCTGTTCCTGTGAATACAAGTACAATGGTACCTCAGTTCTCAAACTCACTAGAACTTGAATTTCTTGAAAGTCGAACAAACCAGTGTGACCTGGAACTCGATCTGAATATCAGAAGACGAACCGTGAACGCTGACCTAATATAAATTGTACACGCCAGGAAATGAGTCATACTACAATGCAATTCTTACCTGAATGCCTATTTCACAGACTGGATGATTAACCAAATACAGCAGCACAAAATGAAAGTAACTTACAATAAATAAACCACTAACTTACGTGTACTATTAAAGCATTTATGTCATTTATTTAAACTTTATTTTACCAGGTAAATTAACTGAAAACCAGTTCTCACTGGTTTACGTGATATTCGGGAATAATAGCAAATTACACATCAGAACTGCCTAGGATGCGGGATATTAGCGGTACCAGTTTGTGCAGCTGGTCAGGATCAGAATGCGTTGGTTTAAGCCAGCACTGTAAACAAATTGAACGCACCCAATGACCGGACTGGGGAATTCGATCAGAACTCGAACATTTTAGGATTTGATCCGGAGTCCGGAACGGATTAAGTTCGAGAATCGAGATACCACTGTATAGTATGGGTATTTTTTTAAACATAGATACGTACCAAACTGTGATTTTTGTGTACTGTTACACCCTCATCATCTTTCTGACCTGTTGCCAATTAACCTTTCCAGTATTTTGTTGCCCATCCCAACTTTTTTGAAACCTGTTGCTGGCATCAAATTCAAATTGACCATATATAAAACAATTACATTTCTCAGTTTCAACATATGATATGTTTTCCGTGTTCTATTTTCAAATAAATATGGGTTTATATGATTTGCAAATCATTGCACTCAGTTCCTATTAACATTTTACACAGCTTCCCAACTTTTTGGGAAACGGTGTTGTATATGATGCATGTTTTAATTTTTTTTATATACTGATGAATCTGCAGTCATGTTAAATGTCTAAATGTTTTTTAGGCCCGATTTATTGTTCATAACAAATTACTGTTTTTTTTCTTTATTCATTTCCTGCATGAGCTACTTTTGATATTTTTTATATTAAAGATTCTTATCAACAAAACAAAAGAATACCTAGGTTGAGGTTTAAGGAGTTTATGTCTTGTGGGAATTTTTATTTGTGGGGCTGTATTTCGGTACACACTTTCATACTTTTCATATTTGTATCATATAGCAGCAAATTTTCTGGAGACACCACAGAAAAAAAATTCACACAGAGATTTCAATCTGTGTCATTTTCTCCCGCTTGTTGATAGTGGCTCCCTGACGCCCACTCTTCCTCTCCAAAGATTCTAAATAAACTCTAGGGTCTTTGCTCACTCTCAGGCATGCTCAAAGTCTAAAAAACAAAGTCCAGAATATTGTGTATAATTTTTAGGCACCATAGAGTCGCTATCAACATGCCAGAGACTCATGGAACTTCCAGAAGAGGTGAGATGTCTGCCATGCTTTAAGCACCACTGATCTTGGTAGTACCTGCAAAACTAGTCACCAAACCAATCTGCCTGTCACTCTTCACATTCCCTCTTACCACACCCAGATCTTCTAACCCAAAATGCACCAGGCAAAGGTGTTTGGCGTGAATGCCAGCTGTTATAATGTTTGTCACATACTCTCTGCAGGTCCTCACTCAAAAGTTGCCTTTGAAACTGGAGAAGTTAAATGATATTGCTGATGTGTTTTCACAAGTGAAGGGTGTTATGGAGTGGTTTACTGCCACACCGTGTAAGGCATTTTCCTTCTTTGGATCTGTACAGTGACTTCCTGAAGAGGGGAAAAAAAAACGTAAAAGCTAAAATTTAAAAAGGGTTTCCTGGAATAATAGATAAACTGCTGGAAACCCTGTGGGGGTATAGGTGAGTGGTCATGTGACACTCCGTTCATTTGACAGGCCTTCACAGAGAGCCGACACTGACAGTCTAGCAAAGGCAGGCCTATAGAGGTTGAGGTTAATGTCGAGTCTGCCAAGCGACTGTCTGCTAAGTGTCTCTTTCTCACATGCTGACATTTCAGCCAAGACAAATTATGCCTGGCTGGCTCTGAAAATAAAAACAGGAGAATTTCTAATTTGCTTTTTCTGTTGCGTCTGAGCACATAAACCACACATACGTCTTTTTTTTCTGAGATTTATTGCTTGATTTTTTTCTTTAATTACAAGGTAATTATTATTTTTATAACACCGCTGCATGAATCACACAGACCATTGCTTTCACCGGCTGGCATTTAATTCAACACTGCTTAAACTGGCTTGCTAATTGCATGAATATCCAGAAGAACTGGGAGGACTGTAGTATATTTTTCTTAAGACTTGTAAAACACCTTTCCCAGCAACTTTGGGTGTTGGTATATGGGAAGCATTAAAACAAACCCAACTGGCTATCCCTCAGCGGCAATCGCCATTTCAACTGTAGAGCATCACACACTTGTTTATTTTGACCTAAAGCCACAAAATCCCTTTCTTCAAACAGAATCTCCCTCAATGCATCCAGAGCATGGAAAGTTGTGGTCTGCTCAGAGGTTCTGGCAGCCTAAGAAGCAGCAGGAGAAGACATAATCAGCCATTTGAAGCACAGGGACACTGTAGGAGACACCACAAGGACATTAGGAGGGCAACGTAGACACGGTTTAGAGATCAGAAACAAACTGCAGGGACAGCATAAAGATTGTGTGAGGACAACATGAGGACAGTGCAGGGACAGACTAAGGAGGCAAGGACTAAATGGCGACAAGCTGCTGCTCGCTCCACATATTCTCTGGCAGCATCCAAGAATTTAACCTGGTTCAGTTATTCAGCTAAAATCACAAGAGTCACGATCTGGCTATGAGGTCATTAAGCCCTTGAAGATTCATTAAAAAAACATAAAGCTGTGTTGCTGTCTGGGACCAGGAGCTAAGGATATAACAGCAGTGTTGCTGCTTCTTATCTACTCTGCATTAGACACACAGACAATATTAGCCACAGACCAAGCTAATGGAGTAGACAGCATCTGGGGAGGGTACTGCGGGAGGTTGGTGGGGCAAAGATTAAGCAACGCATTCTCTACAACAATGCTCATATTCCGCTTGCCTATCCGTCTACACTGTGTGTGTGTGTGCGCCTCTTGCATTACATGGGAATGCGCCCCCATTTTCACAGGGGTCACATTCCGATGCAGCGTCTCTCAGCCCATCATCAATCACAGGGACGACACGCAGCCGGGGGGTGGGGAGCGGGGGTCTGAGTAATTAACAGGACTGCATGTAAACGCTCCCACTCCGACCTGATAAGAGGGGAGATTTGCATTTAGCTGCATATCTGTCAGAAGATGAGCCCGCAGTGAGTAATGACCGCGGAGGGACTGCAGCGCCAGTGCTGTTAGGATGAGGGTTGCCGCTGTCTGCAGGTACCCATGCTAGGGTGACAGAATCCGCAGAGAGAATTCTCACAAGAGTAAAGCTCTATCTGTCATTTTATTTGTGTCATCTGTACATACGTCTTAATCCTAAAGTGAAACACTTCCTTTGTTTAAAGTACTGGCTTTTTACATTTGCTGCTACATATTCTGACTGTAAACCTTGTACGTTTAGTGCTGCATTTATTTTTATACCAAATGGTTACCAACAAATGAAGGGGCCATCTACACTCACCTAAAGGATTATTAGGAACACCATGCTAATACGATGTTTCACCTCCTTTTGCCTTCAGAACTGCCTTAATTGTTTTGGCTTCACAAATGCTTTGCTGCGTACCTCGGTTGGAACGAGTGGTTATTTCAGTCAAAGTTGCTCTTCTATCAGCTTGAATCAGTCGGCCCATTCCTCTGACCTCTAGCATCAACAAGGCATTTTCGCCCACAGGACTGCCGCATACTGGATGTTTTTCACTTTTCACGCCATTCTTTGTAAACCCTAGAAATGGTTGTGCGTGAAAATCCCATTACTGAGCAGATTGTGAAATACTCAGACCGGCCCGTCTGGCACCAACAACCATGCCACGCTTAAAATTGCTTAAATCA
>JABFEA020000010.1:3042691-3058876 GCA_019775915.2 Cyphomyrus plagiostoma | reverse complement strand
AGTTCTGAAGGCGAAAGGGGGTCAAACACCGTATTAGTATGGTGTTCCTAATAATCCTTTAGGTGAGTGTATATTGTTATGGTGCACCAGTGCAGAAATTGACTGATTCAGTTCTTGGAGACCTTTTCCAAGGGGTGAATGAATCGATGAAATCCCTCATCTGCCACTATGGAAAATAGATGATCACCCAATGCAACTATCTCTATTATTTGAATAGTTTTATCCCTCGCTCTGGTGCTGCTAACCTTGGAAACTGATAAAGTTAAAATATTGAGCAAGATTCACGCATAGGACTAATGCCGATTTCTTGACATATTACTTGTTCCATCTTCATGGAAATATGGAATGCAAATAATTAAAACAACAACATTAATGATATTATTATTATTATTAATAATAATAAGAATAGAAAAAATAATAGAGAAATAAATCATCAGGATCTAGTTTCAGAGTAAAAAAAAAAATGTGATTCATATTTTACCCAGAATCGCACAGCATTACTCAATACCTCCATCTTTGAACTTCAGCTCTCTTTTCTATGGTGAAAGAAGGAAGGTTCCTGATTCTGTTTGATCACTGGGCTTCAAATCCAGTGAGTGTCTGCCTGTTATGTCACACACTGCTGTACATGTGCCCATAGGGTGAGCCAAGACCAATGGAAAGGTCATCAAACAATAGTAGCCCCCGTATAGACTTAAGATTAAACTGCAGCTGAGAATTGCCCAAAGAACCACTCCTGTCATCCTATACCCGATCCCAAAATACCAACTGCTACAAAACTGCTGCAACCTGATGGTGACCCCACTAAGAGAAGGCCTCTGGTGACCACTTGGCTTCAAGAGGTGCCGACTGATTTTCTGGTCCAAGATCTGCAGATTACCCTGCCAAAAGCACTTTCAAGGTAAGCAGAGAAGCTAGGCATGTTGTGGCCAAGTACTGATAACCACCAGTGCCCTCTAACATTCAATGACATACAAGGCTGCTCACTACCTAGTCTGCAAGAACAAATTTATTTTACATCCAATGCTGCTCTCTGGCTCAGTTTTATAATTACATAAAATACCCTGTACTTATACCTTTCTAACCAATAAAGGTGACCATCCGAGTCGTCCATGACAGTCTGAAACATTTTGGGTTATGAAAATATAACCTGTCATTTCTTCAGTTCTCCATCATTTTATCTAGTACTACAGTAGAGCCACAATAAACCAGGCCTGAGCAGCACAAGTGGCTGACATGCATTTGGTACCATGTCAACACCCTTAATTACATTCTGTTGAAAGTAAACAAACTCCTTTCTGATCGCAGGAAGGCTTTACAGGCAGAAAGATGTTTCAGATTAAGAAGCAAAAAAGTACCCAACACTACACACATCCTGGCTCAAACTGCTAAAAAAAAATCTCATCTTATATGCATGGTCTCTATTCTTCACTTGCTGATGCTTGCTGTAAACAAGCCTAAACAGAGGCAAAGTCAAATGTTTGGCCCCATTCGCTTGGCATCTGTGAACGCTGATATTCCCTTTGCCTGGGGAGAAAGTCTGAGGCTTTGTGGTTGGAGTGGTTCAGTGCCCACACCTGCGCTCTCAACCCTGCTTAGAGCAAAGGGGCAGATATACATTTTCTATTTGTACAAGTGCCAGCACAAATATATAGGAATGTTTTAGTCTTCACATATCCCATCTTGCCCTCCTTTTCGGACATACACACATACTGGAGAAATCACATACAGTGAAATTTGGGGTCACGGTTAGAGTATAGCCATTCATTCAGTGCAGCTGGTACTTTGATCAGGATTTTCCTTTTGCTGTCAGGAGACCCGCACGGTGCAACCACTGCTGTCCATTAGAGTCAGCCATCTCATTCAACCTGACAGTGTTTTTTGACACCCTACATGAGTTCTCCAAATGATAATGTGGGTAGTCTTTACACATGGTCACACACAGTGAACATAGTGTAAAGACAGACAGACAAGCAGGCAAACAGACCGACCAACTATAAACAAGTTCATGCCAAAAGACCACTCTTGTGGACATCATACCCGCCCCACTGCCGCCCCTCCCCCACCTCCATCCTGGTTCTAGCTCCATACTTACCCACATTCACAGGAGATTTATACTCTCCATTGAACTTAGAAAAGAAAAACATGAATAGGAATGAAGTAGAGTTGGGTGTGTGTAGGTGGTTTTGTCTGTATGAGTATATGAGTGTATAGAAGTTATGTGTTAGTTTGAGTGTGTTCACTCACGCCTCAGCAGAATGTGGTTATAATTTAGTTAAAACAAAGTAGTCAGAAAGTCATCAAGTGACTTCCATAGACAAAGGGAACACTGGTGGAAAGATTTGGGGCAGGTGGGGTGGGGGTTGATGTGGGGGTGGAGGTAGCTAGTAGAAGCAGCTTTCTGAGAACCAGCTTTTTGTCATGGCTCAGTGCAAGGAGAGAAAAAATGGGTCATAATGGTAAATTTTAGCTTTAGGGAGAGAAATAAAGAGGGAGAAAGAGAAAGGACAGACAGAAAGACAAGAGGCAGCTATTTCTCTTGTTACTGCCAGCCTTTTTATGTACGCCAGCCATTATTTCATAATGCGATTTTGTCTTTTAATCGATCAGTGGCTCCAGGAGACGTCTACTCTAGGTGAGCAGCCATGGAGCTGACACACACATACCAGCTGCAGCCAGGGGCTCAGCTCTTTAATCACTTTAACCAGAAAGTCAATAACCTTTATGAGTCAATTACAGAGGGGGAAAAAAGCCACAAGCATAGGACAGAGCAGATCTCGGTCAAGAAAACCGGTTACGCCAACTGGTAACTCATATTGAGAGTGCAGGAGGCTTCCTGGAAGATATATTCACATTAATATTAGTGATAGTAAATAAGCCTGTAAATAGCCTGGTTAGGCTTCACATCACAAAGAACTGACAGCATGTACCTATCGCCGTGGACAGCAAGCATGGCCGAAAGGAAAGGAACAAAGGCCCGCCTGTCTCTCATTGCTCATGTGTGTAACGCGCAGAGCTGGACACACACACCACATCAAATTAATAGGAGGCAGAAAACAATTACAGCTCAGCCCCAGTGGCTAAGCCAAGGCAGGCCGCTCCCCAATATTGACTGATAAGACATGTTAGTGGAATCAGGACACGGGGGTATGTGGAGGAGGAGGAGTAGAAGGGACACTGAGGAGCAACTGCACATTGAGAGAGATGTGACAGGTAAAACCACACAGTAACCCAGGACTGACAGCACAGCCTTTATGTGCATGTTCCTATAATCCATGCTAATTCGTTGTTTTATCATCTGCCTATTTAAGAGGCTACACCACGGACCCTGACATCACAAACTAAAGCTGCATCTGCCTTTGTTATTCCTTCCTTAATCTCCTCCGAAATCCAGCACTACATCCCCTGAAAACTCAGTAGCCAACTTGGAACACCTTTCACTCAAGTTTGCAATAGGTTATTTTGGGCCTTAAACACACATTTTGATTCAAAGCAACTTTCTATAGTTGTCTCCATCTACACGTTTCACATGAAGAACAAAAAAAAAAAAAGCTCAAAAGTGGCTCTGGCTGGAAGAGACTGCAAAACTTTCATCAAGACTGCATCCTTTAATATTTTTCCTCTGCTTACCAAAACATATAGTAGAGTGTTTTTAGGTGACAAAAAATATCGTAATCACAATATGATTAGGGTGATATCAAGTTAATTTCACTGAGTTTTGTGGGTAAACAACACCCGGTGTAGAATCCTTGAAGGTCATTCCTCTGGAAATGTTATCTATAAATGAGCTGAAAATGGAGAGGCAGAGGAAAAGACCTTTAGGATATCTCCGGAAGACATGCCAGCTTGAGAGAAATCCACGGTTCATTAGACATCACTGAACTTTCCACTGTGGCTCAGTCAGCCTAATAAACCGTGGGGGTGGGGATTGGGGGATAGCATGATTGCTTCATCCTCTTATTTATCGCAGGGCTCCAGCTTGTTTGCTGATGCATTGGTTCTGTTGTGTCTGCGTCACATTGTTGTATTCTTGTCCTCTTTTGAGCATACTCTATAAACATAACAATGCCTGTAAGATGCAGTTAATTGACAGTTGATTTAATGGTCTTAAACTGACACTGGATTTAGACTATACTTCTGAATGGCCATTCACTACAGCTACCTACCTTTCTTGTATAATTGAACAGTTTGGTTTTCTTACATTTCCAGTTGAATACCAAGCTGAAGTGATGCAGAACTAGCATTTGAAGCTCAGTGTTCCTGAAAGACTTGCTAGTTAGTTCTAGTTTGTCCACCATAAGGTACACGGATTCTGGCACAAACATATATTTAAGAGGCAATAATATTTTGGCTGACTTGGCTGGGTATTTTAATGAAAATTATTTCAGTAATAATTTTATGCAGAAGTGGTTGTTGGAATGACAGCAATGCATTCCCCAGACTGCTCTGCCCCCTACCCTCATTAAAAGTCTTCTCTCAATATAACCGAGTTTACCAGACCTGTGTCTGTGGCTGTCCTTTCAAGTGCCAGCACTAAGTGACACAACTTCAATTTTGATGCGATTTGTCTTAAATGAAATTGGTCCCTAATTATCATAAAGTGTTCTAGGGAAGTCTGAAAATTATCCATCATAACACTTTAAGTTATTGTACTCCCAAGATTAGTATCAGCAACCTGTCTCTTTGCTACCACTATACTGCTCTGCTTCAATATTAGTTAAAAATGTAATTAATTCTGAACCTTGATGCATACAGTGTGTCTGCAAAGTTTGAAAAAGATCAGTCAAATATTTTTTTTCAAGTTATTGCACTAACGACATAAGAGTCTGCAGTTGCAGTCCGGTCCCGAAACAATATATGTTGCCCATCCAAGGAACACAAAAACCCACCTAAACCTATCAACACATGCACTTTACATGGTAATAGTAAATAGAATGTGGTCCAAAAATGGTAGAAAGGTATTAAGCAGGGCTACATTCCAGCTCAGCATGCATTTAGCAACACAAAGAAACTATGAAAATTACTTCTTAGTTTAAAAAAAAAAATCTGGTTCTGTTGCAGCAGTAGCATCTTTTTTATTCATAGATAATAGAATTCTGTATTTGTGTTAAATGGGTCCATATAGATATTTTGCACAACCCGAAAGTACTTTTTTTTTTCCCCATGAAGTTCATGCTTCTCATTCATTATTATTTAACAAATAACAAAATTATTGTTTAATGAATGCTTTTATCCAAAGCGACATACAGTTGAGAAAGCAGAGTCGAGGATCCAACAGTAAAATCACTCTGCCGACCGTGAGAGTTTTACCAGTGACCTTCCAAAAACAAATACAACATCCTCTCCCACAGAGTCATTCATTGCCCCAACAGGAGAGGTTCTTTTACCTGGAGCATCAAGAAGCCACTTTTAACAATATTGTTCGTTAATGGGAAACGAAGCAACCAAGCAGCATGATGTGTAATGCTGACGCTGATACAATGTTATGCACATGCAACTGTTGCATCACAAGGACTGTGATAGTCAGCTGGATTCAGGTTAAACTTGGACGACACCTAATTTTTCATTTTGTCATATTATCCAGACATTATACCGCAGCATACTTTGTGACGGTAATTGTAAAAGAAACGCTATTTTGAAATCATGCCAAAAAATTTTACCAAGTGTTGGTCCCCACAATAAATTACATCATCAATAGTTTCACTGAAACTATTTAATATTTGGAATTTTTGCTATATCATGCAGCCCAAATAGCCACAGAAACAACCAAATCTCTATAACCTAAATGATTTGTTAACAACTATACTTCGTACAAGGCCTCCGGAACGAATGTCCTCATTATATCTGGAAGTGATTCAATCTTAGTCCATCACTCATCAAATCACTCTTCCATCAATGAGCCATTCATTGATTTCATCTTTCAGTATTTTGCCACGGTAAGGAAAGAATGTGAATTTAAAAAAAAAGATGGATCTGCACAGTCTTAAACTTGATGAATTAGACGAGGAGGAAATCTGTTATCTGGAGGAACATTTACTCTTACACAAGAGGTTTAACTGGGGCAATGGCTCTACCACTCATAAGAAAACGGGGGTATAAGAAATTCTCTTTTACAAAAGTATATATTTATGGCTGATTTGTGCCAGACCTGGCACCAGAGGAAATGTGGTGGGCTTTACCTGCATTGCAAGCAGAGAGAAAGGGAAAATCTTGTTCTCAAAAGTAAAATCATTCACCATTTAGTTGTACAAATTCAGACAAACTGTCTCATGACTCCTCCTTGCCTCTGATACGTTTCAGGTTAATGTACAGAAAGCAGTACTTCTTCCAAAGTTAAATATTAAAACTTATTAAATACTGTATTTTCCCTAAAATCTACGTCACAGGAATAACTTTTCAGGGACATTCAGTAGGTAAACAGAAGTGGATCTCAACTGAAAGATTTGGAAGTTGCACTGTGATGCAGAATACAAAATTTTATGAAATACTAAAGCGGAATCCATGGAAACCACAGTTTCTATGCCTTCTCTTGAGAGAATTTCTAATATGAAATACTCAGAAACCACTCTGCATAATGAACTCCTTTTTCTGCATCTGAAAGTACCCCAGTAAATAAAGGCAGAGCCAGAAATATGCTAAACTTTAGCAGAGATAACCAGCCTGACCGCAGTATGTCAGCACTATTTAAAATGCTCAAATGCAGCTTGACTGCACAGCAGCAGAGCTTAGCAGCAATGTATCAGAACATGTAATTTTATGAAAAGTATAGAAACTGCACATCTGCACACAACATAGTACTTAATTTTTTGCCGATGGTTATCATCATGAGTTGGAAAAACTTTTTGTAGCATATTCCCACCCATAGTCGCTGGAGAGAACAAAAAAAATGACATCAAGTGACACTTCACACAATTCATTAGTTACAAGCATTGGAAATGAGGACCCCCAGTGGGAAATGAATTCATTATATACTTCCTTAAACCTATAGGACAACGTTTTCCAATCCGAACCTTGGGGACCCACAACCGGTCCACATTTTTGCTCCTTCCGAGCTCCATGTCAGACAGTCTACATTTTTGCTCCCTCCCAACTGGGGGAATAGAGTGCATTCAGCTCGACATGAGACATGAAAGACTACCCAGTATGGCTGTGTTGTTTACCTTGGTGACATTTTTTTTTGGAGAAGTGGGGTGGTAATTTATGTACAAATAGTGATAACACTAGACATACTGCTAGTTAATCATGCAGACCCTGTTTTCACCTTGGTTCCGATCCACAGGCTACATGCTCTCCAGAACAGCTGCATATGTTGCTCGCAAAACTTTCAACTGAAAGAACAAGTCTCACATGGGCAGAAGCTCTTCAGGAATGAGTATGTAGAGACGAAAGCAAGAGCACACCTGTAACCAGTGAGACGAGAAGAAAGTAACTGCATTGAAAAATTTGGGAGCATAAACCCATCCGACCCTGCCTGTTCCTGACAGGTCACGACAGCTATAATGGGGCAAAGAGTACAGACTTTAAATCACTGTAGTCTTGTGAAAGAATTTTCCAGGCTTCTCATTGGCCATACCTGCAATAGCTAGGATTCCAAAATATTAGAATGGAACATTGGAACATTTAAAAAAAAAAAAGGGTAGGACTTACAACTAAGAGGAGCAAATGTCTCAGCCACTACAGTGTGAGCAGAGATGCACCACTGAGATAGACTAGTCAACAAAAAAGATAAGTGTGGGAGGGAGTTTGTACATTCCACAATGCTGACATTTTAAACAGATCCACACACTGCAGAAGCTGTGTGTGTGTGTGTGTGACCACCAGCTTATGTACTTCTGTCTCAAATATCACACACAGCTCCCCATGGAGGAAGGGAGGCAGGGATTAACCACAGGACTTTGAAGGTTAGTAAGTCATGACATCCATTTCCAGCAGGTTAATAAATCACCAGGACAGAATCTCTCTGGAGCCCTGCAAAGGAAGAGGGTGGATTATAGAAGAGTCCGTCTCTCAGTCACCTGGGTGTTGCTCGTAACACAGGAGCGGAACAGGAGGATTTACGAGTTTATGGGTTTTTTTGTCTTTTCGTTATTAAATCAAAGAAAACTTTCTCTTTTATGGACAGAAGTATTTAATATGCTAAGAGGAAACAGTAAGCATGCTTTCTAGTTCAAGTTACCCTGCAGTATTCTTCCAACAGTGAGAGAAAACCATATTTCACTCAGAAACATAGAGAACACTCAGGCACTCTTAGACCCTGTTTTCAATAGGCCTTCAGATCAAAAGAGTATCCTAACCACAAATTTTGCTTTATGCACTCTTCAAACACATCACCTGTTCTGCACCAAATTCATAGAGCACCGATGTCTCCCTATGCTTGAATACAGCCCCCAAAAAAGTGGGTTCAACTGATACACACTGCAAGACATTTCCAGAAACAAGACCATCTTAAAGAAAAGCAAATTCCTTTATTCACAAAGCAATTCAAAAAAACATCTGACCCAGAGAGCAAATTGATCAACATACAATACATGTGACTTAGCATTACCAGTGAACTGACCCTTACACAAATAAAACAGTAGAGATGTTCCGATCGATAGCCAGGCAATTTCAATGGGCTGATTTTCAGTCTTAATTACTGGTTGGTGGCCCTTAATTTGACTGATTTCAAATATGGATTTTGTGGATGATATATAATATGGGTGGTGTTGACTTAAAATATGGGTGCAACGTTTCACGCACAACATTGGCACTGTCAAGAAAATAGGTTTGCAATTTGTAACATATGTGCAAATGAAGTCTTTCACAGAGGATCATATGCTGAAGCATTCAACACCACAAACCTCATTAGACAATTGTGCCATCACAGAGAGGAGTACGAGAAATATGAGCGCCCAGGTTACTTTGCGTGCGGTTATTCGGTATAGCTGAAATTTTTTATGAGATGAGGATGTGAACAAACCCTCTCCAAAACATCTACAGATGCTTAGACAGACAGACAGACAGACAGACAGACAGATAGATAATCAGCCTTTGTTCCAAAAGCATAGGCCTATCACCAAGTATCAAATTCTGACCTGCTTTGTTTAAATTAATTTTTGTGGTATAAGTGGCTGTCTTTCTGTTAAATGTTAAAAACATTTTTTAAACCAGTTTGAGGTTCGTTCTTAATCCTCTTCATTTTTATCTTATTTTCACAGCAATCGGTATCGGCCAATTATGCTTCCACTGATCACAATCAGCAATTTCCCCCAAGTCCCTGATCGGAGCCTCCCTACAATACACACTGACATTTTAATACACGTGATGTACCAATTTAAGTGTTAAGGCACATTCCATTAATGGCTACAACATTTCTACTAAGTGATTTCACCTATAACTGCTGGTGAGGTGTTTGTTGAGATAATTTACTCTGCTGAACCACTTGTTGTGGCTAAGCTGGCTCCTACCACCTCCTCCTTTAGGGCTGTAATCGCACAACAATTATACTGCGACCAATGAACTGAAAGCTACCATGGCAAGCTAGGACAGGCACAAAACAAGCAAATTACCATTACATAATCAAAAACTAAATAACAATGGAAAAAAATACTAAATGTAATTATGCCTAGTTTACTGATCTTGCTTCCTGGCATGTGTGCAAGAAACATTACCCAAACTCTTGCCTGTGTGTGAAAACTCACCCCAGCAGATGTTACTTGTTTGATGACACACTCAAAACCCACAGGACAGACATTAGACCTCCTACTGCCTGATTTAGCAATAGGGAGCTTGAGGGAACTCAATTAATACAAAACTGAACAGCACCTAGTAAGACTCAAAAAAATAGTAATGCATTCACCAACCGTAGAGATAAGAATAGGATAAGAATTAATATCTTTATAGCCCAAGGCTCCACTGTCATAACAGATTGACTATTTTCTTCCCTTTTTTGTTTTCAGGGGTTTATAACTAAATGGCATCTGAGTAAGATGAGAATTCAAAGTCTTGATATAACTGTATATCACAAATGAAAAAAGGCAGGGAAAATGTAAAATAATAGAGCAGGATATGAACTAGTGGCATTAAATCTTAATGTCCTGCCCTTCATGCAGAAACAGAATTAAAGGTCAAAAGTCACAAGGTACAGTGGAGACAGGCAAAATGGCATGTCTGTGACTGAACTAGAGAATTACACAAGGCCTATTAAGGCTCTTTTTATGATTTTTAGGAAGGATAAATGTGCTGTTGTCCCCTAGGGAGCACAGTCGAGTGGAAGATGACACCTGGTATGAGAGCAATTTTCATGCTACAGTGAATCCATTACTCAGAACTCCTACTCCAAAGGTAGAATGACAATTATTTTCAAAAAATGTTAAAATCCTGAATCAGGTCCTAGATTCGGTACCGTGCTGGAACCATTAGTGCCGGTTGCCTCCTTCCATAAGGGAAGAAAACTAGACTACCTATACCTGTCCAATTCTGCATTCAGTTAACATCTCAAAAACCGAAAAAATGCCATTTCACCTTCACTCTTACTATGGAAAACAGAAAGTATAATTGAAGAAATTATCTACTATTGAGGAGACACCCACCTAACTGGTGTGAGTGAGCATCCCCTTCAGGATACTAAGCACAAATCTCCCAAAAGAGAGCAAGCATTGCATGTGAGGCTTTTAGGGAAATACCCTTAAAGCAAGCAGAATGCTCTTTCAAGCACAGCATGTGCTCTCTACTGAAGTGAAATAGCTTCTCTGCAACAGGCCAAAATCGGCAGTCAATACTTTCAAATTCAAGTAGGGAACGTCACGGATCACATCTCAATTTTGATGGATAAGAGAGGAGACTAGTACGGTAGCTAGCCATAATTTTTGCAACTTCAGTAGAATTTACAAAAGGTCACACAAGAATTGCCTTTTCATTCTTTCTTATCACATCACTGTGGAGAATGGGACACAGGGATAAATGTACATCTCTTCTGAAACGCTATGGTTTGTGTATAATTGAGAGCATGTACCACAGAGAATAAATTACCACTCTTATAATGACACTGCAATAAAACAGTGAGCTTGTTGTTACAGCACTGAAAAACAGAATAAGTCACTTACTACAGGCACATACGTAGAATGGCATCTGAAGATGCGGCTTATGAAAGGGATCACTTCCTGAGTTTGCAATGTCCTAACTGAAGCTCCAAAAATGGCAGTTGGTGAGACCCAACCAATGATGATAAATAAAAGTAGTCAAACAAGACAATGTCCTTCACAGGGGGCATCTAGTCAGTGTATGGAAGGTCTGTAGTAATGAAGACATAGCAAAACGTGTTTGAATGGATCCACAAGCCCCAATCCCACAGGGTTCCTGGCAAAGAATCAATGAGCCGTATCTTACCTGCCATCATCTTCTGGGCCTCGTATGGCTCCATGTAGCCATCATTCTCTGGCACCTTCTCTGAGGTGTTTTTGGCCCCCCCAGCCTGCTCTGCATCAAAGGGGTCCGCATAGTCCTCCAGGATAATAAGCTAAAAGAGAGGTACACAGAGAGCAAAGAGAATTCTGTCAGTTCATATATATATACATATATATATATATATATATATATATAAACACACACACACTGTAAATAAAAATAACAACAACAACAATTGAACAGCTTAAGAAACACTGATTTAACAACATTTGATTAACATGGGTTGGAATGGAGTGGGATCAGGTTTGGGGAGAGGATGGATGCTGAGAGGATGGGCAGCTGACCGAGGCAACCCAAACAGCTGGAGCCCACCAAACATTTCTGAGGCCCTCAAATGCAGCACTCCCCTCTAACCAAATGATGAGTCAAAAACAGAGTGTGAGGGGGAGGGCAGCATGTGGATCGCATGGGCCATCCACTTCTTGCACAATCCCTCCTTTTCTGCATATGTCAGTCCATCAGGCACAGATGGAGGACTTAACTAACTTAATTACAGGGTCTGGGTCTGAAAATGGTCAAGGAAGAAGGAGAAAATAAGTTAGTAGACTGCCTTGTGCAATGAAAATGGTATCACATACATGAGGTGCTGGCAATGAACCAGAGCTAATGGTAGGGTTACCCTCTTAATTTGAGCGCAGCTCTAGTGGAAATGGAAGCCTTTGGATCAGGCAGCACAGACATTCCTACTGGAATTATAATCTCTCTCCATAAAGAAAATCAAAACCTGGATCACTTTTTAACACCGTGCCCAGCTCATGCTAGCGAGTCATGCTTACCAGGGACCATGTTAGCGTAATATGGAAGGTACTGATAAAATACTCAAGTTTTGTGCAATGTTAATTATGGAATAACACTTATGAACACTTAGGGTTTGGAAAACTAAATCTCAAACATGGCACTGCTAATGCAAATGGACCATGCATCTGACACCACAAAAAAAAGCACAACACCAGTCCCTGTCATGGTACTGAGGTAACCGCATACAGATTTGCAGCAGGGATTTGGATTGGTTACAAAGGAGCAGTGAAAACGCCCCAACTTGTGTCATTTCTCAGAGATTACCATATGGGCTTGCCCAGACCGCAGAGACCAACAAGCAGAGTGGAAGCAACTTGGCATCAGTAATCACTGTCAAGTGTCCAGGGAAACAGACAGACCAGAGAAGTTGATGTTCCAGGCAAAAAACAATTATCAGGGCTATTACTGTGGGCCAGAAATACAAGAAAGATCCTTGTCATTTATGCAGCTAACATGTCAGATAGTAGTGCACACCATCTTCAGTGAAGGGCCCCAAACAGGCAGGCAAATTGCACCAGTGAGTAAAGCATAACCTCAGAAACCAAAGAGGGACAATCACAACACTTTTTAAATGACCCCAGTGATAATTCCAGTGAAAACTGCCTTTCAAATGGGTTTTCATACAGTTCAAACTTTCTACCGCTTTGATTTATTGTGGGCTAGCGATGGCCCTCTAGCAGTAAGATCAAGGAATGACTGGTATGAGCCAATCAGCAGAGTTTACTGGTTTAATAATGGATGAGAAATCAGGACGCAGATCCCATGATGATGTTTCATCACTGGCTGAGCAGACGCGTTGGTGTGGGTTCTTATTCATGCTACGCTCACTGCATGGCACCTGCTTCCAATTGCTCTGAAAAAGCACCAAAGGCTGTGCCTCCCACTCCTGCACACCAGTGCGCACCATGACAACAGCTAACACCTTGCACAACAGGAGCCCACGGCTATCACGAACTCACTGATGCACTGGCTAGTACATCAAATGCTACGCTACCTTTAGCCCTACCCTGCAGACATAAAACCCTGCCAAGGAGGGGCTGGGGGACATGAATTAATTGCTATATTAACATGTGAAAAAGTGCCACCCTTTTATTTGTCTTCCATGTTTAAATTTGTTGCAAATCAGAATGTGCAGGAGAGAAGGCCACTTCAACCTTAAAAAGCAAAGTCATGCAATGTGTGTTTAAACTGACCTCATGCACAACAGATGGATTAGATTGGCTTAAAACCACAATTTCAGATGAATTCATGTTCAGTTAAATTTCTAATGTTTGCACTTTTTCCCCTACATTTCCTGGCTAGCTGTCTCAGTTTAGCGCACTGTAATTGTAAGTTTGCTCTTGTGTGTGTGCTGTGACAGACAGGGATGAGATCCAAGGTAAACAGTGTGTTTACCATAAATTAAAGCCATAAATACTCTGAAAGTACAAATCTCAGCACACCGATTGAACAAAAACATTTGGTGGACAGACTGGATTCCACACGCCGCCAGAGGGGTAGAGCTCTACAAGTGACACATTGTGGCCGCAAAAACAGCACATCTCCAGCCGTCACTGCCTGGAAGTCATGCCATTTATCTCCTGCCTCTGAGCTCATTCTGTTCCACGGAAATGACCCAATTCAGCAAAGTTGAAAAAGACAGAAAGAAAAAAAAATGCAGAATAAAGATAAATGTTTTTGTAAGAAATAATAGGATAACGATAATAGAACAATGAATTGTCGAATTAAATGAAATAAAGCCATATTAATTTAATAAATATATACACTGTATATATTCTATTTTCTAAGCATCCTTTGAGTAACCAATCATGCTAGATTAACAGGCAATATTTAAATGCTTTTAACCATGTTTCACTAAATAAAGTGTAGAGCATATGCTATGCATAGTACTGTGTGTGTGTCGTTCACTTTTCTGCTACGTGAAGTACAATGTGTGTTGTGTACATTCCTCCAATCTCCATGATAATTTCCCACACAACTGATAGCAATGGATTTCTTCAGGGCTTAAATGGATGTCAATGGGAGCAGGACTCCATTACCACAGAATATGACGACTGAGAGCTCGGGATAAGGAGGTTCCAGACAGGAGGTGCCATTACTGATGACCTAGAAAATTATTGCTGCAATTCCACTGACGATCAGTTGTGTTTGAGCACCAGGATGTGGACATCCCATTAAACCTGCAGATATAGTCAAACTGGCTGTTTACCTGCCAACGGTTCTTCAATTACTAGGCACTGGTGTAAACGACCACAGCTCAGTCATAAGCGCTACATTAGCATTTCTACTTGGGACCATAAACAGAGCTGCCTGACAGAAGAAATTGGCAGCAAGAACCTGGTTCATGTACAAAATTTTCCCCATTCCGGAGATGAGGATGGTGTAGCTAAGATGACACAAACAAAATGAATGAGTTCAAAAACAAAGAGGGACAAAGAAATCAAATGAAAAAATATTGGTCTGATGCAGCAGGGCTAAACAAGGGAGATGATTTCACAGAAGATTACAGGCTTTGTGACTGGCGTCGATTAGTGTCTAGGTTATAGGGGTCAAAACAAATCGGAATGGAGCCAATCTGCACATTATGAAGAAGAAAGTGCAGGTGGAAATCATAAATATCAAATATCTCCCATCACCCGACTCTCTCTCTCACTTCTCAACATAAACCAATCATTGACGTGTCAAACTAGATAATATTTTAATGGGAATCACCATCTTTCTTTCATTCTATTATCATCAACAATTTTTATCCAAGGGAAAAAAGTAACCATAGAATTATATAAACCTATGTATTTATAGCATCTTGTATGGTAATGTAATTTGCCTACATCCAACACAAGTAAATTCAGTCATGGTGGGAACTAAAACACAAGAGGTATCAAAAGAAACAAGTTACAAAAGTTTTTTTATATATTTTATTTTGAATCCCTCTACCTCTGGAAAAAAATGTGCTTTCATTATCATTTCAAAATAAAAATTTTATATGAGACACTAGTGAAGAGATACAGGAAACAACTTATCCATAACAGAAACTGAGTTCATTTGCATTATAAAAGCGGTTTCTGATCTGAGATTTTAGAAAAGTTCTGTAAATGTCTTCCACAGTCATCATTCTTCATAGCAGGCAAGTTAAGTAACCAAACTAAATACAACACTTTTGGCATTTTCACTTTTTTGATTGCATTCACATATCTTTGTGAGGACCTGAAAAATAGTCCCCACAACACAAAAAATTTGGGGGACATTTGGTTCCCAGAATATAATATAACCAAACCCATAAACACATATGAAGTGGTGGCTCTGAGGCTATGGATCTGTTCAAATCCTAAGAATGCCAGAGTGATTCCACGCCATTGGGACCATGAGCAAGGCCCTTGACCTGCAAAGGTTCCGTCCTGGGCATGACATTAATCTACATCCAGCCCTATAAGGACGCTATCCAACTTATAGGGAATAACTTGGGGGTTGGTGGTAGGATTGGTACTCCAGCCACCGGAAAAAAAACTTCACACTGGTCCATTCGGGCAACTATAGTGCTGAGGTATCTCTGCTGCATGGCTGCACTCTGGTTCTCATCTCTGAGGTGGTTTGTCATGTGGTGGGCGAGGCAATGCACTGTAATCAGTGTATGCTCCTTACCTCTCATACACTAAACACTCCTCAGAGCCATTATTATGAGAAAGTTGGCAGAGAATGTTAATGTAACATTTCCACTTTTTACATTTTAACAAATCATCAAGACTTACTATGAAGAAAAACAATATGGAATCACGGTTTCCCTTGCCCAGACTCGGGTCACCGTGGCCCCCCCTGGAGCCAGGCCTGGGGGTGGGGCTCGATGGCGAGCGCCTTGTGGCCAGGCCTGCACTCATGGGGCCTGGTCGGGCACAGCCCGAACAAGGCACGTGGGTCCCCCCTCCAATGGGCTCACCACCCATGGGA
>JABFEA020000010.1:3018557-3029059 GCA_019775915.2 Cyphomyrus plagiostoma | reverse complement strand
TTTGTTTTACTTTGTCTGGAATGCATTGTTACAAACGTAATATATACTAGGCTTCACTCTCAGTAACTATTAATGGGAGATTAAAGGTTGATGTGCAAATGGAACACAAAACAGCAAGCCACATTATTTCAGGTATGATGGAAACCATGTCAATTCCGGGGCAGCAGCCAATGAACTCCATCAATGAGATTATTAGAAGGACTTTCAGTGGCCTATGGGCAACACCCAGCAGTGGAAACCACAGGCAGGCAGCAGAGATCCTAATGCAGGGGTAGGCAACCCTGATCCTGGAGGGTCGGTATCCAGCAGGTTTTCCATCCTACCTGTTCTCTAATGAACCACATCTGATCTCAGGCAGATAGTAACTCAAGTAAGACAGAAAACCTGCTGGATACCAGCACTCCAGGATCATGGTTGTCAAATGTACACTGAAATTAAATATTATCCAAGTTGAATGCTTTGCTGCAGATAGAAACATTACTGAAGTTGCAGGGTGACTTTTCACCATTCAGCCATGTTCTAACCACAAGCAGTGCAGCCATAGACACTGTGTGGGGTGCCAGTCCATCACAGGGCACATACAGGCTCACACCCACACGTTCAACCCTACACTACCAGCTATATAAAGATACCAGTTAGCCTAACTGCACGTCTTCGGACAGCAGGTGGAAATCAGAGTACCTGGGGGAACATGTAAACTATAAAAACTCAGAACGTAGTCAGAATTTAAACCCCTAGCTCTTAAGGTTTCAGACAAAGGTATTACTCACTAATCCACTTTGCCACGTGATATAAATAAACAAATTCAACAAAAACTTCCGACGATTCCCAATATTTTTGCTAACTTCCGAAGATTTCTAAGAGATTTATATTTGTTTGTTTGTTTGTAAATCGTATTCAAGTCAGCAAAGAACTGCTCCGGAAACCTTTTGACAGCATTCTGGCAGATTTCCACATTAGGAAACGTGTAACGACTATTAACACATATTTCTTCTTGTTTGTGTAGAGTGTAGATAATTTACTTTGTAAGTACGGTTTCGCTTCTTGAAACAACTCGCGCAGGTTGTGTTTACAAATAAAAGACGAGAATTAACAAAAGTTTCTCCTGAATGTTTGACAGTTCTCCGGGGGCTTATAGAAACATTGCTGGAAAGTCTCCTTACCTTCTCCTGCTCCGCAGGAGGCGAAGTGGGAGATTTCAGAGTCGCGGGAGACGGCGATGGACACGGTGCTACTACACCGGTGGGATTACAGTTGCCTTTCTCGATGGTTTCCACCTTAATAAGTCGGTGTTTTGGTGATATGTACTTTCCGTCTGGCGAGGCCAGTGAAGTCTGGCCGCTTGCGAAGGAGACGTGTCCTCCTCCAGTGTAGGGGTCCTCGAAGTCCAGCTCCTTCTGTAGTTTGTACGCAGCTAGGATGTCCGGTTGTGCCGGGCTCGGATAGTGAGAGGTGGCTCCCGAGCTGGGCTGCTGGTAGCCCGGCGTACCTGGCACAGCGGGATGGCAGTGCCTGTAGTCTGGTTTCGGGGGAGCCGGAGGTGTCGCTTTGGTGGTTTTGAATCCCAGGTGTTCCTTGAACCATTTGGCCATGCTGCCAGCGCATTGCTTACAAGTCGGTTTTACGTGTTTGGTCCACTTTCACTACCGAGGTCCACCTCTTTTAGTATAAGACTTGGTCCTTGGCTCTTTCCGAGTTAATGCTGCGCGCTTCTCCAATTCAGCCTGCGTCCTTTTATGCTTCCCTGACCGAAAAGCGCAAGTGGCGTTAACCAGTCCGCCTTTTCCAGCAACTTGTGTCTTACGCAGTGACAGCCAGACCGCTCAATTGCGTCTCCGCTGAGGAATATGGGAGCACACGCTTGTGAGCATGGGGTACTGTAAGCACAATCTCCTGTCCAGGCACCTGGGAACGTTCACTGCCCCCTACTGGTCGACTATGATTGAGGTACCTGTTATATTGCCCTGACGTTTTAAAGATTAACTGAAGTGTACAAGAACATAAACGTTGTATTATATTTTAAAACATGTTATAATAATCTAACCAGTTATTAAACTTTAAGCAGTTGTAAACCGTACATGTGTAATACAGCCATATAAAAAATAGGTTATGTAGCATTGCCCGAACAGTAGTAATAAACACAAACGTTGTCACTAATACTGTTAAAATAAATTCACAAAAAACTGTGGCCGTACAAGTTAAAGTACGTGATAAAATGTTTACAGAAGTCCCCGAAACAGTGAGCATTATTGTACTGTTGTATTTACTGTACCGTGTGCACTTATATGAAACACCCTAAGGAATGTTTGTTACAGAGATATACGGTGATTCCACTGCCCATATTAACCACATCTTGGATACATTATAATCCTGGAATATTTTGTCTTTGTCAGGTAATTTTATATTAAAAACGAAAAAAAATCATTAATGTTTGTGTGGTCTCGTGACCGTTTCAAATATATTGTATCTGTATACAAATAATATCTTTGCATAATACATATAGTACAATTACTGAGTTGCATATTGCCAAGGTTGAAAGAGGCTACAGTTATACTGTGCAAGCGTACAGTTCAGAACAAAGGCTTTCACAGACAAGGACAAGCACTCTCGTAACAACGTACTTATACGTGGGAGCGACTTACCTACATTTGACGCGCTATAGTTTTACATTCTGTTGTTGTGTCAGCTTCTTCTTATCCATGTCATGTGTGCCCCCTAATATATGAAGCTTTTGTAAAACCATTCCAAGTCTGTCGAAAACGAATTATTACAGAAAAGTCCATTTACCTTTTACTACGTAACCTAGTGTTTTCTTCACTAATATGTTTCAGCTGTCCGAAAAGGATCTAAATCCGTTTGGATTTAGACCGCTATACTGCTGGGGTGTAAACATACAACAATTTCCACATTGACTGAGAACTGGAAAGACTACACGAGAGCGGTGGGCTAAATCTGTCCACTTAGAACAATATGAAATGTTGTCTCCCGTCATCTCCAGACGGCCGGTTAAGACTGATTTGATGCACTGAAAATAACGGGCAGAAAGAGGATTGGTATAGTAATTACTCTGCTACATTACAGCAGCAAAGCATATTTACGGCAGGGCTGCTTACACTACAAACTTGCAGCATGCTATATTGCATGCAAAGCATACTCTCGTCTATAAATGTTTTGTTTATACATTCATACAGAGACATCCCCTAGAGTCTTGAGAGTTTCTACTCTCACATCTACCAGATCTTCCCAAGGTCAAATATCTTGACACCTTTATAAGCACTCCTGCTTACATGTAAAAATTAAATGCTAAAACTGCAGGTCAAAATATCCAGGGAAATGAATAGTGACTCGGTGCATTTAATTGCAGTGACAAATGGATAAACTAACAGGCTTTGTTCTGCTTGTTATACATTATGTACAGCTATTTCAACATTAAGGTCAAAAGTGTCAGAGAATGAGCATCTGAAGATTTTCTGCGTGCCACTCCAGGGGAAGGTAAAATTAATTCTTGTACTGGCATCCTCTCCTGGGTGTATACCAGCCCTGTTCCTTGTACTGTGGGGGTTGGGGTCCCAGCAATCCTTGCAACTCGGCCCAGGATAAACAGTTGAAAGATGGATAAATATGTAGCGTTGATTTAGAACTGCATGCCTTACTTCAATCAGCTCACCTCTATGAAGTCAGAGGAAACAAGCAAGGACACTTCGCATTACTTAGTTCCCTGGGTGATTGATACAGATCTGAACTGTGTCCTTCATTGCACTGGCCCAGGAGGGAATTAAAAGTAACTGAAAATTATTCAGCTTTCACCTGTTACTCACAGCTACTTGAAAGGATGGGAATAGATCCAAGAATTAATACCAAGGCCTCATGCTCCAAAAGAGGTATTCTGTACCTCACTTAATTGTAAACCATATAAAATAGTGATACTTTATTGATACCCATGGTGAAACTGGATGCTTTGCCCATTCTATCTTGCTTTCCATGAAACACACAGACACATGTATACAGGTGAGAGCAGGTTCTTGGGTCATGGTGTAAGGTTAGCCTGTATCCAGCATGCCTGGTGCCATTGGGGTTAAGGACCTCACTCAAGAACCCAACGGTGACGTCATTCTTCTTCAAACAAGCAACCTTCCAGTCCTAACCCACAGAGCCACATGCCACCCAAAAGTATATAAATGTGATTGAGAATATTGGATGCTATGCTCTATAAGGAAATTGGTCAACAACTTGGCTATGTTTTTATTAAATAAAATTCAAAATTACTAGGCTTTGTCCCAACTTCTGAATTTTGAAAGATCCCAGTTCTGGGACAGAGATGACACTGAGGAGATTTATATTCCTGTATTTCAAATGACTGCAAGGGAAGGAAATCTCAGTTTGGTTTCAGGCTGGCAGCACTCTGTCAGCCTTTATTGTGCTCACCATGTTCATCATGTTTCCGTCATTGATCCTCATTAGGAAACTCACTATCTGCTGTATCACCGGGACCAGAACACTCTCAAAATAACGGCTGTAATACTCTAGGTCTGTAGTGTCAGACCAGTGTAATTCTGAGCCACAGTCACACCTGTGTTGCTGCATTGGTAAATCTAATACTACAATTCATTATTCCAGTGGCATGATTAGGCTAAATACAGTGAACACAAATGATTAAGTCTTACAAGTGTGACAGCACATGACCATTTGTCAATAAGGCATGAGATATGCTGAAACATTCCAGTCAGGTCATCTAAAATCAGGAAGCATGATTTATGATTCAGATGCATGTAAACACCTTAAGTCGATTTCACGTGGTTAGTGCATGCATAGGAAAAAAATACCCAATCACCACAGTGAAGCACTTTCAAAGAGAAAGCAAGCACAGCAGCAGTAACTGTGTGGGCAGGTGGATAGTTCACCATGTCGTAGTGCAGCATGGTCAACTCTATTAAGATTATTGCCAGCCCATGCACTTTTTGTTCACTTTGTAATGAAAAAGCCCTTAAAGGTACAATGAACTAGGGCAAGACACACTGACCACACTGACAGCTTTCAATAAATCACTTCAAGGGAAGAGGACAAAAACGGGGTGGGGGATTGATAGGTGTTGTAGTTAATGAATATTTTCCCAACCTTGGAGCTGGTATCCAAGGATAGAGTTTAGAACTGTAAGGACGGCTATCTGTATGTTTCAAATTTCAACATGAATGTGCATTTTAATCAGTTATGTAGAAGGTGCCCTAATACTTCACATATGATAATCAGCATTGCAGTCACACCAACTAGAGCTCTTTGGCACTGGATTTTATTTAACAATATGTTTACCACTTGACTGTTAAATAAAGCCATTTTTGTTTCCTTTTGATATATGAAATGCAACCTGAAGAAAACAGTCAATGATGCCAGTGATCATATACACTGAACAATTTATCGATCTCAAATCAAAATCGTTGATTTGAACAATGCAATTAGCAAATCATAAAGGCTGCTTTGTAGGGTATGCGTTACATAGCATGTATGACCCAGAGTTTAAAACTGTTGTGAGTAGGTTTACAAATTTAATTCCATCCACCTTGTGTGGCAGTCATTCTCACAAATCAGATGTGCCGTGCTCCTCATGTGCCAGTCATGCTCACCAATCAGAAGTGGCCCAAGGCAACTGTGTATACGCCCACAAACATCAAATACATGAAACCCAAGGAAAACGTTACATTCATGCAAAAAAATACTGATTATGCTGCTGAGCTCTACGTGAATCACTCACCTATTTCATGGTCAGAGATTGTTTACAGAAAGGTCCGGTTATTGGGGGTCCAAACAGCATAAGCTGCAGGATCCATATTGCTTTTTTCTTACTGGAATTTTTATTTTTATTATTGTTAGTTTATTTAACTTAAAACACTGACAGCTTTTGTGGCAATTGTTTTATGTTTGACTGTTCTATGCTAATTAAAAAAAGTAATAAATACACATTGGAAGCAATTCATATCTTTAAGTTCTCATCCTTGCATTAGAATATAGATCATTGGTGGTATCTCATGGTTTTAAATCTATTACACACTGAACACTGAACTGAAACTTGACTTTAAAATACATCGCAAATCAAATCTCAGTATCTATCAGAAAAATCATGATTAGATATTTTCAACTCTAATATGCAAGGTCTATAATTCACCCATCCATTTTCTGAAACCGTTGAATCCCAACTGAGACCGGAGCCTATCCTGGGAACAATGAGTGCAGGCGGGACTCCTACTATCATGTAAATCCCAAATGAATCCTCAGGTCAGCTGATTAGGATACACCACAGGTTGTAAATCACTTCCTGTCTTTCCAAATGCAGCCTGGCATAGACCAAATCTAGTGCATAAGACCAGCAAAAACAATTCAGCTGACCTGGGAATTTATGCTGTATATCCTCAACGTATTTCCTGCATAGATGAACATTGTAAGAATTTAGTCGACAACTAGGATAAGTTTCTAAGGATGCTGGGTTGTTGTTCTGCATCAGTGCAAGCCAAGGACTGCTTGGAGGGAGCAGCTTGCTATTAGCTGAATGTAGAAACATCCTAAATTGTACGGTTCAGGCTAGAAGTATATTGCACTACGCGACACTTTGTAATTCATGAAATTCATTAAAAGCCACGAAAAGTGGCCACTAATTAACCAATTAATCAATGCTTATGAGCAAAAATGCTCCTATCCATTCAAAACCAGATACACGATATTAACGTCCTCTTTACCCCCAGCTTGTGAGCCAGGCAAAGCAGTCCACTTCTGGTTTCCCATTGGCTGAATTGCCAAACAGAGGCTTGGCCTGTAGCTGGAGGCGTAAACAGACATGATTTCAATTAGTGGGTCAGTTATAGTTTGAGCAGCACCTACGGTTTTATTATAAAATTCTCCAGGCCTGGAAATACACTGGTGGCAATCAATGTCTTTCCCAGAGGCAGATCTCAGGTTATATTGAACTGCAAAATCCAGCTTTTCTAGTAAAGTAGATGCCTGTGACTAAAAAAGAGTCATTTGCAAACTACTCAGTACTAGAATTGACCAATACAAACAATAAATGTAACTTCTGAATGGAGGCAATGCCTTATGTAAATATTTTTGGGCAGCTGTATATTTTCTGTGTGTGGCTGTGGGGTCTCTGTTACAATCACAGTTAGGGTTTGGCTTTTATTATGAAACATGTTGTCATCTTAAGGTAGTTCTAGAACTGTCCATATAGAAATGTTGAATCAACTACATTCTGAGTATCGGTAGGGTTAGATGAAAACTACTGCTTATTATCTATGGGTCATTTAGCTTTCCTGAACATTTATTAATGCATACACATATTTGTGTCATTAAACTATAATGTGATCAAATATTTGATTCTCCATATGACACCAGTTAATGTTTTTTAGCTAAATATTTTAATTGATAACAATTAGTCATCATTATTAAATATATAAAACTATGTGCATATGAAAATAGTTTATCAGCCCCAGGCCAAACATTCTTTAAAATAAATGGTGGTCCATTTGATAGTATTTTTGCTTAACACTAGAAATGAATACCATAATTCTTTATAGTGAATTGATACTTTTGAATCCATTCCACTATGAATCCTTCATATGTGTTTTTTCACTCCAAGACTACGAGACTAAAACAAGATTATCAATTAAAGCATTAAGTTGTTACCTTTGTGATAATCAAACTGAAATCAGTTTTACACTAAGCAACTGATCCAACAGAGCTCAGTGGTGAGCAAATGATACTGAATACTTTATTTGCACTAGTACACGAACATTAGAATGCTTCTCTACACCTAACTCCATCTTGATTTCCATAACTTGGGGGTTACAGTGCAGGGTCAGCTGATGTGTGGCACCCCTGGAACTGGGAGTTAAGAGCCTTGCACAACTGGTGAGCTTCTGATCACAGGTACAGAGACTTAGCCTACTGATCCACTCACCCCCCAAAGGCATATGGGGAATCTGTGATATCTCCCACTCTGGTTAGCTGCACTCCCTGCAGTTGATTTACCGAATGCTGGCTCATGCCTTTGCATTTGAAGTGTCACATATTGAGTATGTCAAGTTACAAACTGTAAAGTTCAGCCGTTCACTATTTTTATCCCTCACAGGTGGGGGACCCATCGGAGTCTGTGGGACCTGAACCTGGAGAAGTGGAGGTGGGCCTTGTCATGATGGTGGGGGGAGTCCCAGGAGGAGTCACAGGGGAAGTCAAATAGATCCCCAAAGGGTCCCACTCAAGCTCTTCCTCTAAATCCAGTGTGGAAGGAGGAGCAGTGGTCTGGAACTCTGGGACCTCTTTGGGGACTAGAACTATGGAAGATGGAGGCAAGGGGATTGAGGCCATGGGGGTTAAAGGTATGGGGACTATGATGTGAGGGACAAGAATCAGGACTGAGGCTGCAGGGTCAGGGACAGGGTATGCTGGGGCTGAAGGGGGCAGGGACCCAGGGGGCTGCGGCTGAGGGGTCAGGAACTAGGGGAACTAGGAATTCATAGGGCTGGACCCTCATGGGGCGGCGCCTCCATCATGGGGAAGGGAACATGGGCAGGGACATCAGGTGTGGGCAGAGCCTGGGGAACCGGGGTCTCGGGTGGAGCAGCTGCAAGACCTGGGCCGGGGCCGCTGGAGCCTTGGGGGACACTGCAGGGGCCACAGGAGCCTCCAGGGGAGCAGTCACCCCTGGCATGGGAACCATGGGACCCCAAACATGGATTTGAGCCACGGGGAGCTCTACAGGCAGCAATGGAGCCACTGGGGACTGAGCGGGCAGTGCAGCAGCAGGGGGCCTCGGGCGGTGCAGCTGCAGGGGGCCTCGGGCGGTGCAGCTGCAGGGGGCCTCGGGCGGTGCAGCAGCAGACTCCGGGCCAGCAGGGGGCACCGCGGGAACCTCGAGGTTCGGAACTGGACTCACCAGTCTGGGTTGGGCCTGGGGGGTGGGCACAGCAGAGACCTCAAGTGCTGCAGCCTCTCCTATAGGGGGAGCCTCCTTCTCCATCCACTGGAGCAGCCTCCTCAAGGTTTCCTCTGCTCGATCTAGCTTCTGTGGTGGGGCAGCAGGAGTAACCTGCTCTTAATAGTGCCAGATTCAGCCATACTTCCTCCACACAATGCGAGGCATCCAACAGGGAGATCTCTTTCAGAATCTCCCTTGAATGGAAAGCCAGGGCTCTGGCAGCTGGATCTTCCCTTACCTCGGGCTGTTGGAGCCAGTAAACCACCTCATCTATCAGATCAAGGTATTCGTCCTCCATGAGACAAAGCATTTGTTTGGCGAGTCCAGTCATTCTGTCATGCACGCCGACTGGAGAAACAGGAGTAGGGAGGCGACGAGGCAGGGAACCAGGGGTTTATTGTAAGAACACATAAGGCAAGCCACAAGACTGATGTGAAACTTCAACTGACCGGACTGGAGAAAACATACCTAATGCAGACTTAAATGCAGGTGGACTAAAGATAATCAGAAACAGCTGGTGAACACGGGGAATCTATACAGGGTTAATGAGGGAGTATGGCACACAGAAGGAGCAGACGATCACATGTTAATGCTGACCTTCTATTACAAGGGCCAGTTGGTTTCATAACATTGTCAAAGGGTAGCCACCTCTCTTTAATCAGTTCCCATAAGTGTGGGAAAATGGAGCAGATTGGACTAACCATAACATAGGTACAGTATTGAAATTTTTTTTTCTTCTATTAAAAAGGAATTCCAGGAAAGCGCAGTGATGGATGAGTTCTTGTACCTACCTTGGAACAGTGATGACTGAGAAGACACAGAATTACCATGAACCAGGCAGGAAGACTGATACAGCTTACGCTCCAGTGTGACTCATTCGTTAGCTATTTTACCCAGTCCTGCATTAGTGAAAAACATCTGCTTGACAATTTCAGGATGAGTTGGTTTCTTTTTGGTGGTTTTTACATAGACATGAACTCTGGGGGTGTCAAAGCACTTTTGATATTTATGCCTGACCAGTGACAAGCAGGCTCATTTGATCATCCAATGAGCTTCTTAGACAGTAAAATTCAGAGAATGAAACTATGACCCGCCCCCCCTGCGGCGGACACTTCCCCTGCTTTCCCACCCTCTTTACCAGATGCTCAGCACGTCACCAAAGCCTTCCACCAATTGCATGTAAGATTAGGATGACCAGCGGCGTAGGCAGCAAGAAGGTTACAGACACGGAGAAACTAGGGCCCAAAAATCGTTTTCTTTATTCAGCAGGCCCCAGTGCCCAATATTTACAGTGAACACTGATATAATAATATAATTAAGAAAAACTTTCAACAACAAAACAAACCTAAGTGCTGTTATGCACCAAGTACGCAAAATTACTGGAAACCAGAATTGGTTACACCAAATATATTTGGCCCAACAGCTCACAGACATGTATGCTCACTCTCTCACAGCCTGCCATGTAAAATCAACCTGTCTCTCACATTCAGGCCTTAGAAATAGGCCTCTGACTATACCATCAACAGCTTCAATCAATTAAACA
>JABFEA020000010.1:3004674-3018457 GCA_019775915.2 Cyphomyrus plagiostoma | reverse complement strand
AAACATGGCATATGATTTCATACCTCAGTTCCACAAACAAATTATTATTTTGCTGGCATATATATGAAACAATGGATAAACATTCACAACAGTCCATGCATACCCGTTATGTTTATGGGTGTTCATAAAGTCGATTATGTTCTCCGGCACGGCGTCACGCCGTGACATGTAGGTTCCAGCATCCATCCATCTTACCTAGTTAATAGGTTACTTGGTCATGCGTGTCTCGAAACGTTCTCTTTAAACACACTTAGTCACACCTCTGTCACTACCACTCTTACGCCCACAGAAAGGAAAGTGTTCTCTCATAACGAGGCATGAACATCAAAGCCATCATTTCCACTGGTTATATTCACGTTGATTGCAGCTCTGCATTTCATTCTAAGCCAGTCAATGCTCAGCCATCTACAACTACCATCGCCGGTTCCTTTTCAGCTTAATTTTTTTACACTGCGTGGTGTCTGTCAGAGCACTGGTATATTGTGGCACTATGATATTCAAACTGGCAAGCATTAAATGTCTTCACAGCTGTAGCTGCAATTCTTTCTGTATCACTGGCATTTCTTAATGAACGCCAGGAGAAAAGCGTTTCTGGGGAGGCTCTCGGGAGCCTGTTTCTCTGCTTGCATGGAAGTGTCTGAGAGAAAAGAGACCTCCTTGTTTCTCCTGGCTCAGCCATGGTAATTTGTTACTGTTTGCCACAGTGTGATGAGCAAGAAGGTCCCAAGTAATTTGTAATGTGCTATCCTGTGCTTATCCTGCCAGTATCAAGTAGTCCTTCCATCTGGCCTTGTCCCCCATCCACTATGTGTGACAGAATAACCCTTTTCATTTAGCATGCACTGCTGTATGAGTACAGGTTGCAGTGCCACTGATATTAATTATGTATCGATTTCTCACTTGTAACTTAATGGCCTGCCTTGCTGAGTTACAGAATGCTGAGCAGGAAAATAGAGTACATCACTGTTTTGGTGTCGTTTAATTATCTATTGATCCCCTGCATTTATCAGCTGAGATATTTTCTCTTTCTGTGTGGCATGAAGATGTAGGACATATTCCCATCACAGAAATAGGGAACCAGTACAGTCCTTTATGGAAAAATTTAGCTACGAAATTGCTTTCATTTTGGATGACATAGATTCATGAAATATAAATTAAAATGGGAAATCCATTTTAGCATAATTGCAGTTCTTTATATGGAAATAATGTGTCATCATTATAATGTGTCATTATGTTTGAGATTAATCCTCTTACTACACACTGTATCCTTGGTGTGCTGCTGCAAGTGTGCACCTGAAAAGCATACAGAAAGTTAATCACAAATTGTGATTTGTGAGAAGTGAGGTTAGGGTTATACTGCAGCGTGATTTCTTCTTGGGGGAAAAAATGGGAAGCAAATGAATAAAAAAAAAAGTTGTAAAACATGTTTAAGGTGACCGTGTGAGAGGCGCTGAGAGCATGCAGCGGTTACTGGGCCGTGAATGATAAATAAGTCATTTCCTCACCGGTTTGTTAAATGCAGAGGAGCAAAGCTTGGTGACTCAATCGAAACTTGGTTGTCAGGTGGATGATTAGATGGTGAGGATGATGGATGGAGAGAGAGGAGGCGGGCATCTGGCCCACATGGTTACCACTGATGTCGCTTCTGGCGACAGGCTCATTACACATGGTGCAGGCGGAGGCTCACATAGTGATGGCAGGAATAGCGAGGCGACACTGCAGCCCTGCTCAATTTGAGAATCAGGCAGCGCTCAGTCTCCCTCTATTAAACGGGATCACTGTGGGAAACAACCCTACCCCATTTCCAGTGGTGGATTTTTTTTAGATAAACTGTTAGATGTTAAGTATGCACTGAAGGGAAGAGGAATGAAAAGGATTTCTTAAATAGCTATAGCAGGTATAGTCAAATAGTGACTTTGAACACTATAATCCCACTATACGTAAAGCCATTACATAAACTGTGTAGGGAAGGACTGAGCTTTCATAGCACATTTATGTCACTTCACAGTTTGCCTCAAGGAATTACCTCTCCACCAAAGTGTTAGTACCTCCGCATAGTAAAGCACCATGGCTAAACCCCTGGATATTTAGACTCCGATGTTTGTCAAGACAAACATCTTAATTTTACAAAATTGTGTGGTAGGCAAGGAGGTACAGGAGATGTGGAGCAGGTAAACACTCCTTTTTTGAGGTTTATTCAGGGAAGGGGGGGAGGAGTCACCAAGGGAGTGAGTTTGGTTTCAACACTGGTAGGGACCAAATCAGCCCTGAAGCCCCCGCCCCCCTAAACACACACAGTACTGCCACAATATTGACAGGGACATGTCCCCACCATCCATTCCCAAATCTGCACCAGGGGTGACCAGTCCTAACCACAAAGGGCCAGTGTGTGTGTGGGTTTTTAGAATAACCTTTATGTCAGCTGTTCAAACCCTGGTGTGAGGATTCTTCAGCCAATCAGTCCTCTAATCAGTAATCTGTTTAGGGGGCTGCAGAAAAAACCTGCATTCACAACAGCCCTTTCTGGATCACATGGATACCCCTGGGCTACACAAACGGGCTGGTGCTGCCAGTTCAGAGGGAAAGTTCTGCCACGGATCATTCAGCGCTGACGGGGTCAGTCTGGAGACAGCCGTCCTTCCAGGGCGCACATCCTGCAAGCAGACTGTTCACAGGGCCAGAGAGAGCAGGTACACCTGACCTGCCCCCTTATTATCCCATCTTACCTTATTCTCAGTTAAAACTAGCATCCAATTGCACAGTTTTACCAAATTTGAGAAAACATCACTTTTTACAAGCTAAGTAGTAAAATAGACTGCATTTATATAGTGCTTTTCTATTCCTATGAGTACTGAAAGCACTTTACAATTTATGCTTCACATTCACACACCGGTGGCAGAGGCTGCCATACAAGGCACCAACCTGCACACCAGGAGCAATTTAGGGTTCAGTGTCTTGCTCAAGGACACTTTGATGGGGTCAGGAGAAACCAGGGCTCAAACCTGCAACCCTTGAGTTGCCAAATGATAGCACTACCTCCTGTGCCACCATCTTCCCCTAAGCAAAGTAAATTTCGCAGAATTTCACAAGCCAGACTTTTGACTTGAGCTGAAAGTGCTCCTAGAACAGCTAATGATAATGGATATTCTCCATCTGAAGGCAAATGTCCCTGAGATTCAAAGGGGCTCCAACAGGGGCCAGCTTATCTCTGGTAACTTGGAGCAGTACAAGTTTATCTGAGCAAAGTAAACTTTTAGTGATGCACTGACATGGCGACAGGATAACGTGGGCAAAAAAACCTGCTGTGTTACGAAAGCTCGTGATAGCTGACCCATGGCTTGGAAAACATCTGAATACTCTTAAATTTGCTTTTAAATATGAAATGAGAGCATATTCACTATAGAAATAAACATAAAAATGCAAAATTTAATCTAAAGACCAAAGCATGGAATTATCTTTAATTTTAATAAAGCTTCACTAATAATACAAATAACAAATTGAAATTGCCTGTTTGTGTTGACTGGAGCAAGTTTTTGTCAGTTGCTATCTGTCTAAATTACCAGCAGCCACTGCAGCATGGGTCAAAAGAGACAAGGTTCATATGAAGATAGAAAGATCAATTCAGCTAGCTGTGACCCATATGGATGCTTTGAAAGTGACTGAGCATAGAGGCGTTGAGTGAGCTGTGTGTCTTAGGGCCTGGGGGGGGGGCATTCTCCCTCAGCCCCTTTCAGCCTATTTAATCAGCTCTGCTTATGCTTTCTTGTCCTCAGCAGTTCCACCAGAGTTTTCTTAACTCCCTTTTCTGCTCTATTTGTCTATCTGCCACACACACATGCACACACATGTCAGGTGCTAACTATGACATGCTAACGCTAACTATGACAACCTTAACCCCTACCCAGGCCTAACCATAATCATAAGTAACCAAGCAAAGTTTTTTATTTTTAGTTTTTTCATTGCAGTTACACATTTTTATCAAATTCAGTTTTCCCTTATGGGGACCAGGAAACTGGTCCCTAAAAGGAGAAAGACAGGTACTGTATTCATCATGTTGTGGGGTACATTGTGTTCCCATAAGGTAAAGTATACCCACTCACACACACACACACACACACACACACACACAAAATATACAAACACACAGATTAGGTATCTACATCTTTGTGGGGACTCTCCATTCCTTTCTACAGGGAAAGCTCTAATTGTAACATAATGACCTTAACCCCTACCCAGCCCTAACCTTAACCATAAGTAACCAAACAAAATACGAGACTTTTGGCAGTTTTATTTTTTTGATTGCATTCACAGACCTCAGATAAATGTTTTAAATAGCTATAGCAGCTATAGCAGCTATAGCTATGCCTCAGATAAATTCCTCAATGTTTACACGACTAATGGACTGTACGCATCAATTACATCTTAAATTGTATATTGTTGATCAATCAAGAGCCAAAACCCAAAATCAGAATGACCTGTGAGTACTGTTTCAGGTGTGCTGCTGAAATAACTACGCTACACGTCTTCTGTGTCATTGTTCCATTCGCCTGAAGGACTCAGCCTTCATGTCATTTTGGCAAAAATTCTTGAAACCCCTGAGAGGCCAGGGACAAACTGAACAAATATGATAAAAATACACATTGGAGAACTACCAAAATATTTCATCATGTTCACAAACACACTCTACACTCCCTCCTTAGCATTCATCTATGGAGCAGTTTGCCTAAAAGGGACCTTTGTCCATATCATTGGAATTTGAGGCCAAACAAATGAGAATCAGAGGGGACTGGGACATGACATTAGGGAAGGAAAATCTTTCAGCTTATATGTGCATAAGAAAGACAGGATGAACATATCACAACTGCATAAACATCATGCTAGGGACAGTGTTTGCTCAAATGATCATTATTCAGCTGTTACCAGTGCTTAATTTGCAGCAGATCTTGCCTTAATGTGTTCCAGGACCTCTCTGTTTTTGACTGTCTGTGTTCCAGGACCAATTTGCACAGATCCAGCAGGGCTCTAGTTAAAAACACAACATCAATGACATGAAATTTTTAAATAAAATAACTATCTACTTTAATTTACAAACCAAATTTCACAAAATTGCACACCTTTATTAGTTTATATTTATTCTTAAAAATTCACAGCATGTTTTTAGCACCATGTTTTGTACTCCTTCCAGGACCTACACCCACCTCCATTCTCACATGCGCTTCACATTCAGGCACCTGGCTGTGCTGGCTGTAACCACACTCTAAAATAGTGGCTCTCGATTGGTGGGTCATGGAGCCAATTTCATTGTATCAAGAATATGAAGTTAAAGAAATATTTAGATTTTTTCTTTTGTAATGTCAGACTTTTGTGATTACAAATGATAACCATGCCGTTCCAGAAATAATCTTTTTTCCTTTTTTTTTTTACTGCCAGCACCCTGCCCCATTTTTGGTGAAATAAATCAACAAACAAATGTCACGTCCCGCTCCGAACAATCCTCATGTGTGCCACGCCCACCTCATTACCCCCTGTTTTTACCTGATTGTTTTCACCTGATGCCTGTTTCTGCCAGCGTGTCCTGTGTATTTAGTCCTTGTCTTAGTCAGTCTACCCCAGATCCATCATTGATGTTCGTACTAATGCACCAGCGGCTCGGTCTGCTGCAAGACTACATGTACTGGCAGTCCCAACTTGAGGTAATAGAGGATCCGACGTCCCTGGAGATGGCGAACCGGGGCGCGGGCCTAATCGGAAGGGAACGCCCGCTGGGCCAGCAGTATCCGCACCAGCGAGCGCGAAAGCTCCTCGGGCATCTCCACCGTCGGCTCACCGAGCGGAGGAAGGAGCGCATCGATAGGAGCCAGGAAGAGCGACGCGAAGCAAAGGAAGCGACTCTCTTCCTGGGCGCTTGCTCGCTGGTCCCCGCCTGGGAGACGGGCGGTGAAAGACGGAGCTTGCTGCTTTCCTGGGGAGAAACCGCTGCTGCCCAACTACTGCACCCTGTCGAGGACAGGCCGCCTCCCCTAGAGGCGTACCACTTCTGACCGGAGCGTAAATGGGTCAGCCCCGTGAGGGACGCGATCCCGTGGGTTCGCAAAGCCCTTAAAGGGAGAACGCCCGCGCCTGTCCTGTCTGCCCTCAATCTACCTCTGTTGCTCATGGCGGTGCCTGCAGCCCTGCTTGAAACGCCTGCTCTGGACCCGCCTCCGCCCGCTGCTGCAGCCCTGCTTGAGGCGCCTGCTCCGGACCCGCCTCCGCCCGCTGCTGCAGCCCTGCTTGAGGCGCCTGCTCCGGACCCGCCTCTGCCCGCAGCTGCTCCGCTTGAGGCCGGCATGCCACACCTCTCCTGGGGTGTGCCCGGAGTGTGTGACTTTGGGGGGGGTTGTGGCCTGTTCCTGCTCCGTCCATGGCCCTGCCTGTTCCTGCTCTACCTGCCCCACAAGAACCCGTGACTCCTGTCCCCGAGGAGGTCCTGGACAGTGCCAGCCTTGTTCCTCCTCTAGCGGAAAGCTTGGAGGAGCTCAAGTGGGACCCCTCGGGGATCCAGTTACTGGGTCCCCCTGACCCAGGTGGGCACCCAGCTCAAACCCCAGTGCCCCAGAGAGGTGGAGCCCAACAGGGTCCCTGCCTCTCCATGTCCTAGAAGGAAAGGGGGCACCAACGGAGGGTCAGGGTCCCTCCCATCCCGCCCCCTGTGCGGCCCCTGGCTGTTGTCTGGTGGCTGCCTGCGGGTCCTCCGGCTCCAGGTCGCCGATCGCCGCCGGGTTCCCCTCTGGTTCCTTGGGGCCGGTCCTCCGTTCCGGCTCTGCGTCGGCCACCTCTGGGCCCCCCTGCTCCGACTGGGCGTCGGATGGTGCCTTCTCGGGCTCCGGTTTTCCCGTCACCAGCGGCGGCTTCCCCATCTTGCTTGCCTGCTCCGGTGGTCCCTCGGCCCATCTCCTTGACCCCTGCGAGGCCCCCTCCTGCTCCTGCCTCCCCCTTGCCTGTGGCCCCTCCAGCCACTGCCCCTCGCCTGCCTGGGTGCCTTCGGGCGCCCTGGTGTCTTCCTCCTGTATCTGTCTCGGTCTTGTTCCCTGGTCCCTGTTAATGGTTTGATCTTTGTCTTCCAGGCTTGTCTCGTCCGTGGCTTCTCCTGAGGCGCACTCGGTGTGCGCACCATTGGGGGGGTTCTGTCACCTCCCGCTCTGAACGATCCTCGTGTGTGCCACACTCACCTCACTACCCCGTGTTTTTACCTGATTGTTTTTACCTGATGCCTGTTTCTGCCAGCGTGTTCTGTGTATTTAGTCCTTGTCTTAGTCTACCCCAGATCCGTCACTGATGTTCATACTAATGTTTGCTGTCTGGTGTTCCTTCCATCCCGTCTTCGTCATTAAATCCCCATTTTACCCCGACTTCCCGGCTCCTCTCCTCTGTTTCTCTGTTCGCCGACCACGAAGCGTGACACCAAACAAGTTAACCACTGCTCCAATTAATGAGGAGGGATCAATTGCATTTCGGTAATATTATTAAAACTATGCTATGGATTAATTTAAAATTCTGCTTCCATAGGACAAAATGAATCACTGCAGTGAAAACAAAAACAGTCATGACCTTGTGGCTTTGCCTGCATCCACCACTATTCAGCAGAGCATGTTGACAGGTCCTGTGTATCCAGCTGCTCACTCTGTGTTAGTAGTCACAGTAGGCCAGTCCACATGTCTGAACCTCCCCTGGTGTGGCAGTCCTGACAACACTGTCTGGGTTCCTCTGTCTCTGACAAAGACATGACTCCACATACACATACTCAACATGCATTATCAGCTTCATCAAAAGTTACCAGCCACAATGTGGTCACCTCCCACCTCTGGAGAGCAGGGTTTGATTCTCTGCTCTGTGCTTCTGGAGTTTACATGTTCTATAATGGTGAATATAAGCCATCATGAAGATATCTAAAGTGCATTATAGATGAGAGCTTCATAGAGCATTCATAGCGCATAATAAACATGGCTATAAATTATGCCTTTTTCTAAATATTTATAGTCATGTTTATAATGTCTTTTGAATATGTTATACATGAGAGCTTTAATGTGTTTCCCAGGGTGCTTCATGCTCCCTCTATGAGTATCTCATATATCTTATCAAAAGCACCTGCACATTAGTGATATGCTAGACTTGATCTATGACCCAGGTAATGACAAAGTGTGCATATACAAGTGACTGGACGTTTTTCTACCTTACACATCTTGGTTACTGAGACATTTACTGATGGCTGGTCTTGAATGTGATGAATAGGCATTTTTTTGCGATCCAAATCAGTGCAAGGTATTGCTCATTAGGGCACATATCATAAATATCATACATGATTTATTTAAGGTATCAGGCTGAATTTATGCTTGTTTGTTTATGGGAGGGTTGGATTTTTATTTTAAAACAAACTAGATATATATATAGATAGATAGATAACTGGATGGATGGATGGATGGATACTTTAATCTGTAAGAGTATTTGTCTTATAATTGCAATTCTCCTGAGAGCCTGGAAAGGTGGTCACCTCCCACCAGATACCACCCCCTTATCCTCCCTGACACTAGTGAGAGAAGAATACTAATGACCACCCTTGAGTTTAAAGAAAAATCAACAAATAAAACAAACATTCTCCTCCCTCTCTATTCAAACTCTGACTGCATTTCCAAGGACATGCAAAGACTTTCTCCTCGTCAGGGAGGAGGGATATGAAAAGGGGACAGGATTTGAACTCAAGGCATTATTTTCTCTACACATTAAGCACACAGGCCTGTATATGGAGAGAGATATACAGTGGTACCTCAAAAATCCATTAATCCGTTCAGAACTCTGGATCGAATCCTAAAAAGTTCGAGTTATGATAGAATTTTCCCCATAATAAATAATGAAAAACCAATTACTTGGTTCCTGACCCAAAAAAATTACACAGAAATATGTTTTTTTAGCATTTAAACACAAAATGAACTGGATAAAACAAGAAGAGCATGTACTGTACTAAACACATCTAAGCACATTTATGAAAAGTCATTTTTAAAGTAAGAAAATAAATGTATCCAAACAATGTGTCCTGTCCCGATTGTCTGCTCCTTCCGTGTGCCACGCCCCCTCGTTAACCCAGTGTTGAATCCCCGTGTAATCAGCTGTTTCTGGTTGTTGTGATTAGTCCTCTGTATTTCGTCCGCATTTCAGTTTGTTTCCCCAGCCCATTGTATTGTCCGTCTGCGTTTTGCCTGCCTTTCCTGTAGGCCTAATTGAACCCCGTATTCCCCTGACGTATGCGTCTTTGTCTCCGTTTCGTCCCGGCTTGGCACGACAATATTATTAGAATTAAATGTATTAATGGTTTATTATTAATATTAAAATAATTAATAAGAAATCTTTATTTTTAAATCCTACTGGGTTGCAGGGGGTCCGGAGCCTATCCCGGAAGCAATGGGCACGAGGCAGGGAACAACCCTGGACGGGGGGGCCAGCCCATCGCCAGGCACACTCACACCTATGAGCAATTTTTTTTAGTAACTCCAATTAGCCTCAGCATGTCTTTGAACTGTGTGGAAGCCGGAGTGCCAAGAGGAAACCCCACGACAACACGAGGAAAACATGCAAACTCCACACACATGTAACCCAGGCGGAGACTTGAACCCAGGTCCCAGAGGTGTGAGGCAACAATGCTAACCACTGTATTTTTAAATGTATTTTATTATATAATAATAATTACTGTTACTGTCTATCATTGTCTAAATGTATTTTTACTGTCTAAATATTTGTATTCAACTAGTGTAAACATGCACGATGCTATCACAGCGAATGCGAGGCTGAGACTGAATCTTTACCCTTTATTTCCACTGAGAGACATGCGGCGTGACTCATTTCCCCGCGCGTACAAGTTATCTTAGGTCTGCGTTCAAGGTTTAACTTCTGAGATTCAGATCGACTTCTAGGTAAATTTTTTTCGAACTGGTTGGTTCAACTTTTAAGAAATTCCAGTTATAATGAGTTCGAGAACTGAGGTACCACTGTAGATTGATTTTGATTGAATTATGAATTGAATTGGATTGAATTGTGCACCACAGAGCCCTTTAATGCCTGTTGTCTGATGTTAGTTCCAAATGTTCAATGCTAGTGTGAGAGCAGTACAGCTGAGGGCCACATATATATATTGCTTTACATTATTTTGTACTATTATTTAGAGCAAACCAGGCAAGTCAGCCCAAATCCAGAGATTGGGTAACCATTGTCTTCAGACAAAAATGACCTGGCATCAGTTGCCATTGAGAGATCCTACTCCTACACCCTTCCTGTGGGTTACACCACTAGTGATGACTTTCATCAGCAATGATGCATTTCAGGGAACTACCCCAAATTCACCTGCATGCAGATTTGGCCGTAATGAGGAGGTTATGAACCTGGTGAGGCCACATGCATGGATGATTTGGCCCTATCTTGAGAATAATTGGCCGACAAGGAGCAATGAATCAGAATCAGGTTTATTTGGACAAGTGTGTGTGTGTGTGTGTGTGTATGTGTGTGGCATACAGAAGGAATTTGTTGCCGGCAGTTGGAGTCTCTCCGGTATGCCTGGAAGTGAAGGACCTCCTAGGTGCCGGGTAACCTTTTTGCGTGTGGTCTGGCAGCTGATAATGCCCCCACCATTCCACCTCAGTGACATTATGGAGACATGATGTTTATGAGCTGCACATAGTGGAGAATGTTCCTAACTGGTATGGTAACACAGCAAACGATTCATTAGGATGCAAGTCCCACCCCTATCTCCTTATGGCCTAATAACAGGATATTTCTTTTCAACCAGCACAATAACAATGAGGAGGGAAGGAAGTTAAGTTGCAGGTGCAAAATAATACAGACTATTGTACTGTGAGTAAATACATACTAATGAAATACAGTTTATTTAGATTTTGCATTCTCTAATCAGAGGAAGTCAGAAAAGCTTAGTATTATTCTATCTGGTGTAGTCCCACTGCTGTTTTTTTCCTGTGGCTACAGCTGGCTGGTCATAAAGGATTTTCCTATGATCCCATCAGGTAAGGAGAACCACTTAACAAAGGGACAGCTGAATCAGCTGAAGCAGCTGCAGGGTGAAATGGGGACTGTTTCACCCAACAGCTCTGTAACTTTGAATTTATAATCTGTTACCCAGAGAGCAAGTGGTGTTTACAGAGATCAATTAGGGAAGCCAGCGAAAGATTTTCACGCATTTAAAAAGTGAATGTGCAGTCACTTTTGTAATGGACAGGTCTTAATCTTTACAATGGTCTTCCTACAATAGGCTCTGAATCATTTCAATGTAGCTGGATAAGAATAAAAAAATACAATATAAATAAAATAAAAAATATTTTATGTAAAACTGATCATCAGTAAAAGCAGAGAAGAATCAAAAGAGCATATCAATTGACAAATAGATATTATAATGAAGTAGTGTTGTATTCCAGTTGTGCATTCCACCGCAGATATCAATCACACTATGTCAGTTTCAGCTGTTCCTTTTTGATGGCAATTACATAAATGTAACCACTTAGAACTTCCTATGAGCAAAAGGTAAGAACATATGGTCTGTTTCTGTGATGTTATGAGCCAGTGCAGTAGGTGATATGCCATTACCTCACTCATTTATTCCTTCAGATAAAGAGCTGAATCTTACTAGGAATCAATAATTGCCCATTTTGTATACAATATATTCATAATGGGAGGCCGGAAGAGATACTGCATAGATGTTGCTTTACAATATCCTGTCTTAAATGAATTTTAAAGATATAACAGAAATGCACAAACTAGTATGACTGCAGGGCAGAAACTTTGCACTCACATGCAAACATAAAAATAAATAGAGGGCACGAAAGCAGTACAGTCATTTCAACATTTCAGGTCACTATGACAACCCTAACACACCCTAATGTGGTCACTGTTGAGTCTCCATATCTCGCCTTAAGGTGGTGTGCAGTACTGTTTTGGCTGAAGTCGCTCATATGACGATACAGAAAATATGGACACACAGCTATCAGGCCCTGGAAACAAGCACAGGCATATGGAGTATATGGATCTAGCTGACCTGAATACTGTTGGCAAGTATATTTTGTAAAAATTAATTAATTGAAGCGGCAAGGTATTCAATCCTCTCCATGTAACAAAGCATTGTGCAACAATGCCACATTATGTAATAAGTCGACAGAATGTTGATTTATCCAAAACAAAATTGAATGAAGATGATAATAATGACAATGATAATAATAATAATAATAATAATAATAATAAAAATAGGGTAATGTTGCAATATGAAATTATAATGTAGTATTGAAATTTGTTACATTTTGTCAAATTGTTACATAATGTGGCATTATTACATAATGCATTGTTAAGGCCCTTCTTGCATTGGAAAGTAATCTTATATCTAAAATACTGTATTTGGTGCAAGTTAGTTGCATAGGAGAATGCAACCCTGAGCCATTAATTAACACATTTTGGTAACACTTCCTATTAATGCTATGTCTATAAGAATCTATGAACATATTCTTAACACATTATAATGCATTCACAAAGCATTACAAACATGACCATAAATATTTGTTAAAAGGCACAACACACCATAGCCATATTTATTAGGCATAATGAATGCATTATGAAGCTCTCATTAATGATACACTATAGATTTATGAAGGTATCTATAGTGCATTATAGATGAAAGCTTCATTGTAGTTTATAAAGTATTATAATCAACACTATAATGCCTTATGAATGTCAATAGATGCTGTAATGTTTTATTAATACTTATACCAACCATTATAATGCATTATATAAAATATCTATAATGCAAGATGGATGACAGTGTCAAGTAAAATGTTACGCAAATTTTATTTTTAAAAAATTATATATCCAGGTATAATGTAAAAGAACAAATATGATTCTATTTTCTCTGATACTGCATTACAGAGTTAATGCACAGTCTTACTGATTCCCACAATGGCAGCTCTCCAGCTCTGTTTCAAGTGAGAGGCACAAGACTGGTGAAGTCACCTTTATAAATGTGTTCTTAACCCCGTCGATATCCATATAAGAAGAAGACTTTGTGAAATCAAGACTATGTCAATCTGGGTATATCTTACCAGCATGTTTAAATAAGTGAACTAAAAGCACAAAATATCCCTCTCCAGTTACAAGCCTCATATCCTGTGCTCTGAGAGAGCATATTTTGTTGCTGGTGAGAGATGGGGCTGATTAATCAGGCTCAGCTTGAGTCGGGGCTCATCGTATCTCATTCTGCTGCTTTAAGTGCTTCTGCAGGCCCCAGGACAGCAGCCGACCATGATGGAAACGGTGGTTAGTGGAAAATGGAGTATGGGCACCGTAGAGAGTGTATCACATTTTTTTCTCTCCTCTGAAAATTGCATTTGAGTGGAGAGACAGAGACATCCCTGCCTCACCGCAATCTTGGTCTCAGTACAGGGGAAACAAAAAAGACTCAGAGCGGTAAAATTTGAAGTGAAAGTACCAACGAAGCATATGCAGTGAGATCTTGAATAAGTCTGGGTAAATTACTGCTAATGCATTATAACATGTCACACGTCACTAAGATGCCAAGACATTCTCTTAAAGGCAGCATATATCTCCCGGGCGGGGGGGGGGGGGGGGGGGGGGGGGGGGGGGGGGGGGGGGGGAGGTGTGTGGGGGGGGTGGGTGGGGTGGTGGGGTGGGGGGGGGGGGGGGGTGGGGGTGGGGGGTGGGGGGGGGGGGGGGGGGGGGGGGGGGGGGGGGGGGGGGGGGGGTG